>OZ004709.1:111767294-112319794 GCA_963924515.1 Vespertilio murinus
TTCTCACAGCTCTGGTCTGCCCTGGCCTCCACTCAAGGCTACAAAGTTTCAATAATAGAAGATAAATAAATCCCAGCAAAAATGGTGGCAGCCATGGAGCTGGAGCCAGCTAGAGGCAGCTGGAGGCTTGGGTTTCCTCTGGCAATGGAGAAAGCCAAACTTTCCTCCTGCCCTGGCCTGCCTTGGCCTCTGCTCAGGGCTACAAAGTTTAAATTATAGAAGATAAATAAATCCCAGATACCAGGGCCTCTGCTTAGGTCGCCAGGGGTCATAGCCTGCCTGCAAACCACCACACGCCCCTCACCCAGGCCATCTCATGCCCCAAGGGAACTCCAACCTTGATCCAGGACACCCTTCAGGGCAAACCAGCTGGCCCCCACCCGTGCACTAGGCCTCTATCTTATCTAATAAAAGGGTAATATGCAGATTGACCATCACTCCAACACACATGATGGCTGCTCCCATGTGGTCAAAGATAGCCCCTATGTGGGCACAAGATGGCCACCACAAAATGGCCAGCAAGGGAGGGCAGTTGGGAGGGAACAGGCCTGCAGGGGAGGGCAGTTGTAGGCAATCAGGCTAGGAGGGGAGAGAAGTTGGGGAGGGGAGGGCAGGCTTGCAAGGGAGGGCAGTTTGGGGTAATCAAGCCTGCAGGGGAGGGCAATTAAGAGTGACCAGGCCAGCAGAGGAGGAAAGTTGGGGGCAACCGGGCCTGCAGGGAAGGGCATTGGGGGGAATCCAAGCCTTCAGGGGAGGGCAGTTAGGGGTGACCAAGCTGGCAGGGGAGCAGTTAGGCATCAATCAGTCTGGCAGGGGAGTGGTTAGGGGGTAATCAGGTTGGCAGGCAGAAGCTGTTAGGGGCAATCAAGAAGGCAGGTAGGCGAGCAGTTGGGAGCCAGCAGTCCTGGATTGTGAGAGGGATATTATTTGTCCCTATACTAATCTACACTGAGTGGCCAGATTATTATGATCTTTGAATGCATAATAATCTGGCCACTCAGTGTATATCCCATATAATAAAAGGCTAATATGAAAATTGTCCCTCAACCAAGAGTACGACCTGCAGGCAGGCCGGCCAAACATCCATGTCCCCTCCCCCTGGCTAGGCTGGCTGGGCCCCACCAAAATACACACACACACACACACACACACACACACACACACACACACACTGAGTGGCCAGATTATTATGTGTTCAGATATCATAATTATCTGGCCACTTAGTGTATACATTCAATATAATTCTGTCAAAATTCCAACAGGTTTTATATAAAAATGGACAAGCCATTACAAAATTTTATGTAGAAATGCGAAGGACCTAGAATAACCAAAGCAGCATTGAAAAGACCAAAATTTAAGGGAACACTGTCTGATTATAATCTATATTATGAAATGCCTCTGACCTTAACACCATAATGACCAAAGACTGGCATGGTGGGTGAGGCTGAGAGCGTGGCCATGCAATTTTGCGTGCTGGGCTTCTAGTAGTTACTATAAAACTACAGTAATTCAGATGGCATTGTATTGGCTTATGTATAGAAAAAGAATAGAACAGAATAGAATGCAGAATAGGTGAGGGAGATACTATGTATGGAGTTCTTAAACCAAATCCAAAGAACACTAAACATAAAAGAACAACTGTAATCTGCAATGAGAATAACTTAAAACATCTTTCCACCAATAGTCACTGTTAAGGAAAAAGATAAGACAAGCCAGAATGGGTGAAAATATCCACAATATTCAGCAATGCAACTTTCAAAAACCAATAACAACAAAAGACTGACAACCCAATTAAAAATGGGCAAAAGTTGATCTCACTCATTTGTGGAATATAATGAACAACATAAACTGATGAACAAAAACAAATCCAGAGACAGAGGAGCATTGATCAAACCATCAAACCTCAGAGGGAAGGTAGGGAAGGGTGAAGGTAAGGGGGATAGATCAACCAAAAGACTTGTATGCATGCACATAAACCTAACCAATGGACACAGATTGGGGGGGGGGTGATGATAGGGGGGTGGCAATGGGGGGATAAGGACACATATGTAATACCTTAATCAATAAAGAAAATAAATAAATAAAATTTTAAAACTGGGCAAAAGTATTCGGACATATATGTTAAAAAAATCGGGTATACAAATAAAAGATGATATATACGTGAAAATATGTTTCATAACATAGGTAATCAGTGAAATATAAATTAAAACCACTAAACACCTACTAGAATGGCTACCATTAAAATGGCCACTACTGCAAAAGAATGTGGAGTAGCTACATCTCCAGAATATTGCTGGTAGGAGTATAAAATGGTGCAACCACTTTGGAAAACTATATAACAGGGTTTTATTTTCTTATCTATTCAGCTACCCTGTGTCTTTTGATTGTCATATATAAGCATTTACATTTAAAGTGATTAGTGATAAGTACATACTTATTTCCATTTTATTCTTTTAACTATGTTCCTGTTTTCTTCTCCTCTCTATTCTCCTCTCTTTTTCCTCCTCTTCTCCTCCTCCTCCTCATCCCACTCCTTCTTCTCTTTTTTAAGCAGGCCCTTTAACATTACTTGTAATACTGGTTTGGTAATAACAAACTCCTTTAGTTTTTTTTCTTGCCTGGGAAACTCTTAATTTATCCTTCAATTTTAGATGATCAAGTTTTTAAATAAATGTATACATTCACTTTGATCTAGCAATTCCACACTTGGATATTCACAGAAAATTTGAAAACTTAGGCGAGTAAACATGTTGATTGTGGCTTTATTCATAATAGCAAGAAGGGAAAGGGGAGATATTTGTCAATAGGAGAATGTGTGATATCCTAAAATCCAAGTGAAGAAAATATTTCAAGAAATATTAATTAACTGTATCAAATTCTAATGTTTCAAGTACTGAATCTACCACTAGATTTAGGTAAGTCATTGAAAAAAACAAAGTCAAATAACAAAATTAATTATAATCTTTAAAAGTTAGTTTATTTGTCAAATACTACAATTAAGAGTAAAATTATATCAATCTATTTTCCATTTTTTACATTATATTATAATTTTATTTTAGTACACATTCGGGAAATGTGAATGGTATAATGTTCTTGCTAAAATTAGCTAGTCTACAATTATATAGTGTATTTCTATAATATTAAATTCATTTCTCTAATAACTCATAGGAATTTCTACCTATAAAGCCTATAAAAAGATTTTCCATATAAGTAAGACATATGCTTACTTATATTTAAGGTAAAAAGTTGAGATAACAATATAAACCCAAATAAAATACTTTGTTCACTTACTAATAAGGTTATGCAGATAAGGTGATAACTTCTATGAGCACATAAACATGCTAGAAATTACTTTACATAGTCATTTAGCTATCAGATCTTCCTAAGAGCAAGTACTCAACATAAATGAGACCTGGATGGAGAGTTGGTTAAGGAATCCCAGTCCGTGGAAGACCTGAAGGGTCCCAGGCTGTGGAAGACCTAAAATGTCATCATAGAAATTTGACCTAAAGCATCAAGAGAGTGGTTAACCTAGATGATCTTTAAATACCTCCACCTTTGAATGTTTATAGCTCTGTGGTTCAAAGCCCATTTCTCTCTGGGATCATTACTCAGATGAGAAAGATGGTGTATCAGTTCCAGGAAATTTTCACTAAGCACTTAAGGAAACCATCCATCAAGTATTGACCCTTTCAGAATAGTCCCCAAAGCATTTGAAAGTGAAAAGTTATAATTTTTGCCCTTAGTACCCAAGAAATATGAGCCGAATATAAATATGACAGTCAAATGATTTTAATAATAATTGTGGTGGTTGTTTTGTCCTGTGTGTTTGAGCCAGGCGCATCTTAAAGGAATCAGTCAGTGTACTACAAAGTTGATTCTTCCCACTCTGCTCAGTCATCAGCCATCCAGGGGTTGGCTCTCCCCGCAGGACCCTGACGCTCAAGATTGAATCTTCTGAGCACAGAGAGACTGTGCTCTGAGGCCCATGGGACTGTGGAACATTACCGAACAGCCCCCAGGAGAACTGTTAGCCCTCATAACTATTGGTTGTGATAGAAAAGAACATTCTCGGAATCTCAGTTTATTTGAAAACTTTTTGTTCACACCTTTCCTTTCATGTCGCCAGTGCGCCCAAGTCTCTGAATTCCTTGAGGACCAGAGCCATGTTTATTTCATCATTTTGCCTTATATAAGAGCACAATGTGTACCTGGTGCCTTGTGTGCAAATGGAATAAAGAACATAACAGACATTTACCTCCAACGAGTAAGTTAGCAGTATTAACACAAATATTCTTAAGTTAGTAAGACAAAGTGTCATCAAAGCACAGAGATTCAGCAGGCTCAGTGCAACCTATCCCTGACCATTAGTCTAGCACACAAAATTGAGTTAAGGGGCCCTTTTCCAAACCTCCTATATTTCTCTGTGCATACCTACATCAATGCATTCACCACATTTGATTGGAATTATCTCCTTAAGCTTCCTTTTTCATCTGAGTGTGTATATTTGAAAAACAGGGGCTGTTTTTTTAGTTTCTGTATCACTGAGCATGTATCACAGGGCCTGACACTCTGTAAGTGCTCAAAAATACCTACTTAACACAACTACTGTTTGTTTTCCCCCAAAACTAGATCCATCTTTTTCTTAAGTACCTTCAGAACATTCAGGTGATGAGACTCAGTAGACTGAAAATCATGATGGACTCGGAAGTCAAGTGAAAATTGAAGTCATAAAATTTGAAAAAACTTACCCAGGTAATCTCTCTACTATTAGTTTCAGATTCTGCACTGTACACCACCTATGTAAATCCTCCCGTAGTGACTTTAGCTTGGTTTGTTGATTGTTTTTTAGTTCAATCTCCAGTCTTTTCTGGGTCCTACTGAGTTACAGCTTCTGCCTTTATTTTATAAGAACTAGATCATGTGTGGACTTCTCTGCATTTCACTGTTCCTTTATAATAAAATCCTCCCTGTTTAGCTTTTATGAATCTAATGCCTTCTTATCAGTGATTATATAACATTCCATGTCATTCATGAAAGTATATGGCTACATTGCTAAAAGAAAGACCTAAAAACTTCAATGACAAAAGCAAAACAAAACAAAACAAGAAAGTGAAAAAAGAGAAGGGAAGGGAAGGGAAGGGAAGGGAAGGGAAGGGAAGGGAAGGGAAGGGAAGGGAAGGGAAGGGAAGGGAAGGGAAGAGAAGAGAAGGGAAAGGAAGAGAAGGGAAGGGAAGGGAAAGGAAGGAAAGGGAAGGGAAGGGAGAAAAGAGAAGAGAAAAGAAAAGAAAAGAGAGAAGAGAAGAGAAGAGAAGAGAAGAGAAGAGAAGAGAAGAGAAGAGAAGAGAAGAGAAGAGAATCTTACTTATCTTTCATCTTTGAAATAGTTTAGCCAATTGCTCCCCATCCACAGGCAACTTTGTTCCACACAACTGTTCAGGTGTCTAAGTTGATGAAGGATCTACTGTCCTCACATATAGTTTCTAAGTTCACTCTAGTCACTGTCATTCCCTCCCTGAGGTGGAAAATGAGCAGGAAGGAATACATGCGGAAGGTGTATGAGTCATCGCACACATCACTTCCATTCACAATCATAGACAAAAAATTTATTTACAAGGCTACACCTACCTGCAAGAGGGCTGTGCATATTCCTGGCCAGGCAGCCACCTCCCAGCTATGACTGGATTACATGTAGAAGGAGAGAGTAAACGTTGGTGGACAACTAGCACTTTTCACCTCAGTATGGATTTACCAAAAGTTGTTCAGCATTCTCTCTAATAATGATGGGTCTTTATTTCTTTTTTATCTGTTCTTACTAGTGATTGTTTTAGTAAAGATTCCAAGAAATGGAAAAAGTTTATTAAATTACTAATAAAAGAGTAACATGCTAATTGACTGTACCTTCGTGACAACCACCAGACAATCAGGAGTGAGTATGCAAATTAACCCAACAAAGGTGGCGGGTTAATTTGCAGGCACCAAGCGGCCTGGGGTGGGGCAGGACACTTGCATCATTGCCATGGCAATGGCACAGGCATTCCATGTCACTCTAGCCCCTCGGGGCCTCTGGGCAGCATGGGAAGTCAGAAAGATGGCTAGGGCCAGAGCGAAGGCAGTGCAGCCAGGGGGGGGGAAGGCCCATTTTTGTACTAATCTTCGGGCACCAGGCCTCTAGTAATTTAATAAATGCATTCACATTGCTTTCCCAAGTGTGCTGTAATCCTTTACATTTCCACTAGGGATGCAGGTAGGAGGGTTCCGCTCCCCGCCGTGAGTACTCCAGCAGTAGATACAAGTGTCCATTATTCCTCTGTCATTCTATTGAGTTTCAAGTAATAACTCACCGTTAACTTTCATTTGTATTACCTTGACCACTAGGAAACTTTAGCTTCTATTATATTTACTGAATGACTCTTCGCTGAATTAGCTTTTTATTTATTTTTAAGAACTTTTTTTAAATATATGTTTTATTAATATTTTACAGAGAGGAAGGGAGAGAGATAGAGATCTAGAAACGTAGATGAGAGAGAAACATCAACCAGCTGCCTCTTGCACACCCCCTACTGGGGATGTGCCCGCAACCAATGTACATGCTCTTGACCAGAATCAAACCCGGAACCTTTCAGTCTGCAGACCTATGCTCTACCACTGAGCCAAACCAGTTTCAGCTGAATTAGCTTTTTATATTCTTTGCCTATTTTTATTAGGTGGTTTCTCTTTCTTTTATCTTGCTGACTTTGTATTTTTTTAAAATGCAAAGATATTTGATAGCCCTGAAAATGTGTATTTTTAGATCTATCTCTTCCCCTAACCCTTTCCCCATTTCATAAAAATCATCGATCTTAATACATTTCATAGAGTAATGTTTCAAATGCATTAGAATGTTTCCAAGTTCCCTTATAAATCTGGATAGACAATCCTGCGTTTAACCTGTTCTTAAAGAATAATGAATAATCGATATTGCATGCTGATATTTCATTTAACAGTTTTTAAATATGCTCACAAAAGTTAGGCATCAACAAGTCTTTTGTCAAGAAGTGCACAATCCACTGCCTACTAAGCTCCCGCTCTGCCAATCACACCTTGTAGAAGTTCTAATTCCTTTGGAGAGAAGATTGATCTGGTAAATAAAACACCATGTCCCTGGCTCGAGTATGGTGTGATTTGAGGTGGATATGCGAGGCATTTGATGGGCTTAATTTGTTCCCCAATAAGATGTACCCAGCATTGCAAAACCTCTCACATATCCCTTGGATGAATGTGGATAATCTTCCATTCTGCATTCAGGAAAACCCCTCAGCAGTGTACATCTGTAAGACCAAATAGTTATGTCGATCCTTTTTTCAGAAAGCTCAGAGAGGTTTGCAAGCAATGATTAAGCCCAAGAATATTTATAAGGCATAGGGAAAATATTGTTTCCTTTTTATACACAAAACGCAGAATGAGAACAGTTAAATGATCAAATGAAAACACTAGTTGAAAACAGAATCCCTGAAGTGCTGATGTCAGGATAATACGGTAGCTGCTAGACCCCTCTTCTCCCTGTGTTATTTAAGAGGTAAGTTTCCTCAGGTCCCGCTTTAGCAAATGCAAGCAGCATAAAGAACCCTACACTGGGACTAGTCAGCAGATAAATAGGATAGTTTCACATGCTGAGCTGCCAGATTCTATTCTTTATAAACCCAGCTGTATCCCACAAAGAAAGATGAAGAAATGGATAAAAATCTTCTTTTTGTAGAACCGAAGATATCTTCTTTTGAATTTGTGACAAATTTTAAATAATATATATATTTGATTTAGAATAATTTTATTAAATTATGAAAGTCACTTTTTTATCAAAGCATTTTAAAAAGCCTATTTCTAGACAGGTTGTCAGCATTCAAGTAAAAATATTCCTTTTAAAAAATGTACATGAGTAGACGAGCAATGATTTTCTTCTCAGGTAGTTTTAGTTTTGCCACATTTAATAATTAGAATAAAATTATCATATATATGATTACTATAATATTAAGCATTATAAAAATGAAAATAACAGTGGTGTAAATGTGTGTATTTTATTTTACACAATACACAGACCCTGAACAAATATTTATTTAGGTTCTGGCACTTTAGAATTTATATTTTTCTTCAATATACACTTTGAGGACTGATTAAAGAAATCATTTACAAATCTGCTAAAGGTTTTCAAAATGGCACTCACTCCCCTCAGTGGAGAGAATAACTTATTTTTAAATGCACAGTGCATTTTGATATCATAATAATATTTACCATACTGATCACCATTTTCACAACTAATGCTTAGATGGGATTGTGTGACTGGCAAACCATTTTTCCAGGATGCCATTTTACTTAGTAATAACAACTCATGAGTTATATTTTATATTAGTCCTGTTTTGATGAAAGAGAAGTGAAGATTCAAAGTGAATCTTCTCCAAGGCTGGTGACATAGCAGACACTGGAAGCAGACCTGCTGATTCCAAATCCTGTTTCCTCATAGCATCGTACCAGTTACCATAAATTTATTTCCAAATGGAATTTTGGTTATGGATGGAGGGATATATAACTTAATCATAAGACTGTGCCAACTGGTTTCTAAATTTATGACAACTATCTCATAGATTCTCAGCACTACCTGGCAACCCAACCACTTTTCACTAATACGTTTGCTTTTCCACTCTCACAGACAACTTTATAATTGTCCCTTCTCTTCTCTCCTCAAACTTTCACCCCTATATCTGTCTTCTCTCCTTCTAACTTGCCTAATAATTCCTTAACAAAAAATCCCATGGGAACTCCTTCATCTCTCAGATCCCAAATCTACCACACTATCAAATGTTCCCTCACTCTCAGCCTTCTGTTTCACTGAAAGACTTCTATCAAATGAAAGTTCTGCAAAGGAAACTACCACAAAGCTTTAATAATCAAAACAGTATGGTACTGACATAGCCTCAGATATTAGATTAATGGAATAGAAAAGAGAAGCCCTCCAATACATCCTTGCTCATATGGTCAAATAATCATGACAAATATGGTCAAATAATCCCATGACAAAGGAGGTGAGGACATATAATGGAGGAAAGGGAGTCTCTTCAGTAAGTGGTGCTAGGAAAACAGGACAAATACATGCAAAAACTGAAACTGGACAACTAACATAATATACAAAAATAAACTCAAAATGGATAAGAGACTTAAATGTAACACCTGAAACCATGGAAGTCCTTGAAAGAAACATAGGCAGTAAAGTCTTTGACATCAGTCTTAGCAATATCTTTTTGGATTTGTCTCCTTGGGAAAGGGTAGCAAAAGAAAAAAAATACAAATGGGACTATATCAAACTAAAGTGTTTTTGCACATGGAAGAAAACCTAAAAATAAAAGACGACCTAGTGAATTGAAGAAGATAGTCACAAACTACACATCCAAGAAGGGGTTAGTATCCAAAATACAGGGTGGGGCAAAAGTAGGTTTATAGTTGTGAGTACATGAAACAGAGTTGATTCTTATACTATTTTTCATTTATTATTTTGTTATTTCCATATCAACAACTGTAAACCTCCTTTTATTCCACCCTGTAGATAAGAATTTATACAACTTAACTTCAAGAAGACAAATAATCCTCGCAGCTAGTTTGGCTCAGTTGGGTGAGTGTCCAGTGAAACATTAGAAGGTTACTGTTGCAATTCAGTCAGTGCACATGGCTGGGGCTGTGGGCTCCATCCCCAGAGGAGGTGTGCAGGAGGCAGCAGATGTATGTTTCTCCCTCATCAATGCCTCTCTCTCTCTCTCTCTCTCTCTCTCTCTCTCTCTCTCTCTCTCTTTCTCCTTCTCTCTCTCTCTCCCTCTCTCTCCCTTCCTCTCTCTGAAATCAATAAACACATTTTTTTAAAAAAGATAAACAATCCAATTTTAAAATGGGCAGAGGACCTGAATAGACATTTCTCTAAAAAGGACACAGAGATAGCCAAGAGACATATGAAAACACACTTAGCATCAATAATTATGAGAGAAAGTCAAATTAAAACCAAAATGAGATATCAGCTCATGGTTGTTAGAATGTCTATCATCAAAAAAATTAACAAATATTCTTGTACATTGTGTAAACTGGTGGTCTAGTTTCTTTCTTTCTTTTTCTTTTTTGCATGCATTTTTCCAATTTTTCCAGCATCATTCATTGAAGGGAATATCTTTATGCCATTCATTATATGTTCATATCTCTTCATCAAATACTAATTAACTATAAAGGCATGCATTTATTTGCAAGCTCTCTATTCTGTTCCAGTAATCTATATGCCTGTTCTTAGGCCAGTAACGGGTGGTTTTATTGCTATGGCCTTGTAGTAGAGTTTGATATCAGGTAATGATACCTCCAAAGTTGTTCTTCTTTCTCAAGATTACTGAGGCTATTTGAAATCTTCTGTTGTTCCATATAAATTTTTAGAATATTTGTTCTAGATCCACAAGATTTTCCATTGTTATTTTACTGGAAATTGAGTTGAATCTATAGATTGCTTTGGCTAGTATGAACATTCTAAACAATTTGAAAAATTTATGCACCCCCTATGTTCATAGCATATTACTTATAATATCCAAGATCTGGAAACAGCCCAAGTGTCCATCAGTAGGTGAGTGGATAAAAAAGCTGTGGTAAATTTACACAATATACTACTATTCAGTAGTCCATTGTGTAATACTACCAATCAGGGAAAGATAAATACCATATGATCTTACTTACATGGAACCTAATGAACAAAATAATCCTATATACAAAAGGCTATATGCAAATTGACTGAACAGCAGACCAACCAGTCACTCTGAGGTGCATTGACCACCAGGGGGCAGACACTCAATGAAGGAGCTTGCCCCTGGTGGCCAGTGCACTCCCACAGGGGGAGCACCACTCAGCCAGAAGCCTGGCTCATGGTTGGTGAGTGCAGTGGCAGTGGCGGGAGCCTCTCCTGCCTCTGCAGCAGCACTAAGGATGTCTGGCTCCCAGACTGTAAGAGGGTACAGGCCAAGCTGAGGGACACCCCCCCTCAAGTGCACAAATGTGTGCACCAGGCCTCTAATTTAACAAATAAAATAAAAAAAGAAGCATAGATATACAGAACACAGTGAGAGCTGTCTGAGGGGAAGGGAACTGGGGAACAGGTGAAAAGGGTTGAGGGATTAAGCAAAAAATATATATGATACATAGACACAGACAACAGTATGATGATAGCCAAAGGGAAAGGGAGTGAGGGAAGATGGAAAGAGACTTTACTTTGGGTGATGGGTGTATGATACACTATGTAGATGATGTTTTTTGTTTGTTTGTATTTTAAGAAGAGTTTGCTGATTTTTAGAGAGAGGAAGGGCAAATAAGAGAGGAAAAAGAAACACCAATGTGAGAGTACAACATCAACTGGCTGCCTCCTGCACACTCCTCACAAGGGATCCAGCCTGCAACCTGGGCATGTGCCCTTCACCAGGAATCAAACCAGCAACCTCCTGTTGCACAGAACAACACCAACCAACTGAGCTACAAAGGCCAGAGCTGATGTTTTATTGAGTTGTATGCTTAAAACCTATATGATTTTGTTAACCAATGTCACCCCAATAAAGTCAATTAAAAATCAAGAAATAGCAAACACTGGCAAGGAGGTGGAGAAAAGGGAGCCTTTGGCATACTGTTGGTGGGATTACAAATTGTTCCAGCTACTATGGAAAACAGTAGGAAAATTCCTCAAAAAGAAAACTAAAAATGAAGCTACCATATGACCCAGCAATTCCTTCAATTAACCCAACCGAATAATTTAAACAAAGAAAAACAAGAAATCTTCCATGGATCTAAGAAGAACCATTTCTCTACCCTTGCCCCTACATAATAAAATGTATATGTTGGAAATGCATTTGATTATTTTGCCTGTCATAGCATATCAGCTATACTTTTTTCATTTTGTTAAGTGATTGCCCTGTAGAGTTTACAATACACAGCTAAACAAGGTCACTTTCAAATAACACTATGCCATTTTACAGGTAGTGTGACTACCTTATAATATCAAAATACTCCTAATTCCTTTTTTTCATCCCGCGTATCATTGTTCTCATTCATTTCACTGATATATAAGTTAGATAAGCATATATATATATATATATATATATATATATATATGCTATATACTTAAGAATATATAATTGAAAACATTGTTGCTATTTTATGAACAAACTTTTAACTTTTACATCAGTTATGAGTAAAGAAAATAAAAGTTTTTACTTCACCTTCATTTATTCCTTCTTCAATCTTCTTTTCTTTATGTAGATCCAATTTTCTAACCTATACTATTTTTCCTTCTCTCCAAAAACTTTAATTCTTGCAAGGCAGGTTTCCTGGCAACAAATTTCTTCCATTGCTATTGTCTAAGGAAATCTTTATTTCTTCTTCACTTTTGAAGGATAATTTCACAAGGTAAAATCTAGATTGCTGCTTATTCTCTCTCAACATTATAAAAATTTCACTCCTCTCTCTTCATCCTTGCACGGTTTCTGAGAAGTTGAATGTAATTCTATCTTTCGGCCTCAGTTATGGTTTTGGGATTTCAACTGAGATAACCTGAAGCATAGAGATTCTCTCCTCACTTGTGTCCAGTCTAACAATTAGCCCATCAAAGACATTCTTCATTTCTGTTACAGTAATTTTCATCTGCAGTACTTTTATCTTTGGTTTTTACTTAGGATTCATCTCTCAGCTTACACTGTTTATCTGTCCTCTATCCATCAGAGCCCTTAGTTTATTCATCATAGTTGTTTCAAATGGATGGTCTGATAATTCCCAAATTTCTGCCATGTCTGGTTCAAATGTTTGCTGTATGTCTTCCAATTGTGTTTTTCACCTTTTGATATGCCTCGTAATTTTTATCTTGATAGCCAGATGATGTACTGGGCTATAACTAGCTCATTTGGTGGTGTTGAGGGTGGAGGGCAGGGATCTTCTACAGTCCTGTGATTTGGTCTCAAACTTTTAATGAGTCTGTGCCTCTGGAGTGTGAACTTGACAAGTTTTTTGTTTTTTGTTCCCCCCCCCCATTTCCTTCTTCGCCACTTAGGCAGAAGAAGGTGGCTAGAGGGTGCTGGAGTTGAGCACCCTCACCCCCCCTCCCACCCCAGGCCAGTTAGGCTCAGATAAAATCCCAGCAGGTTAGACTCTATTTTAGTAGTTTCTGCTGAGCTGAGGCCTTGTTAAGAGTCTTCATTGAGCGAAACCGGTTTGGCTCAGTGGATAGAGCGTCAGCCTGCGAACTGAAGGGTCCCAGGTTTGATTCTGGTCAAGGGCATGTATCTTGGTTTTGGGCACATCCCCAGTAGGGGGTATGCAGGAGGCAGCTGATCAATGTTTCTCTTTCATCAATGTTTCTAAATCTCTACCCCTCTCCCTTTCTCTCTGTAAAAAATCAATAAAATATATATTTTTTTTAAAGAGAGAGAGAGAGAGAGAGAATCTTCATTGAAAATGGCTGTTTTACCTCCCCCTGCTGGAAGAAAGCACAGGGGTGGGTGGGAGTAGGATTTTGCTCTGATATTTGCTGTGAGAACCCAGTTGAGCACCTGGACATATCTCTCACAAAACAGAAGGTGCCCGCCTCTTACTGGTACCACTGAGTATTAACCTCAGACTGTCCACACCCAGCCTTCAGGAATGTGTCAAGTTTTCCTACCCAGGCACTGGTTCTGGCCGAAGTTTCTGTTCAGGGAAGCCTGACTCCCTGTATTCACCTGTATCCAAAACACAGCCCTGTGTCCTCACCTCTCTTATAGATCCCAAAAAAAGCTGTTTATTTTGCAGTTAGTTCAGCTCTTTTCCTTGTTCTTGGGATAGACTGGTAACTTCCAAGCTCCTTACATGAGGAACCAAAAACTGGAAGCTTATTTCTTTTTTTAAAATTAAAATATATTGGCATACACTATTATATTAGTATCAAGTATACAATAGAGTGATTCCACATTTATACAAATTACTAAGTGATCATCACAATATATCTAGCAACCATCTGTCACCATGCAAAGTTATCACAATGGTATTAACTATACTTCCTATGCTTTCTATTACCTCCAAGGGCCTCACTTATTTTCTAACTGGAAATGTGTACCTCTTATTCCCCTTCATCTTTTCAGCAATCCCCCCACTTCCCTCCCCACAGAGAACCATGATTCAGTATATATGAGTCTCTTTTTGTTTTGTTTTGTTTGTCTATTTGTTTTGGGTTTTATTTTAATTCCGTATATAAGAAGTCTGTTCTTTTAATCTTCACAAAGACTCTAGGACATATTTTATTGATATTTCCACTTTATAAAGAAAGACATATGGTAAATGAAACTTGCCTAATGTCACTCAACTAATAAAAGATACATTCAAACATAAAGAGCTGGTTCTGAATGACCGTACAGCCCATTTTTTACACTGCCCCTCAGCAAATATTTTACATATATTAACATAATATTTACATTGTCTTAAAGAAAGGCTTTATATTCCAATAAAAAAAACTTCAGAAAGAGAGAATATATTTTTCTGTAGAATAAACACACACACACACACACACACACACACACACACACACGCATGCGCGTGCGTGCGTGCACACAAGCACACAAGTATGTGCACACATGCACAAAACAACCAAACAACCATGCACTCCAGTTGGAAATGAGGGGAGATGTGCAGTGCTCACTGGCCACAGCACTTTGAAGAAATCATATATTTAATCTTAATTAACTTCTATCTGCTGACCAGCAGATCCATAAATTATAAGGCCTTCCCAAAGTCTTCCTCCAATTCTTCTAAACAGCACGGGACTCAACCATAAAACTGTCTTCCATGTCTGAGGCCAGTGGGTAGATTGGGCATGAAGCATACAGTGGGGCCTCGGGTTCTCTGAGTGCTCTGTGGAAAGGCTTGACATAAGGTTTTCTCTGTTCTGGGCTGGAAGAGAACCTGGGAACTAACATTACAGGGGCTCGGAGAAGGGATGCTGACGCAGTGGGTGTGCCCTTGGTGGAGTGAAGGAGAAGCTGAATAGGTGAAGTCTTCTGAATGCCTAAGGCTGTAAAATTCCAAGGAAGGTTTCTTCTAGTGCCCTTTAGGCATGGGAAGCTGACAACACACTTGCTGCTATCCCACCAGCCCAACTGTGTGCCAATATCTACAGCAGTGGCTCTGCTTACAACATCCTGGCTTGTCAACATTAGCAATAGAAGCTGGTACTTAGTGAAAAAAATATATTTTCTAATAGAAAATAAATATCCATCTGGAATTTTATCCCAAACTAAACTATTTTCTCAAGGATGAAGAAAAACATATTTTCACATTAACCAAACTAAAAGATTTTATAAAGAGCAGACCTTACTAAAATAAATTCTAAAGGATGTTATTCAGCCTGAAGGAAAACAATTTTAAATATGAGACCTGTAAGACAAGAAATAAAGTGCAAAGATTTGATAAATATATGAGTAAATGCAAACTAACATGATCATATAAAAATGCTAATAATGTCACCCGACCATGTCAGCTCATTGGTTGAATGTCAATCTATGAACCAGGAGATCACCCTTGGATTCCTGGTCAGGGCACATGCCTGGGTTGCGAGCTTGATCCCTAGAAGAGAGCCTGCAGGAGGTAGCTATTGATTATTCTATCTCATCCCTCTCTCCCTCTCCTCCTTTTCTCACTCTGAACTCAGTAAAAAAAAAATTTTTTTTAAGTCTGCCTTAGCTGGTTTTACTCAGTGAATACAGCCTGCAGACCAAAGGGTCCCAGGTTCTATTCTGATCAAGAGCATATGCCCAGGTTGCGAGCTCAATCCCCAGTAGGGGGTGTGCAGGAGGTAGTGAGTCAATGATTCACTCTCATCATTGATATTTCTATCTCTCTCCCTTCCTCTCTGAAATCAATCCTATAGAATAAAAGCCTAATAGGCTAAGTGTCCAGTCATCTGTTCAACCAATCAAAATGTAATATACTAATGATAGGCTAAGAGCACTCAACCACTCACAAGACGTGCACTGACCACCAGGGGGCAGATGCTCTGACTGGTCAGTTAGCTTGCTGCTGTGGTCCAGCCAATTGGGACTGAGTGAGATGGGCTGGACATGACCATCAGGGGGCAGATGCTCAATACTCGGTCCCTCCCTGGCTGGCCAATCTCCCATGTCCCTCCCTGGCCCTAATCATGCACCAGTGGGGGCCCCTTGGCCTGGTCTGCACCCTCTCACAATCCAGGACCCCTCGGGGGATGACAGAGAAGGTTTCAACCCCATCCCACAGGCCAGGCCTAGGGACCTCACTAGTGCATGAATTCTGCACCTGGCCTCTAGTAAAAATAATTTTTTTAAAAAATAGTGCCAATATCTAATTTGTGAGATTCCAAGATACAGCTCCAGTACTATCTCCCCAGGATCCCTTTGTTTTCTCTTCTGACTTACCATCTACTTTTCTCAGAGTGTTTGTGTATATGTGTACATGTGCATGTATTGTTTTTCTCCCATTATAGACCAAGCTAGCAGGCATCATCTCTCTTTTTAAAAATATATATTTTATTGATATTTTTACAGAGATAAAGAGAGAGGGATAGAGAGTTAGAAACATCGATGAGGGAGAATCATCAATCAGTTGCTTCTGGCACACCCCTCACTGAGGATGTGCCCGCAACCAAGATACATGCCCTTGACCAGAATCGAACCTAGGACCCTTGAGTCCGCAGGCTAATGCTCTATCCACTGAGCCAAACCGATTTCGGCAGGCATCATCTCTTAATCATATTCGTACACGAGGAGTCCAGCACAGTGCCTAGCATGTGGCTGGTGCTTGCAAACTTTTGTTTTATAAATTCAATTATGAATTAATTTGAAATTTATATAGAATCTCACTAAAAAGGACCTTTTTTCAGCCTATAAAACAGAGTCTTATAATTAGCCATTTAGTAAGCTTTTAGTAATGCTGTCAGAACTTCTGATGTTGTTGACAATCAGAGTGACAGGTAAGAGGAAAAGGAAGACATTTTTAAGCTTGTCTATCAACCACGTTTAATGAAAACAGAGACTTTTCAACTAGTGGCCCAGTACACAACATTCGTGCACTCAGGGGGTGGGGGTGGGAGGGAAGTTCCAGGAGCCCTTAGGGGATGTCTTACTGATGGTTTAGGCCCACTCCCCACAGTCAGACATCCTTAGCGCTGCCATGGAAGCGAGAGGGGCTCCCACCACTGCCTCTGTATTCGCCAGCCTTCAGCCGGGCTTGTGGCTGAGTGACACTCCCCTCTATGGGAGTGCACTGACCACTAGTGGGCAGCTCATGCATTGAACATCTGCCCCCTGGTGGTCAGTGCACAGCATAGTGACCAGTTGTTCCACCATTCGGTCGTTTTGCATATTACCCTTTAATTAGATAGGATGTTCATAACTCAGAAAAATGTAAAGTTGACATGCATAAAGAGACATTATGATTCTTTATTGCTCCATAGTTAGAAGCATTATCTAATTAAAATCTAGTTTCTCCAAACCCAGAAATGAGATGATCTTCAAGCCTGCCTACTTGTGTTGGAGTTATTACAAAAAAGACTTAATTACAGCCGAAACTGGTTTGGCTCATTGGTAGAGCATCAGCCTGTGGACTGAAGGGTCCCAGGTTCGATTCCAGTCAAGGGCATGTACCTTGGTTGCGGGCACACCCCCAATAGGGGGTGTGCAGGAGGCAGCTGATCAATGTTTTTCTCTCATTGGTGTTTCTGGCTCTCTATCCCTCTCCCTTTCTCTCTGTAAAAAATCAATAAAATATATATATTTTAAAAAGACCTAATTACATTAGAGGGGGGAAATAGGATAAAATATATGTAAATGTGTATGCCAACCATTACATAATTCAACTTACATATGCAAATTTATAAGTTTTTCACCATTTGCCTGCATCCCCTTATTTCATATGCATCAGAAGTTCCTGAAGTCTTTGTCATAAAAAAATAACCTCTCTGTTTCTCTGCAGAGATTTATTTAAGCCATTGAATCAACCAATTAAGTAATGATTTTTTAAAATATTATTTTCCTTAGTTATGGAGGATCAAAAACTCATTCACAATGGATTGTCAAAAAATGACCTATAATATATATATATATATATATATATATATATATATATATTAAAATGTAAAGCTTTCCTGACACATTCACTTTTATTAGAAAATTATAGCATCATATAGTAAAAACAGACAGGCTTTAGGATCAGGCCAAGTTGGATTCAAATCTAAGACAGTATTCTCATCAATAAAAAGGAGATAATACTCTACCTCTTATCATTGATTTAAAAATGAAATAAATTGTATAAAACAACTGGGATACTCTCTGAGATGTACAATACTTTGAAAATGTGTTACTTTTCCTTCTTCCAATAAAACAGTTCACTTTTTCCCTGTAGAATTTTATGATTTTTTTTCTAATATAACAAAGTATCTGGGCTACTTTGAGATTTCTGTTCACTTTAGCTGCTTAAATTTCTGAACCAAAGAGTCTGATCCTCATTTCTAGAAGAATGTTTTAGGGACTGGTACAAGGGGAAGTTCTCTCTCCTTCGTTTTATTTTTGGCTCTTCACAATTACTTTCTCTCCACAAAGGGTTCCTTTCTCGGGTCCTGATATGCCTGACTCGCATTCAAGGTTTTCACTCCGACCTGATGTAATTTAATTTACTACAATTCCACTATCAGCATTATTAGACAAGAACATTTCATTTTTCAACATCTGTGTCACCATTCTTAAACTCTTAAATGCTTTAACAATTTTCCTTAAGTAATGATTTCCCAGAATAGCCCTTTGTAATAGTTACGCGTTATTTAAAAGGACGTGGAGAAACTGGAAAGGGTTCAAAGAAGAGCAGGTGAAATGATTAAAGGAATAGAAAATAAATTATCTCAGAATAAGTTACAGAGTTGGCGTTAACAAGAGAAAGCAGAGGGGTGATGTCAAGTGTCTAATTCTCTAAACCCTCAGACAAACCGAAATTAGTGGCATTGAAGCACCATGGTGGAAAAGCCAGGGCACGTTACTTTTGAACCAGTAAGGCAGAGAAAATCTCCAAGGTCTGCCTCTAATTCCGGCTCCTGGTTATGCTAGGCCTTTTCTCAGTGCTCAACAAACTTAAAATATAGATCAGAAACAGCAAATTGGTTGCATTATGTGAACTAGCTCAAATTAATTGGTGATAGTTAATGTTTTCAGGATTCTGAGTACATTTCTGTGAGTCCAGCCTTCTGAAATTTGGGGAATTAACTTTACATATAGCTGTGATTCATCAATGGACTAGGACCTATAAGAATCCTGGATAATTAGCACCTGGGTCATCCATGGAGAAAGTTTTCCTAGTTCTCACTCTAAAACTGATTTTATTCTCAGGGGAAATAAAGGGGGTGGGGCATATAGTTAGCTAATCACACTCTCCTAGGATCTAATCAGTGCCTATACTGGTTACCTCATGTATGCCCTCTGCACCATATTCTGTGATCTCAAGTGGTCTTCATGCCTCTTCAATGGGACATAATGGCAGGTCAGAGGGCAGAAGGAGAACGAGATCAGGATATGTCCTTGTTGACTCCCTCCCTGCCACAGAGCACGGGTTAGCTCCACCAAACCCACTGCTCCTTCTACAAGCTGTTCCCCATATGGCTCTCTGGTGACCACTCCATCACCTTGGAAATACCTCTCTATAGTTATTAGATTTAGGACACTGTACTCTCTCTTATTGGTTTCTCTATCCCTGGTCAGGACTTTGCAAGTAGTCCCACTGTTGCACTCTGCTTCAATTGCCCGGTTTGAATGTACAACCTGATTTCTTCTGGAATCCCACCCCAGAAAATTGTACAAATATGTAATCAATGAGTATGGATGCTTATACAAACTTTTCCTCAAATTCTATAATATCTATATACTAGAGGCCCGATGCACGAAATGTGTGCAATAGTAGGCCTTTCTGCCCCAGACTGCCGGCACTGGCTTCCCTCTGGTATCCAGGACCAGGGCTTCCCTCGAAGCCCCGGGTTTGTCTGAAGGTCATCTGGAAGTCAAGTCTAATTACCATATTATGCTTTTATTATAATAAAAGCTGTGACCAGAAATCAATAAGAGAGAGTATAGTGCCCTTCTGGTCATCCTTCCAGATGTCCTTCCCGATGAAGCAGGGGCTGTGAGGGCCAAGGCAAGCTGGCCTTTAAATTGCTCCTTAAAAAAACAGTTTCTTTCTTTACAAGAAGTCAGGTAGGAGTCAAGATGAACTGTACTAAAGAAGGAAAAACTCAATCAAATTGCTGGGTTTCCTTCCTTTGATTTCATTTAAATATACACCATTGCCAGCACATGTCCAGATCAATGGTTCTGACTTCAATTTAACAAAAATACCCACACCCTACTATTTCTGTGCTAGGCACTAAAGGAGATACAAAGGAACAAGAAACACTCTTGCCCTTTATTTTCTAAAAGACAAGACAGGAGAAGAATGCTGTGAAGTCCCTATTCAAGGTCATTCAGCTGTGTGAAGACAGTCTTAGTAATGTTCCAACAACTGGCCTACTGCACATACCATCATCTTGCTTCCCTAATTGCTCTGAAAGTATCTATCTATATATATGAAAGGCTAAGTTTCCTTCTGACTTGTAACTATGACACACACTGACCACCAGGGGGCAGACACTTAATGCACACTAACCATTTAAAAATAAACAGCACCATGGACCTGGCATTCACAAACCAATAATCTGCTTCCCTCAAGTGGGACACAGTCTCCACCACCACCCTGGAGTGACACTGCACCAAATTACAGCCAATGCTCTAAGAACTCATGGCACAAAATGTGGCCCACAGCCCAGCCCAGCCTGGAAACAGTCACACATAGCAGACATCACAGAACAACGCCCAGCTTCCTCTCCCCAGTGATTAGCCTCCTTGCAGTTTCTTTAGCCCAGGAACCCAACTTGCTTTATGGTAAAGTGACCAGATCATCCTGCTTTTGACGGGAAGTCCTGATTTCTGACAATCTTTCCCGAGTCCCGCGGGGTTTTAAAAAAGTCCCAATTTTTAGAAAGAATTGGGGCTTTTTTAAAACCATGCGGGATGAAGGGAAAATTGTTAGAAATCAGGACTATCCCACCAAAAGTGGGATGATCTTACCTTACTATAGCCAGTTGCAAACATTTTACATTTTAACCAAATGTTAAACTGAAAAAAAGTAAGAAATGATGAAACTTGAAAATGACTTCAGGTTTTCTCACTGCGCAAAATATAGTCAAGCACTGCTACAGTTAAATATTTTATCCTTTGTTCTCTCTGTAATATACATTAGTAATCTGCTTCATGTTGATATTTACTACTGTGTTGCTCACAATTACCTAAAAGAGAAGTCAGGGTGCTTCACTGGGCTAGAAACAGTTTAGCTAAAACAGAAAGCCTGTCTTATTAAGAACGTGTCTATATATATAAAAGGCTAAGTTGACTTGCACATGCATGATACATATAAAGCTTTCAATGGTGCTAATTGCATGCATGTGTTTTTATCTGTCATTGTTGATTGTGACTTTGGTTGACACTTCTATTATAGAGAAAGGGCGAATAGTGATATTAAAATATTTCTTCTAATTAATTTCCTTTCAAGTGCACGAATCTGTGCACCAGGATACTAGTATATTATAAACAAAACTTGTCAATAAATGGTACCAGCCCATCACCTCTGATAGTGATAAATTAAGACTCCTTAAAATTTTGCAAGTTTATGAATATTCTAAGTGATTTTTTAAATGACCACACTAGGCTAATTTTTCCTTGTGGATACTCTGATCAGCCACAGAAAATCTAGGCCAAGGACTACCAAGAATAATATGACATTCAACATGTGCCCTCTGTGTTAGTCGGTGCCTACCTAAAAACAAACACAAGTAAGTGAACGAAATAAAATTGCCAACAGGTGATTCAACACGGAGAACTTAAGAGAAATTGATTACAAAAATGTTTGAACTACGAAAGGAGTGGCTAGGCAAAGAGGCGGCAACCCTGAGATCAGCAAGTATAGAAGGACACTGACAGTGGCTAGCACTAGAGGGACAAAGGAAGGTGGTGGAGTTACTCTAGCTCCAAAGCTTGGCCACTGGTGGAAGCTGGATTCTGCCAGGAACTGAACATTGAGAGGAAAAGACTGACAGAATAGAACTGGAACCCCACAAGAGGAGAAGTCACAGCCAGAGATGCCCAAGGTAGGAAGGGAGTAGGAAAGGGGTAGGGTAGAGAGAAAGAGAAAGAAGAGGACCATCCCTTTCATCATGTGCTATTCTTAGAATAATGGGTATTACACTATATTATAATTACCTATTCATCTATTTTCACTATCTATCTTGTTTTTAGTTCTTCCCAGTGAAAAGCCTAACTGGAAAGCAGTACAAAGAATCCTGAGAAATGTAGGTTGCAATAGTCAGATCAATACAAAGAAATGGATCTAAGATAAGAAGGCCAATAGCCTGCACACCCTAAACTTTCACCCTTGCCATTAGTAAGAGGGCTAAATCTCTCTCCCTGTGTGTGTGCCTTTTCCAAGGAAGGTCAAAAGTTATGATTTTAATGACTCATTGTGAGGAATTTCTAGGTACCTTAGGAATACAGAGATGGGCAAAAAAATAGGTTTACCGTTGGTCATATGAAAAAATATAATAATTAATAAATAATGAATAATAACACAAGAATAAACTCTGAATATTGTGTACTCACAACTGTAAACCTATTTTTGCCCTTCCCATACATTATACCTAGAGAGAGGTTACTGCAGAAAAAGAGGATACTTGCAGAATCTCCAAAAAGACTTCTTCATAGCTTCATTAAGCTGTTTCATGAATACTTGGTCCTCAAGTCATTGTTATTATTATTTAATAGGTTCAGAACATTAAAAATTGTGTCCTCCTGTTTTGTGAACTATTTCTTAATGCCACCTTTCAGGTACAGTTTCGCTCCTATGAAACCTATTGCAGTGATGACATCATAATCTCTAGCCTTCTCAGGATAGTTTAGAGTTTCAGGTATTGGACTAAGCACTTTTGTGAATTGTTTAATGCTCCAAACTCCCCCTGAAGTACTAGTAAAACACACAGTTTAGAGATAAATGAAGCGAGAGAAGTTTAAATAAAGTATCCAGGGTTACATGACTTAGCCAACTAATACTCTAAGCTGGGATTTAAAAACACTAGAATCCTCACCTTTAACCATCATACTGGCTAGTAAAATGCTGTACCGCATTCTGTTTGCATATCTCTCTTCTCTAACAGAAGACATGCTAAAAGGAGGAAGACTCTGTCTTATTTATATTAGTATCCTCCTCATCTACCAATGTAGCCTTATTCCATAGTCTGTGCTGAATGAATAAAAAAATTAACATACTTTAATTTTTGTACAAAAGTGGACAAGACCAAAGAGTAATACAAAAACTGCAATTTCACTAAATATACAAACCCAAAATATTACAGTTACCCCCTTAATCTCTCAACAGATTTATTCTAAAACTCAATTTTCTCTTTAATAACTCTCAAGCCACCTAATATTGAAACAGTTAAAATGCATTTAAGTGCCTACCTGTGCATTTTAAACCCCAGCTCTGCAGATCAATAAAACTCAAATTGCTTTTTTTTTAAAAAAGAGAGATTCTAAGACATTTTAAAAATACTTTAAAAGCAAGATCAGAATTACAAATTGAGTTCAAACTATAGAAAAATGCTAAGGAATATCAAAGAGTTTTCCCAAAGCAAGCCAATTTATGCTAGGAAGTATAGGAAAGATGAACATTGTTAATTATGGAGAACAACAAGCACAAGAGAACATAAGCATCTAAATAAACAGGTACTGCTTTTTCAGATCTTCCTCTGTATTTATATTTGTATTTAATATTTAGTAACAATTTACTCAGCTAGGTTGCATTGTTGACATTATTTTTCCAACTTCTCCCAATGAGTACCTTCAGACACACACACACACACACACACACACACACACACACACCAAAAAAAAAAAAAAAAACCCAAAACTGTTTTACTCACCAATATTCACCTCTCTCCACCTCCATTCTTCGTCCCCAGGATAAGTGGCCATAGCTGATTCACCACTGTATTTCCAACAGCCCACAAAGCACCTGTGGGTCACAGCCAATGTTTGTAGAATAAAAAAATTAAGAAATGAACATATCCATACCTAATAAATATTGAGATGCCCTTTCTTCTGAATAAAAAAAAATTTTAAAAAATAAGAAGGTATAACTTGATGGATAAATTCACAGCCATCCACTGACTCATCCTGAATTTCAGATCAATTACATCCTGAAAGTCAGTATCTTTCTTAATATTTCCATAGCAATTTGAAAAATCATATTTCCCTTATCGAACCACACTAGTTATAACATTTAGAAAATGCCTGTGGGAAGCTTTACCAAAGTTATAGACTTATACATAGTCCTAGACCATGGACGGCAAACTGCGGCTTGCGAGCCACATGCGGCTCTTTGGCCCCTTGAGTGTGGCTCTTCCACAAAATACCATGGCCTGGGTGAGTCTGTTTTGAAGAATTGGCCTTAGAAGAAGCCTAAGTTTAAAAAATTTGGCTCTCAAAAGAAATTTCAATTGTACAATCAACAATTGTACTGTTGATATTTGTCTCTGTTGATTAATGAGTTTGCTCACCACTGTCCTAGACCTTCTAATTAGAACTTGAGAAGGCAGTAATAACTGATCACCTGAAACATAAAGATTTTGAAAGAGTACTTAAATGGTGGTGACCATTCTTGTCTGTTTGCCTATTGTCCTGGGATCATTATTTGCCATGCCTATTTTGCTCTCAGAAGTATCTTGATTTAGGTGACTAATTAGATAAGTGCTCCATTTTTAACTCATTAATAATTTAAAACATCCCAAATCTCCTTCCTCATTAGTCCTGTTCTTACTCTATTTTTCTAAACGGGTTTCCTTATTTCTCAGCTGCCTTTCTCTCCCATGCCGTGTTTATTTTGCCATTACCAAAGTGAACACACAATGAAGTAAATACGACATTATTTTTTAATATATTTTTATTGATTTCAGAGAGGAAGGGAGAGGGAGAGAGTGATAGAAACATCAGTGATAAGAGAGAATCATTGATCAGCTGCCTCCTGATCACCCCCTACTGGATCAAGCCCACACCTGGGCATGTGCCCTTGACTGGAATCAAACCCCCAGGACCCTTCAGTCGCAGGCCAATGCTTTGCCCACTGAGCCAAACCCAGCTAGGGCAATACGACTTAGTATTAAAACAAATTGCCAAAGCACGCACTTTTAGCAACTACAAGTGGACCTGTTTACGCCTGCATAAATGAAGATCGTAAAGATAATAGAATTTTATGAGCTCTAGCACAAATGAAAACACTCATTAGAAAACACAGCATCAATTTATGGCCAAGAGAGTGGATAGCTCACAATTTCTAGCCTCTCTTAAGCAAGGCTTTTTATTCAGCGCTACAATTTTAAGGCCAATTTTACCACAAAATTAAGGAAACCGCAGCACAGTTGATCCATTCTTTTCAACTATCTCAGCCACCCATGCAGATCCCTCTGAAGTCAATGAGGCCATGAAATTAGTATTGATCATAAAGGCAACTGAAATTAATAAATCAAGCTCATAAGAAGATTATACGCATGGCCTTGCTTCAGCAGAGAAATAAATATGTATTCCTAATGTGTCTTCACAGAGAATATTTCATAGGTCTTCGGTAAAGAAAATTTTTTTTCTGAACCTGTTCAGTGACACAGAAGGTAGTCGTTCGATTCGTTCTCGTTTGTTCCTTCATTCTCGCATAAACTCTAATTTTCTAATGCCCTACTAAGTGCCCAGCATTATGTTTCACACTGAAGGTAGCAAAGACAGCACCTAGGAACTTGCAGTATGGTGGAGAAGACAGGCACGCAATGAAATTATTAGCTGCATATGGGTGTAGTGAGGCCTCAAAGAGAACAACACACATTTCCTTAGTGTTGAGTGTCCTCCTTGATCTGCCCAGCTTTCTGCTCTGTCTTCACTTAATGCGCTTCTCTTTCCTGCAAGACCACCTCACTGGCCGTTTCCCAGATATGCGATCCTTGTCCAGTTTCCCAGAGATGTCATGCCCTTTGGTATATCCACAAACCATGTCTTTGCACATGGAAACTCCCCTGACGGTTGTGTCCTCACCCAATGCCTGCCTGATGAACTCCCGTATCTCCAATAAGACCCAGCTTATGCCTCTCCTGACCACCAGTCCTGAGAAATTTCGACTTAGAAATCTTTGCATTTTTATTCTGGGTGCTTTAGGATAAGGTTCGCAATTTATTCGTCTGTGATTCCCTGGTATTTGCACATTGCTTAACAAACACACTTATTGAATTAATAAATAAAAATTTGAGCAAGACTTAATGGGCACCACAAAATAATTAAAAGTTAACATTAAATATATAAACCGACCACTTGAGCCAGCAATTCCACTTCTAACTATTTAGTCGGGAGAAATAAAAACATATGTCCACAGAGAGACATGTATAAGAACACCACTTTATTCATAATAGACAAAAACTGGGCATAACCCAGATGTCTCTCAAGGAATACTACTCAGCAACAAGAAGGATTTAACTATTGACTCCCACAGCATCATGGATGAATATCAAAAACGTTAAGTTGAGCAAAAGAAGCCAGGCACAAAGGAGTACATATCACATAATTCAATTTATAAGAAACTTCAAGAAAGGCACGTCTTATCTAAAGCAGGTCAGTGGCAGCCTAGAGTTGGGGTGAAGAGTGGGTTACTGACTGAGAAGGGACACAGGGAGCCATTTTGTTTTTTATCTTTATTGTTTACAGTGCTACATATGTCTCTCCCCCCACCATTGACCTCTTCTAACATGCCTCCAAGGGGAACCATTTGAGGTCCCCCTTGTAAGTTAATTCTATAGCTACATGGGTATTTATATTTGTCTCACATCAGCTAACACTATACATAAATTGTTTATATTTTGTTGAATACAGATTATACCTCCATAAAGTTCATTGGTAAAAACTTCTATGACCATTTGAATATACAGGGGCATATCAGATTTGGGGGGTCTGAAGCTCATAAAATTTGGGTAGCCTCCTTAATAAAAAATAAAAAATTAGGTCAAAAGCTACCATTTATTTAGAATGAGAAATAAAACCACCACAATTTATAAATATTAAAAACTGACAAGTCTATAAACACTGCAAATAAAGAAAAATAAAATAATACTTTTAATTCTCTAGAGCGTATTTTTTCTACATTTTTTTTGCTATGTACTCTTTAATTCATCATGGAATAGTAATTTTATAATATTTTTATGGAAAGAATAAAAAGACCATTCAACTTTTCCTATAGCCTACTTGATTAAAATTTTGTTTCATTATTGGTGGTTCATAGAAGTTTATTTTAGCATCGCAACTTATTACTGTTAAGGTCATGTGACCTTTAAAAAAGTTGTCAACTTTGAGCACTTCCTCCTCTAGTATATTTTCATATATGGCATGTCACAGATGTACTCACTGTTTTTGGTAATGTTAAATGTTTATATCTTGCCGAAACCAGTTTGGCTCAGTGGATATAGAGCATCAGCCTGTGGACTGAAAGGCTCCAGGTTCGATTCTGGCCAAGGGCATGTGGTGGGCACATCCCCAGTAGGGGGTGTGCAAGAGGCAGCTGATTGATGATTCTCATTGATGCTTCTAACTTTCTATCCTATCCCTCTCTTAATCTCTGTAAAAAAATCAATAAAATATATTTTTTAAATAAAAAAATAAATGTTTGTACCTTTATGAATTCTCATAAATTCTATTTTATGAAATTCCCATTTAAAAATGAAAAAGTAGCCCAGAGGGTCATTCCCTATACCAAAATGTTTCGGGTTCAATCTCTGGTACATATGGGAGGTAACTGGTGTTATGTTTCCCTATCTCCCTCCTTCTCTCTCTCTCTCTCTCTCTCTCTCTCTCTCTCTCTCTCTCTCTTCCTCTTTCTAAGATCAATAAACATATGATCAGGTGGGGATTTAAAAAATGAAAAAGGATGGTACATTTATAATTATATATTCCATTGACAAATATATTACTGAAAAGAGTCATTTTGACCAGTTATCAATGAGAATTGAAATCTTTATTCAAGATTTTACACATTCTGGTTTTTGAAAAAAATCCTCCCCACATTAGCTTCTAGTTTCCACTTTTCAAGTTTTATGACCTCTCTGCTGCCTGCACACTCCTGGTATCAAGTACTACCGGGAACTTCCACATTGCCGTGAGATCTCTAGCACTGGGTTTTCCTAACATAATGCTGAGTAAGTTGGCACAAAGGAAACAGCAGGCTGAAAGTCATTTCTGCAGTGACATCTAGCAATAATTCATCTGTGTGAAGAAGTAACTGCAAACCACATACACATCCCAATAAACCCAAACTAAATGTGTCTGAAATTCCATTTCCTCTTAGATTCCAAAAATATCCATAGCCACTCCAGTGTCAGCAACATGACAGGTGACGAAGAAGAAACCACAGGGAAAGAAGGAAAGAAGGAAAGAAGGAAAGAAAGAAAGAAAGAAAGAAAGAAGGAAGGAAGGAAGGAAGGAAGGAAGGAAGGAAGGAAGGAAGGAAGGAAGGAAGGAAGGGCAATTCCATCTTAGCTCACTGCCCTTTGTAGGTCCAACTTGTGCAAATTTTCCAAAAACAAGACCATCTGCACACCTTGCTAAAGCTCATTCATTACCTGCAATGTAAACCCACCCCTAAAATTTCCTATTCACTTCTTGATTCAACAAATAGTTGTTTCATGGAAGTGCTAGCCCACAAAAAAGTTTTCCCTTTACTTCTTATAGTTTGGAAAAAAACATAACTGGAAAATGTAAAATTTATTTCTAGTAAAGAAGAATCGCAAAGAATTCTTTCTGCACCTACTCATTAACTTGGTAACCCTTGGTGAGATTCCGTGTGAAGCCGTATAATGCTAAAGTGATGATGGAGGTCAAAATGTTTCATATCGGGGACTGAAGAGGACGGAAAAATTAGTTTCTTGGTTGGTTTCAATCAGGATAGTTACATTATATCTGCCAAACATCTGGACATTTCACATGCATCTTATGTCAGACTCATAACAGCTTCACGGAAACGCTGGAAAACAAAGTACTTTCTGTGTAGCAAGGGAAATATATTGTGAGAGATTTGAAATCGAGGGACAATGTTCTTCAAACAACTTAAAGAAGGAAATGACCTGCTTTCTGAAAAGATTTTTCCAGTAAGCACTTCTCAAGAGATTAGAGACAGCAATCTCTATATGTGATGGAGAGATGTATAAACACTCTTTTTGGTTGTTTCTGGGGAAATGATCTTTCTCTGAGACTGTAAAGTGTGTATTAAGAAGTTGATAAGCTGATTGATCAGTCTGAGGAAACTAAAATGTGTGAATTGAAGCAATGTTTGCAATAAATCATGTGGTTTTTTTCCTCAACATTTTCAAAGAGCCCCACTCTGCTTGCTACATTTTGTATGGTTTCTGCAAATATTTTATTTTATTGAAATAAAATTTTGTTTAAAATAACATTTTTTAATGTAGTAAGCAAATTTTATTCAATATCCTATCTCCAAAATGTGGGTTGGTACTCAAAAATACAAAAAAAAAAAGTGTTTATGTCAAATGACATCATAAAATGTAGGTGGTTCATATCTCATTAATTTAATTTAATTTTTATATATTTTATTGATTTTTTTTACAGAGAGGAAGGGATAGGGATAGAGAGCTAGAAACATTGACCAGCTGCCTTCTGCACACTCCCTACTGGGTATGTGCCCGCAACCAATGTACATGCCCTTGACCAGAATCAAACCTGGGACCTTTCAGTCTGCAGACCAATGCTTTATCCACTGAGCCAAACTCATTTTGGCCATATCTTATTAATTTTAAAGATTAGGCAAGGGTCTGACCCATGGCTCCTTGTTGTTCACCATTTCCCCTAGATGAGTGAGATCATGTCCTACTGGAAATACACTTATAAGAATCAAAAATGAGACAAGCAATAATCGTTATGCTGAAAGGCATATGAATCAGTCTGTAGTGAGCTTCTTTCTGGGCCTTCAGTTCTTTTGAGACCCAATTTCAATGTCAAACAGTTCCTTATGTGTACATGTCAGCAATGATATTTCAGTTCTGGATGGTGGGCAAATGGTGGTAATGCAGGTCCAACCTCAAAGGGAGGGTGGGGATAGAAGGGAGAGATCAACCAAAGGACTTATGTGCACACTTATGAGCCTAACCAGTGGTCAAGGACAATATGGGGGTGGGTACATTGGAATGGGGGGTTGAGGACAAATATGTGATACCTTAATCAATAAAGAAATTAATTAAATTTTTTTTAAAAGATTGGCCAAGGGGCAAGGCTTTCCTGCTCCTAGAGAAATCTCATCTTTAGTGCTTCTATGTTTCCTTCCCCATTCACCCACGTGATGGGCTAGGCCTAGGGCCACCGGTTGTGAACTACCTGCACCAGCACCGTTCAGCTTCCACTATTTCCAGGTTCAAACCTGTCCAAGAGGGAGAGGAAGCCTTTTCTCTTGTTCTCACAATCACACAAGTAGGGTGAGATATAGAGTTGTCTGCAGTCCTCTGTTAGATGAGCAGAATGCCGAGGTAAAACAGCATCACAGGAGCCTTAAGAACCCTGGCCTACTGTTCACCCTCCTAAAGAAAGACACTGCTCACTCATGAGACAGCTGGACTTCTCCTGGCACCCAAACCAGCTCTGTGTCTGTCTCATCCCAACCCCCGCTCTCACTTTCCTTCCCTTAGGCCAGTAGCCTTTCTGGATTTATCCCTGAGCCAAGTATATGTATGCACTTGGACTCTCTTCCCTCCTGACCGAGTCTTTCTCAGAGGTCCTGTAGCTAGCGGAACATGACATCAGCCTTACAGACATGTCTGGACATGCCTGGATCCTGTGGGGACCTTAGATTAGCTTCAATGGACTAACTATTCTCCATTATGATTTGAACTTGAGATAGAAAAAGCTTCCCAACAAGTAATTCTTATAAACAAGATGAATGAAAAAGAGCTTGTGTGTGTGTGTGTGTGTGTGTGTGTGTGTGTGTGTGTGTTTAAAGTAAAATCAGTTTATGGATAAAATACTTAAGAGCTTTATCCACTAAAAAATATAATAAATTATATCAGGAATAAATCATTTTTATAAAGTACCTGTTAATATAATAAACATTTGTTTGTTTAGAGCCTCACTTATGTCACCACTTTCAGAAAACCAAATGGTATCCCATAGTCCACAAAGAAATGACTTACTTTTGAATGAGTGGTTAAAACTCATCTGAATTCAAAGCTGAATCTGATAATTTTACAAAAAGAATAAAACCAAAAAAAGCTACTTTTCATTGAATGTTATAAAACAATATTGTAAAATGATATAATTCTACTAAGAATAGAAAAATTCAAAAGTTGGCTTTATTTCTTTTACAGCATAAAAAATTTTATATAATAAAGAGGTAATATGCAAATTAATCCTCATGCCCTCACAAGATGGTTGCCTATGACCAGGCCTGCAGGGGGTTAGTGAGAGATGACCAAACGACTGAACAAGCAGGCTGAGTGGGGCAACCAGACCAGCAGGGGGGGCCATGAAGGGAGACCAGGCTGGCGGCAGGAGTTGGGGGCAACCAGGCCGGAAAGGGGGACAGTTAGGGGTGATTAGGCTGGTGAGGGGGCAGTGAGGGGTGACTAGGCCAGTGGGGGGGGCAATTGGGGGCAACCAGGCTGGCAGGGGGCAGTTAGGGGCAACGAGGCCAGCAATGGGGGCAATTAGGGGTGACCAGGCATGCAGGTAAGCAATTAGAAGCCAGCAGTCCAGGATTGTGAGAGGGAAGTCCGACTGAAGGTTTAGGCCTGATCCCCAGGGGGATGTCTAAAGTGGCAGTCAGACATCCCCCAAAGGGTCCAGGGTTATAGAGGGTGCAAGCTGGGCAGGGGTAACCTCCCCGCCCCCATGCACAAATTTCGTACACCGGGCCTCTAGTAGAATGTAATAATGATAGAAAAATATTTAGTTTTTTAAAGAGAATTCTAGGAATTCTTTTTGCTGTTAACCATTGTTGATTATATATATATTAGAGAGAGTGGAAGGGAGGGGCAGAGACAGAGAGAAACATCAATGTGCAAAAGACACATTGATAAGAACCCATGACCCTTCAGTCTGTGGGCCAACATTCTAACCATTGAGCAAACTAGCAAGGGCAAATTTAGGGAATTCTGCTCAATGCTGCCATTTACACACAGGAACAAAAACTTCTATAAACTCTGATTATTTATCTTTATTTCAATTTTAAAATTGGGTTTGTGGCTATTACTATCTCAGAATAAGAACTATTTATTGATCTCAAGTTCAAAAAATAAATGAAAAAAGGAATATAGTTATGTAAAAACATACCATTATTATTCTTCCTTTTTTATAGAGCCTATTGAAATTGATTCTACATTTATCAATTATATAATAACATCAATAATTTATGAAAAGTTTATAAAATTAAAAAAATCAAGGAAATATTATAAAATTAATGAACCTCAAGGAAAGCAATAAAACTGCATGCATAGAATACATGCCATGTGCAAAAATCTTTCAATATATTTTCTGATTTAATTTTTGACACAATATTAAAAACAAGTGAGATTATACTAGATTAACAGTTGGAATTTAATATTTGGAATTTTAAAAAATGTAATATCCTTTCATTACTTGACTAGAAAAAAGCAAAGCATGGGTTTGGTATTGAGTTTTGCTTACTTCAGAACACTGACTTTTTCTACCACACTATGCTGTCTTCAAAACAATTGACCCCTGGGAGATAATCAAAAGGTTTTCAAGGTTAACTGTTGTTACATTTTGATTTATTTTATAGGTTACAAAACTCAATAGTTGGTAAAAGCTTCTCTGGACCCTACAATACCAAGGTTAATAGATAGTTGCTTCTCTATTGGTTTGAGTTGCATTAATGTGTTGACTTCAGCAGGTTCACTAAATATCCTCAAGTTCCCATGTTAGCATTTGTTAAGTAATGTGTTCAACTCAAAAGTCCCTGTGAGGGTTGTCTGGCACAATGTGCTCATTGATCATTTTTTCTAAAAATAAAATAATGAAATCTCCTGGCATTGACATGCATTAGTAAGGCAAAGAAAGTGGAATTGCTTTTTGATTTTTTAAAAACCAACTGAAGAACTCAATAAAAGTCCCACGAGTCTATTTTACTCATCCATCCATTTTTATATTCACTCACTCGTTCATTTATTCCTTTGTTCACAAAACAAAATTAGTTGGACATCTCCTATATGCCTGGCACTATTTGAGACAAAGGAAGTCAGGGTATTTATTCACCAGCTCCTGCCAGATTAAGTATGTTGGCTGTGCCCCTCCATCTAAATCTGTTACCCCTTTCCACACAACTACTTGCTCCTGATAGTATATTTTGAGTTGGTAACTTATCCCAATTGGGGCTACTGTAGTATTTGGGGAGGGAGAGAGGGGGGAGTATTTTAGTCCTGCCCACATCTTCATTAAACTCCTTCCAAGGCCTTATTTGAGTGTGCCATATACTTTCCACATCAGAGTCTTTGATTCTTGTATTTTTCTGAATCCTGACTTTTCTATTGTCCACTAATACTTCTAAGAATTTACCCGAGGAAGAAAGATACAAGTTAATTATAACTATGATATCTTCAGAGATAAAGATTAAAAAGAGACAACAACATGAAAATCAGGAGGAAAGGAGAATGGTTAATCACATGCTAGAAGGAAAAGATCAGAGAAACCAAGAAGGAATGGCACCATACGAAACAGGCTGTCCTGGTTTACTGGCCAACTCTCAGGAATCTTCCTGGAGTTGTCATATAATCAGTCTGTGGTCTCTCTCTCTCTCTCTCTCTCTCTCTCTCTCTCTCTCTCTCTCTCGTGTGTGTGTGTGTGTGTGTGTGTGTGTGTGTGTGTGTCCTCCCCTAATGGTCAGTTCTGTCCTCTCTGAAAAACTGGTGTTTTTTTTCTTTTTAAAATATATTTTGATTTTTTTATAGAGAGGAAAGGAAAGGGATAAAGAGTTAGAAACATTGATGCATTGATGAGAGAGAAACATTGATCACCTGCCTCCTGCACACCTCCTACTGGGGATGTGCCCCCAACCAAGGTACATGCCTCTGACAGGAATCAAACCTGGGACCTTTCAGTTCGCAGGCTGACACTCATCCACTGAGCCGAACTGGTTAGGCCTTGTGTTTTTTTCTTTTACAACTATTATACAGCTACCTAAATTGGTCATGGATGTATCTGCTTTTCACACCATTTCATCAGTTCATCTTAGGTCATACACCAGTCAAAATATAGGCAATATCTCTACAGAAAAATGTCCACTAATAAATATATATATATATATGAAATAACATAATTTAAAAAAACAACCATTTTCCAGACCCAAAGTTTGATTTAGGGAGGATTATCAATGGATACATAAAGAATTAGTTAAATTAATCTGATCAAAAATTGGGCAGAGACATTTCTCCAAAGGAGACATACAAATGGCCAATAGACATTTGAAAAGATACTTAGCATCTCAAATCATCAAGAAAATGCAAATCAAAACCGTAATGGGATACCGCCTCCCACGAGTGAGAATGATTATTATCATAAAGACAGCAAAGAGCAAGTGTTGGTGAAGATATGGAGAAAACAGAATCTTTATGTGCTATTGGTGAAACTTCAACTTGGTATAGCCACAATGGAAAACAGTATGGAGATTCCTCAAAAAACTAAAAATAGGTCTACCATACAACTCAGCAATCTCATTTCTGGGTTTTTAGATAAAGAAAACAAAAATACCAATTCAAAAAGATATATGCACTCCTATGTTCATTGCAGCATCATTTACAACAGCCAAAATATGGAAACAACCTAGGTATCTATACATCATGAATCAATAAAGAAAATTACATATATATATATATATATATATATATATATATATATATAACATTACTCAGCAATAAAAAAGAATAAAATCTTGCCATTTACAACAACATAAATAGATAAGTCAGAGAAAAACAAATACAATATGTTAAAAAAATTAACAAGCAAAACAAAAACAGACTCATAGAAACAGAGATCAAACTGATGGTTGTCAGAGTTAAGATGGTAGAGAGATGAGTGAAAAAGATTACTCCTATATTAATCAGATGCAAAAAGCAACTCAAAATGGAATATATAAAACCCAAACCATAAAATAGGGGTAAGCTCTTTAATACTGGTGTTGGCAACGATTTTTTGGATTTGATACCAAAAGCAAAGGCAACAAAAGCAAAAATAAACAAGTAAGTCTATATCAAACTAAAAAGCTTCTGAAAAGCAAATGAAATCATCAACAAATTTAAAAGCAACCTATGGAATGAGAGAAAATATTTGAAAACCACATATCTGATAAAGATTAATATCCAAAATATAGAACAAACTCAGTTAACTCAACAGGAAAAAAAAAAAAGAAAAGAAAAGAAACACTGATAATCCACAATGAGATGTCACCTCACACCTGTTAGGTTGTTTATCACCAAAAGATAAGATGTAGCCCATTTTGCTCAGTGGATAGAGCAAAAGGCCTGCAGACTGAAGAGTCATGGGTTTGATTATGGTCAAAGGTAGATACCTTGGTCGCAGGCTCAATCTCTGGCCCTGATCAGTCTGAGAGCATATGGGAAGCAATTAATCAATGTGTTTCTCACAAATTGATGTTTCTCTTTCCCTCCCTTCCACTCTTTCTAAAAATCAATGGAAAAAATATCCTGGGGTGATGGTTAACAACAAAAAGATAAGAGATAAATGCTGCTGAGGATGTAGAGAAAAGGGAACCCTCATAGACTATTGTTGAGAATGCAAATTGATGCAGCTTCTATGGAAAATAGTATGGATAATTCTCAAAAAATTAAAAATAGAACTAAGTACCTTATGATTCAGCAATCCCACTCCTATGTATTTATCTAAAAGGAATAAAATCATTATCTGGAAGAAGTAACTGTACTTCCATGTTCATTGCAGTGTTATTAACAACACAAAGATGTGGAAACAACCAAAGTCCATCAACAGCAAAATGGATAAAGAAATGTAATATATATAATGAAATACCATTCGGACTTTTTTTAGGAAAAAAAAAAAGGGAAATCTTGTCCTTTGTGTCAACATGCATGAACCTTCAGGGCATTGTGCTAAGTGAAAAAAAAAGCCAAACAAAGGCACATACTAGATGGTATTTATATATGGAATCTAAAATAAGCAAACAAACAGCAACAAAAAAAGTAAAATTCATAAAAACAGAGTAGAAAAGTGGTTGCCAGAGACTATGGGGTGGGGGAAATAGGAAAGGGTTGGTAAAGGATACACACTTTCAGTTATAAGATGAATAAGGTCTGAGGATCTGATGTATAGCATGGTGATTATTGTTGATAACAATGTATTATTGAAATTTGCTGAGAATAGAACTTAAATATTCTCACACAAAAAAAGATAAGTATTTGAGGTGATGGATGTTAATTAACTTGATGTGGTAATCCTTTTACATTGTGTATGTATATCAAATTATTATGTAGTGCACTTTAAATATCTTACATTTGGGGGGCAATTATAATTCAATGAAGCTGAAAAAAGTCAATGTCAGGAAAGATAGGGGAGGACTATTCTAGATTAAAAGACAAATTTTTAAAAAAAGTCTAACAACAAAATAAAAGTATGCAACCTGAGTGGATCCTGGATTTTTTTTAAAGCAATTAGAAAAGACATTTAGAGTTATTTGGGGAAAAATTAAATACTGACTGGATGATATTATAGAATTATTGTTGTTCTTCTAGATATTATCATGTGATATATAGGAGACTATTTTTATTCTTAGGAGATAGTGAAGTATTTTATAAAATATATTTTATTGATTTTTTACAGAGAGAAAAGGAGAGAGATAGAGAGCTAGAAATGTCGATGAGAGAGAAACATCGACCAGCTGCCTCCTGCACACCCCCTACTGGGGATGTGCCCACAACCAATATACATGCCCTTGACCGGAATCGAACCCGGGACCCCTCAGACCGACGCTCTACCACTGAGCCAAACCAGTCAGGGCAAAGAGATAGTGAAGTATTTTAAGTTGAAATGTCACAAAGTCTGCAGTTTCCTTTCAAATAATTTGGGGGTAAATATGCAGGGAGAGCAAAAGTGGAAAATTTATAATTTTGAAATATAAATGAATGGCATGCAGGTAGTTATTGTACTATTCTTTCTATACTATTTTAGTTTTGAAATTTCCTATAATAACAAAAGTTGGAGAAAATAAAGAAATAATATTTATCAATAAGAATGTGTTAGTTCTCCCAGGAAGACACACAATTGGCCAAGAGATACATGAAAAGATGCCCAACTTTACTAGCTAATAGGGAAATGCAAGTCAAAACCACAATGAGATAACACCTCACACCTATTAGAATGACTATTATAAACAAGACAAATAATTACAAGTGTTGGAGAGATTGTGGGGGGAAAAAGAGCCCTTATTCACTATTGCTAGGAATGTAACCTAGAACAGCCACTGGAAAGCAAGTGTGACGGTTCTTCAAAAAAAATAAGAATAGAGTTACCCTACGACCCAGCAACCCCTCTTCTGGATATCTATCCCCCCAAAAAAATGAAAACATTTATTCTCAAAGATATATGCATCCCTGTGTTCACTGCAGCACTAATAATGGTGTCCAAGACATGTAGACAACCAAGGTGTCCTTTGATAGATGATTGGATAAAGAAGATGTGGTACGTATACACAATGGAATACTCCTCAGCCATAAGAAAAGATGGAATACTGACATTTACAACAACGTAGATGGACCTTAAGAATACCATGTTAAGCAAAATAAATCCTTCAGAAAAAACTAAGAACCATCTAATTTTTCACTCACTTATGGGATAAAAAAAAAATGAAACTTATAGACACAGACAACAGCATTGTGGTTACTAAAGGGAAGGCAGATGGAGGGGGTATTAAAGGGTAAAGAGGGCCAAATATATGGTGATGGAAGATAATTTGACTTTAGGGGTGGAGACACAATGCAATATACAAAAAAATGATGTTGCTAATGACCCCATTTCCAATAGTAAAGAGAGCACTGATAATCCATGGTATGATCTGGAAATAGAAATACACAAAATCATGAATACTCCTATAAACCACTGTGAGAAGCAAGGAGCTGGGTAACTGCATATGGTGCTTTTGAATGTTTGGAAAACTAATAAATATAACAAGATTGGCTAGTCGTTCCTATTGTCACTGGACACAGTGGTAAGAAAAAATGATTAGCTAAGGGATTCTAATTCTAGATCAACTGCCATATAAATGATGTGGCAACTTACAAGTTGTGATCCCTGAAGGAGACCCATACATAGAAGCGCAGTATCACAGTGAAAACTAATTCAACAGAAACAGAAAAAAAAAGGGGGGGGAGAATAATGTGTTAAACACCAGTTATAATAACACATGGTTTAAGGACATTTCCCTGAGTGTATTCAGGAACACTAGTCATGTGATATGTCAGGGAACAAAGAAGTCCTTAGTCAGATACATTTATGGAAACTGTACAATCATTTCCTCTTGTAGAAACTCACAATTGCACATTCATGATAATTGCACATGCATTCATTCATTAATGCTTCATAAATATTGTATGAAGTAACTCGCTTTACAGTTTAGAAACAAAAGCACATAAAGATTAGCCATTTGTCCAGCAACAAAGGTCACACCACTCTTAATAAAGTTGAAATCTGAACAGAAGCATCCTGGTTCCAGAGCCACAACTTCTAACCACTGCATCAAAAGCTTAGAGAAGTTCTGCACTGAAGAAGTTTACGTAGCTCATCTAATACTCAGTCATGTTCACGCTTGCTTGTTTTTACATCATTTTCTATTTAACACTTGTTAGCCTCCTTAAATCTCTGAGAAGTTTTGTTGTATATCCTGCTTTCAAGGATAATACAGTTGTGTTCAGAAGATAAGACAACACACATGTAGCAGCAAACAAAACAAAGCAGCATCAAGTTAATTGATTAATTGTGTGGGACAATCTATAGAGATTTATAAAGGGAAGATTAATCAAGCTATCTTGAACTAGAAAGATATCTTAGAAATGCTGAATAGCCAAGAAAAAGGAAGTAAAGATCCAAAGAGCATGATTTAAAAATTGACTTTGAATTACCACATAAGAAATTGTGGTGTGTTTTAATATATTTTTATTGACTTCAGAGAGGAAGGAAGAGGGAGAGATAGAAATATCAATGATGAGAGAATCACTGATTGGCTGCCTCCTGCACGCCCCCCACTGGAGATGAAGCTTGCAACCCAGGCATGTGTTCTTCACAGAATACATGCCCTTCACCAGAATTGAACCTGGGACCCTTCAGTCCACAGGCCAACGCTCTATTCACTGAGCCAAACCAGCTAGGAATTGTGGTGTGTGTTTTTAACATTGTAAACTTGGCCTCAGAATTTATGTCTGTACTACTATTGGTCACTGCTTAAATTTCAGCTAAACCAAGTATAGTTACTTCATTATTTTTAGAAAGGGCGGATTTGCATATACCAAGATGATGGTAAAGAAGACTGTTAGGTGCCCTTTATTCACCAAGCAGAGTTTCTTATCAACACTTCTATCATCTACTTGATAGGGATGCTGCCAAGACTGAGGACCAAATATGGAATACTTCTCAGACATAAGAAAAGATGAAATACTGCTTGAAATTATATTGCAAGGAAATGATCAAGAGCACTCTTTTCATCTACACTAATAAAAGAGAAAGATGCAAATTGACCGTACCTTCATGACACCCACCAACCAATCAGGAGTAAGCAAATTAACCCAATAAAGATGGTGCTTTAATTTGCATATGCAGGTGCAGAACAGCTGGGGGCAGGGTGGGACACTAGTACTGTCGCCATGGCAATGATGTAGGCATTCTGCACATCCCCAGCCACTCAGGATCTCTGGGCAGTATGGGAAGGCAGAGCCTGAGTGGAAAGAGGTGGCTCTGGAGCCGGAGCAAAGGTGGTGCTGGCAACCAGGGAAAGGAAGGCCTGTTCTTGCACGAATCTTCAGGCATCAGGCTTCTAATATATATATATATATATATATATATATATATATATATATATATATATATATATATTGCTATCACTTCACACCTATCAGAATGGCTATCATCAACAAACGACAAGTGGTGAGGATATGGAGAATAGGGAACTCTTGTAGACCATTGGTAGGAATGCAGACTGGTGCAGCCACTGTGAAAAACAGTATGGGGTTTCCTCAAAAAATTAAAAGTAGAACTACTTTATTACCCAGTGATTCCACTTCTGCTAATATATTCAAAGAAACTGGAAACATTGGTTCAAAAAAAATATATGCATCCCTGTGTTCATTACAGAGTTATCTGCAATAGCTAAGATTTGGAAGCAGCCCAAGTGTCTATCAGTAGATGAGTTCATAAAAAAGCTGTGGTACCTTTACACAATGAAATAATACTCAGCTACAAAAAATTTTGCAACAGCATGAAGGGACCTGGAAAATACTGTGCTAAGTGAAATAATCCAGTCAGAGAAAGATAAGTACCATATAACTTCACTTATTTGTGGAATATAATGAAAAAATATATATATCTAGAACAGACTAACAGATGTCATAGAGGAAGGGGAATGTAGGGGCTGAATAAAAAGAAGGTGAAGGGATTAAGAAAAAAAACAAAACAAAACAAAACAAAAAAACACATCAAAATTCATAGATAAAGACAGCACCCTGGTGATTGCCAGAGGAAAGAGGGGAGAAGTAAAAGAGTGTAATCAGGACAAATGGTGACAAAAGGAGACTTGACTTTGGATGGGGAACATACAATACAATATACAGATGATGTATTAGAGAATTGTACACCTGAAACCTATATATTTTTATTAACCAAAGTCACCCCAATAAATTCAATAAAAATTAAAAAAATATCAGAGGCCAAAAATTAAAAATAAAAATTATCTAGCAAAATAAAAATAATAAATGTATATTAACACCAAAACAAAAAAAAATATTTCATACTTTAAATTTATATAAACTCTTTACCTATTCAAAACACACATGAGTTAGATCATGATGGTGCTATATCCTCAGATCCACAACCATTATCAGCAACATTATAAATTTATCTTCAGTAGAAGGGACCCAGGTGGTAGTATGAACACTTGCATTAATACAGCATTTTTTAAAAGCATCACCTTCTAGAAAACCCATAGAAAAAATTATATATTGATATATTGATATATTGATATATTGATTTCAGACAGGGAGAGAGATAGAAATATCAATGATGAGAGATAATCATTGATCATCTGCCCCTGCACGCCCCTCCCCCCTCCACTGGGGATCAAGCCCGCAAACCAGACATGTGCCCCAACCAGAATCCAACCATGACCTCCTGATTCTTAGGTCAATGCTCAACCACTGAGCCACACTGGCTGCACAAACCATTGTGTCTTTAACTAAGACTAGATCTAGATGTTCTAGATCATGAAACGCTCCAAAATTGCACACCTACCTTTTGATTTGCTAAACTGGAGTGGAGTTGTGAGCCGTGATACAGTGATTTCCATTAGGTAGTGTTTACAAAGGTTAGTTCTAAATTATATAAGGAGTCTCTCTCCTATACCATTTTCCTTCCTGGCCATAGTGTGAGCCACTTTCTTCATAGAATGCTCTCTACTTTCCTTACAAGTAAGTTCCTGACACCAGAGATACCGAGGCAAGATTAATATGACTTTTCTACTTAATATAAATCTTTTGATTTGCTGCCGAATGGGCTATTCTTCAGCATTGCTATTTAACTTCAAGGAACAATGCTGTTTATCACCTGGTCCTGAAAGCAGTCGACCACATCTGGACGTGACAGTCCTTTGAATCAGAAACCATGAAATATAAATGTGCTACTATCAGCAGTGAGCAGAAATAAATGAATCATGCCGGTTAGACATCCAAAGTGGTTTACATTTCCTTTATGTCCCTGATATGTTAGTTAAAAATAAAAGACCGTTAATGTTAGAAGGAGAGGTATTTGGGGCAGTCAGACTTCAGGCAGAATAAACTCAGGAGACATCATTAAGGATTTCTTATATTTAATGTTTGCACACTTCCCCGGGGTTTTTAAAGACTGACATCTCAGCTAGTCTTTGCTGCACAGCACAGCAAAATAGAAGGCAGCTTGCCAAACGCCCATCACCCAAATATGCCCCTAGGTATTAAACTGAAGTCAGATTTTATAAAACTGTCACCCAACTGGGTGTAGGGCTGTGTGTTTACATGTCCCACCTTCCATTGTCTATAGAGGATAGATTGTCCTTAAGCAATTATGGTGTGAGCATTAGTTTGCTTTAGGAACAACTCACTAAGCCAAGCAACTTTTGATCAAAAGCAACATATGGGTAAGAAATTCTCATGCTTCTTTGCATATGCAGGCCCCAGACTGGTTCTGAATGCATTCTGAAGGAAGAGTTCCAAAAATGATCCCATTTATTCATTTATTCTTTTCTTCATTTCAAAAAGTGCCTGCTGCTGTTTTATGTTCTAAAAATTTTCAAAGTACTTGCCATAAGAGAGCTTACATTATGAACGTTGAGGGAGGCAGGCCATCACGTGTAGACAAATGTTCAATAATGGCCGCATCCTATTATAGAATCTAATGAGGCTGCTTTGAAGGACTATGCCAATTCAGTGTATAAATTAATGTATTCATTCAAAAAATTAAATGAGCACCTGCCACGTGTCAGACACTGTTTCAGACACTTAAGAAATAAAGCTGTGAATTAGACAGACAGAAAATATCTACCCTTATGGGACTTACACTCGGGGACACAGAGTTGGACAAACAATATTTTTCCTAGACAGTAAGTAGTAAGTACAAAGGAGAAAAATGTGGGGAGCAGATGTAGATAGAGTGGCCAGAGAGATCTCACTGAGAACAGACACCAGGGCACATGTAAACACACCGTAGTGTAAACAACTTCAGTTTCCTTTTCCCTCTCCGAAAAGAATGGGTTTCTCACGGGCGAGCAGGGGAGATGCAGCCTGGGGACCCCAGCCCGGCCTGCTCGCCAGCTCAGTGAGAAGCCGTCCACACTCGGCCATGTCCAACCAGCCGCAGAGACAGAAAAACCCTGGCCTCACAGAGAAGTTGTTACCTGCGGATAAAACACTCTCAGCCTCACTCACTGGAACTTTTAGAAAACCTTTAGAATTATGCTGTTCAAACTAATGCCGAAGTGACATACGGTGCCCAACTTTTGTTCGCGGAACTTTTTCTCTCACTGACATACTCGATTAGTGTGCTCTTTTAAGCCACCTTCCCGTTATTCTCAGGTTGCTTTTCTTAAAGATCCAATCCGTTATCCAGGATGCAGTGCGCTGTGCATTTAAGCCCTGGGGCATTTTTATTGCTGAAGCAGGGGAGCGAGCGTTGTCCCGAACTGACATCGGAATTGCTTAAACAGAACAGCAACACCTTCTGAGACCTTCAAACAGCACCCCCGCCCCCCACCTCACACACAAAAGAAATATTACACACACACACACACACACACACACACACACACACACACACACACTGCAGTATTGTAGGATAGCCAGAGACATTAGAGTCTACATAGTACCAGAGATGCAGCCTTACCCTAGAGCCCCCAGCAGAGGCAAAGAGAACAGCCGGACTGTGGGTCCTGACCACACATTCAACTCCAGCCTGACCAATGATCCCCTAGTCTGTAGGAATACACTCTCCTCTCTCATTGTCTAGCTTTATAAGCCACTTCCTTTATTACCCCTGTACTTGGGAAACTCCTGATGTCTTGTTCTTTTCATCTTTTTGAGCCTCTGCCGCTATTTCCGATTTGATGTTGGACACTGCATCTAGATTGGATGTGGTTTCTTTGATGTTTAAGTCCTGGGAAGAAGCAGCTCCTGCCCACACATGCAGTTGCTCACTCTACGCCTTTGGGTGATCATTTTTCCCAATCAGAATAGACCACAGCTCGCTGTCTAGCATTCACTCACTCCACAAGGATTCTGTGAGAACCTACCAGGTGCCAGGCACAGACCTCAGTGCCAGAAAGACAGAGGAGAACAGGACAGACCAGGACCCTGACTCTCCTTGGCTTTATCTGTTACTGGAGCTGACATTCTACCAGGGAGAGAAAGTCAGTAAGCAAATTAATAATGTAAATGAACAAATACGTTTAAGTAGCCATAACCAATACTATATAATAAAGAGGTAATATGCAAATTGACCATCACACACCAAGATGACTTCCCCCTTTGTGCACACAAGATGGCTTAGCAGTGGAGGGCAGTTAGGAGTGACCACGCCTGCAGGGGAGGACTGTTGGAGGGGACCAGGCCTACAGGGAAGGGCAGTTAGGGGAAACCAGGCTGGCAAGGGAGGGTAACAGGGGGCAATTGAGCTGGCAGGGGAGCAGTTAGGCATTGATCAGGCTGGTAGGAGAGTGGTTAGGGGTGATCAGGCTGGCAGGCAGAAGTGAATAGGGTCAATCAGGCAGGCAGGCAGGCGAGCAGTTGGAAGCCAGCAGTCTTAGATTGTGAAAGGGGTTCCAAATTGGAGAGGGTGAGGCTGGGCTAAGGGATACACACACACACACACACACACACACACACACACACACACACCAGTGCACGAATTTTATGTACTGGGCTCTGGTAATGAACATAAAAAGGAAATACTGACAGACATTTCTTTAAAAATCTTTTGAATAGGGATCACTAGACCTGAGTCTTTTTGTTCTATCACACACCAAAACTGTTATCCCTTTATAATCATACCTGTCTTACCCCTAGTCCCTGCCACTAGCAAGTACTTCTCTGGGTGTGGATATATGCCATATACATATAATCATTGAGGATTTTCAGACTGGCTTTTTTCACTCAGTCTATATTCATTTAAGATATTGTGGATTTAATAGTAGAAATATTAAAGGAAAAATATTCCAAAAAGATGTACCTTTTTCATAAGTATAATAATGAAATTACAATTAACTCTAAGGATGCAACTAAAATTAATAAAGAAAAAGTGCCCATTTGTCACTAGCACATTCTTTTTTATTGCTGAGTAGTATCCCATTGTATGGCTGTACCATGGTTTGATTATACATAGAGTTGCTATAAATAGTCCTATATAATGTTTGTATAAATGTAAATTTCCATTTCTCTAGGGTTCAAATGCCCAGCCGTACGGTTAATAGGTACTATGATACATGTATGCTTACTTTGTAAGAAACTTTCAAACAGTTTTCCAGAGTGGATATATCATTTTACATTCCCAATAGCCTCACATGAAAGTTCCAGATGCTTTGCATCTTGTCAGTACTTGGTAGTGTCGGTATATTTAATTTTAGCCAAACAGTTGCATACCGGTATCTAATCATGGTTTGAATTTGCATTTTCCTCTTATCTTGTAATGTTGATCATTTGTACATATTTACTGTCTATATATGATCTTTTCTTAAGAGTCTGTTTCAGTCTTTCACCATTTAAAATTGGATTTTTTGGTGTCTTACTGCTGAGTTTTGAGAGATTTTTATAGATTGGAATGAAGACCTGAAACTTGGTGCTCAGTGGCCATCCTCCTGGTTTGATCTAAGTTTTCAAAAGGAACACAAATGGAAATGAGAGATACTAAATATAGACATTAAAATAGTGGAAACATTGAAGAAAATAAAAATTTTTAATAAGATGTACCTTGTTCATAATTATAATGAAATTACCATTAACTATAAGAATGTAAGTATAATTAATTAATAAATAAAAGTATCTATCTGTTGTTTTAAAACTTTAATAATAAAATGCAACAATTATTTTTAAAATCTTAAAATATTTATATTTCAAATCATACCTAATCTCAGCACACTTTTATGTACTTCTAATGAAGTTTATCATCTCTGATTGTATTTTTGCATAGTTGTCTTCAAATAAATTGTGTAAAATTATACCTACATTTTTAATATCTGATTTTTTTCCCTTGATATAAAGGAAGTACATGTTCATAGCTGTAAAACATAAATTTGAGGGAAAATAATTATTTAAACTCAGAAACCCACCACTGGGCGATTTCAATAATAGAATTTTTTATTTCCTTATAATATTTTATGTTTGTGGGATTCTTAATCAATTAGATATCATACTGTGTATATTGACTTTAGGCTATTACCACTGGAATATTCAAATTCCTTACTGGATCATGGTATGAAGAAGAGCTCAGTAAAACATAATTACTGCCTTTGCATATTTTCTTAGTTTTTACTGATTAAAATCAGTAAAAAAATAGAAAGATAGAAAAAAATAAATAAAACATCGTTCAAGTTTCTTGTCAAGTGGCATGATTGTGCAGCTGAGATTTCTGCTGCTATAGATCTGTGATAGCCATTAGTGTTGACCACCAGTTATCTCTGTTCTCTGCTTCCAGGGACATGGTAGGTTCACAACTCTTCTTCCTTCCTTTCCTTCTTGTAGTTTTCTCACTAATTCTAACCACTGAGTTAGGAACAGAAATGCACACGTCACTTCTGAGGACAAGTCATTTAGCTGCCCGTGCCCTACCCCCACAGCTCTCTTCCCAGCCTCCACTAGGCTGGTCTGCAATGTTTCAGGTGATGGTGCTCTGAGAGCCGGAGTCCTGGAGTTTGGACACCGGGAGCACAGGCCCCAGAGATGCACTGATGAGCATGGTAGTATGAGGAACAAATGTTTCTTGTTTTAAGCCACTGAGATTTTGGCTTTATCTGCTACTGTAGCATAACCCTAGACACTACAGAAATTGGTACCAAGAAGTGGAGAGTTGTCATAAAGAAAAAAAATCTAAACTATATGGCATTGGCTTTGGGCTTGAAAGCATGTAGTGAGAAAGATTTGAAGGATGACACTCCATGTTAAGTAATAACAAGACAATGGGTGAAATGATCACCTGCAATCAGTGTATACTGGAACTGTCTGCTGCCCGAGAGAGCTAATTGTGAGGATCTCTTCCCAGCTCCAGGATTTATGATGTCATGTTGGTTAACTTGAATCTGGGAGAATTTATGCCATGGATATAGGAAAACATTATAAATCATAGTGCTTTTTTTAAATTCCTAGAGAGCTGGCTATTAAACATTTACTACCACAAGACTAGATGCAGTAATTTATAAGAGATCCTGCACCTAATAAACTTGTATTTCTTGAGGAGAGTTTGGAATAACAGCAATGTGTCCCAGTTGCTGTTTGTTGCATTTTGCAAAGTATTAAAAGAGAAAGGTAGGCTCAGAAAAGAAGTGGTGCAGTTGTAAGCAGGAATAACAGAAAATAGAGTCTACACATTCAGGAACCCAGAGAGTAGGAAGAGACTTGTATTTCTCAATTCTAAATAGAAAGAATCAAAACTCAATCTAGTAGCAATATTAAATCAGGGATATGTCCTTCCACTTATTGTTAAAAATAACTAAATGGATTAAGATGAAACCCAGTAAATCCTTTCAATTTGTCTAAAATTGCTCAAGAAGAAGAAATCCTAAAGTGTGGCTCTTCCTTTATATATAAAGTATATCTTCTGGCAAATGGCAGTGATGGGAATCAAATAAGTACAAAGCCTAAGTTTATAATGTCAACTAGATCAGGAGCCTCCAAAGAAGGACTAACAGGGAGGAGATGAGGAGAAGAAATGATTGAATCTTGAAAACTTAAAATGACTCTTAGACCCCTAATCTTCTCTGTGAATGAAGCTGGCCGATAAACAGCTCAGCTGAAGGAAAAGCATATTCTCTGATTCTCATTTTTAGATGAGAAGGAGGATAGAGGGAAAGGACAAATTTTAGAGATGGCAAACCAAAGGACTTAGAAACAGTGGACTGGAGAGTCCCTTCTAGGAACAAGAATCAGGGCCAAGTTGTTGAATGTCAACCCATGAACCAGGTCAACAGTTCAATTCCTGGTCAGGGAATATGCCAGGGGTTGCAGGCTCAATCTCCAGTAGGGGGCCTGAAGGAAGCAGCTTGGTCAATGATTCTTTCTCATCACTGATGTTTCTGTCTCTCTGCCTCTCCCTTCCTCTCTGAACTCAATAAAACATATATTTTTTTAAAAGGGAGAGACCATGGTTAGTTTCCCTTACATCCTGCTCTGTTGTCTTTTTGAAGATGTACTCTTTTTAAAAATATAAAAGCTGGTACATGAGAATTTGGGGGTAGGGGGGAAGGTGAATCAGAGAACTGGCTGTCTCAAATGACATACCTTGAGATTAGAGGGACCACTACTTAGTTTTCTGGTGGGCACTGATCCAGGATCTCTGTCCAAACACTGAGGTGGTGAAGTATCTTCTAATGTTCTTCTGGATAGGTAAGGTGCTATATTTTATGAGGCAAAGAATGTGGTGGACAAAATTATTTTATCAATACAGTTTTATAATAAACACTGTTGGTTGTCTATACAAGAGCTATTTTCCTATTCTTCATTGCTAAAAGAATCATTATTACAGATACATGAGTATGTGCATGTGTGTGTGAGACAATGTGCTTATCCCTGAACTAATTATTACTCACAACAATTCTATTTACCTATGAAAATGAATAAATCAGGATGTTCTCATATAACCCAGTGCCAGGGCATGAAGGCTGGAGGGGGAAGAAGAAACGTTTCCTCCTTGATAAAAGAGAAATATATAAGGAAACTGTCTTATTTTTGTCCCTTCCCTCTTCCTTCTTGCTTAAGATACTGTTGTGTTGGAATGTAATGTCTGGAGCTGTGCAGTTATCTTGGGACAATGAGATGTAAATCTGAGGACACTGCATTTAGTAGATTCCTTGTCTCCATTTTGTTTAGTTCTTTTTCTGGAATTTCGTTCTGTTCTTTCATTTGGGGCATGTTTCTTTGACTCCTCATTTTGGTTGCCACCCTGTGTTTATTTCTATGTATTAGGTAGAGCTGCTTTTCCTCCCAGGCTTGGTAGAGCAGCCTAATGTAATAGGTGTTTTGTAGGATCCTGTGGCACAGCTTTCCCAATCAACCAAGCTGGGCACTTCAGGTGTACCCCCACCATGGGGCTCTGTAGACCCTCTGTAGTTGAGCCTTGACTGCTGTTGGCACATCCATGGGAGGGGTTAACCTCTAGGCCAAACAGTTTCATGGACTGGCTGTGACTGCCGACCACCAAGCACCAACCATGATTGCGGATTAGCTGTACAGAAGGACTGGTTATAAGGATGCTCAGTGAACTTAGTAAGAATATCAATAACATAAATAAGGACATGGAAACCATGAAAACAAACTAGTCAGAAATGAAGGCTACACCAGCTGAAATGAAGAATAATTTATAGGGAATCAATAGTAAAGCAGATGAAGCCGAGAATTAAATCAGCAATTTGGAATACAAGGAAGCAAAAAATACCCAATCAGAACAGCAAACAGGAAGAAGAATCAAAAAGTGAGGATAGGGACAACTCCAAGTTTACCGACATTCATATCATGGGGGCTCCAGAAGGAGAAAAAAGAGAGCAAGAAATTGAAAACCTATTTGAAAAAAAAAATGACAGAAAATTTCCCTAACCTGGTGGAAGAAATAGACATGCAAGTCCAGGAAGTGCACAGAGTCCCAAACAAAATGAAGCCAAAGAGAGTCACACCAAGAGATATCATAATTAAAATGCACAAGGTTGAAAACAAATAGATAATCTTAAAAACAGGAAGAGAAAAGCAGTTAGTTACTTATAAGGGAGCTTCCATAAGACTGTCAGCTGATTTCTCAACAAAAACTTTGCAGGCCAAAACAGATTGGTAACAAATATTCAAAGTGATGAAAAGCAAGGACCTACAACCAAAGTTACTGTACCCAGCAAAGCTATCATTTATAATTGAAAGACATATAAAGAGCTTTTCACACAAGCAAAAGTTAAAGAAGTTTATCACCACCAAACCAGTATTTCATGAAATGTTAAAGGATCTTTTTTAAGAAGAAAAAAAAACACATTAAAAATAGGAATAATTTTTGTCCAGTGGCACAGCCTCCCCAATCAACCAAGCTGGGCACTTGGTTGAAAATACAGGTCTATCAACAACTGAATCTAAAAACAAAATAAACAAAGAAGCAGAACAGAAACAGACTCAGAGATACGGATACCATTTTAATGGTTGTCAGATAGGAACTGGGTTGAGGAGATAGGTGAAAAAGGTGAGGGAATTAAGAGGTACAAACTGGTAGTTACAAAATCATGGGGATATAGCATAGGAATATCAGATATAATAAAAGGATAATATGCAAATAGGTCAAACAGCAGAACAATCAAAGTATAGTATGCTAATAATATGCTAAGGCTGCTCAACTGCTCACTGTAAGTGCACTGACCACCAGGGATAGAAGCTCCAACCTGTAGTTTAGCTTGCTGCTGGGGTCTGGCCAATTAGGACTGAGCATCAGGACTGAGCGAGATGGGCTGGACATGCACGGGAGCCCTCCTGCAGTCCCTCCCTGGTCCAGTCATGCACTGGTGCAGTCACTCAAACTGGCTTGCACTCTCTGGCAATCTGGGACCCCTCGGGGGATCTCAGAGAGCCAGTTTCAGCCTGACCCCACAGGCCACACCCCTTTGGAGAGCAAAAGATGCAGGGCTCATGGCTGGCGAGCACTGCTGCAGCATCACGAGCCTCAACCAATGGGGACTAATAGGGCAGGAGCCCACGGCAGGCACAGTGGGACCAAGATGAGCGGCAATGGCAGGTAGGAACTGCAGTCAGCGTTAGATCGTGATTGTGAGCTTTGGCCTGATCCCTGCAGGTCACCCAGAGGGACCCCACCCGAGTACTAATTCGTGCAACAGGCCTTTAGTAGTTAATAATATTGTAGCCCTAACTGGTTTGGCTCAGTGGAGAAAGCATGGGTCTGTGGACTGAAGGGTCCCAGATTCGATTCTGGTCAAGGGCATATACGTTGGTTGCCGACACATTCGCAGTATGGGGTGTTCAGAAGGCAGCTGATGGATATTTCTCTCTCATCGATGTTTCCAACTCTCTATCCCTTTCCCTTCCTCTCCATAAAAAATCAATAAAATATATATTTTTAAAAAATAAAAATAAAATAATAATAATAATGCAAAAACAATGTCAGGTGGGTACGTACAATATTTATTGGGATGACAATTTAGTAAGTTATATAATGTATAATCACTAGAGTATACATCTGAACTAATATAACATGTTAACTGTAAATGAAAAATGAAAAATAATTTAAATTTAAAGATAACAATAAATAAAAAATATTGAAAACCCGAGGACAAAGTGGCAAACCATTGAGAAAAACAGTAAGAATTAATGAAAGAGCCTGGTTTCTTGATCCTGGGCAACTGAAATACACAGAGAACACCTAGCTTCAGGTTATTTATTAATTAAAATAAAGATCCTTATATTTTCAGCACTGTTGGAGTATTCTCTTTTTTTAATGTTTTTATTGATTTTTGAGAGAGAGAGAGAAAGGGAGAGGGAGAGAGAGAATCAACTGACCCACACCAGCCACACTGGAATATTCTCATATTTGCAACTAACTTATACAATCACAATTATCCTCTTAAATTTTCTCCCAGATTTTGGCAACTTTTTACTACAAGTTCTTGCTTTTGCTGTTCCTATAAGGTTTCTTTTTTCTTTTTTATCTTAAAGTTTTTAGTGGAATCGTAGAAAAGTTTCCACTAGTGGCAACTAGCACAATTTCATGTTAAATTAAAGCTCCACTCTTCCTCCTTGGATTACTTTACTTCACTTTTCAAAGATTTGAAAGTCTCTGGAATTGGTTCCACCCCTCCTTTATCTCTCTTTCTTCTCTACAGACCATGACCCACATAATCGTATTGTTTTTTTCATGTGGCTAGTGCCATACAAATGGATTTAACATGCTTTAATGCATTTGATCCTCAATTCAAATCAATTCAACAAATATTTATTGTATACTTAATAAGCTCAAGGCCCTGGGCTAAGTTCTATGACAAATACAAAGATGACGAGCAGCTTCTGTTTCCACAGAGCCCACAAGCTAGTTGAACGGATGATAGGTATGCACCTATCTCTAATATAATTATGACTGTGCTATGTGCTTTCTAAGCAAGAAGAAGGTATAAATGAATTCTCCACAGGGAAACAATACGGGGATGATAACACAAAGTGCCATGTCATCCAGACATTAGCTACATCCTTGTCCCCTTTAAGCTACTACTAAAAGAGGATGTTCATACATAAGTTACAGGGAAGAGATGATTTACACAGTACACATATAAGTCCATGCTCTATTAGTTACTGGCTCTGTGATTGGACACAATTTTATACTTCCATAAATGTCTGTCTGTCCATCCATAACAAGGAGCTAATAACAATTGCTATAGTTTAGAGTTTGTTGTAAGGTTCAAAATAAAAAGCATAAATCACTTAGTGCACAGTTGGTCTTATGGTGGCTTTTTTAAAAATTATTATTTGTGTTGCTGATGTTGTTATTATTATCATCATTAGTAATACAAAAATGGAAATGAGATTCTGTACAGCCAGGGGCAGCACATGCAAAAAACAACAACAACAAAAATGTGTTCAAAATGTGAAGTTGGAGGCAACAGATGAGGGATGAAAATGTAAAAAAAATAAACTCGGAAGATGCATATTTTACCATATCCTTAATTCAGTCTAAGTTTGGTCCTGTTCATACACTTTCTTTATATCAGTGGCAAGAAGGTATTTATTCAACCATTAGAAATAGCACCCTATAGCACCCACACAGGTGGCTCAGAACCTTCCTTCAGTTTTAGCTGTGGCTCCTACATCTGACATACTGTAGGAAACTAGAAAGCCATGCTTTTTAGATGTATGTGTTTTAATAAGTCTTATATCATTTAGGTATGGTAAGGCCAACAGACCAGGAGACAACTGCCACTGAAAAGATGGTTCGTTACTCCCAGTTCCCAGGAAGAGAGGGCCTGTCTCACCATGTGGGCACACACGGGGAAGCACCAGGGTCAGTCAGGAGCCAGAGGGGCCAGGGGAAACTGTGGGCAACAGCCTTTACTGGGGTTTCCCCGGGAAGGAAGAGGTCAGGTAGGGTAGGCAGGTTCAGGCTTGGCAAATCTGAATAATTCCAGCAGGCTTTGGGGCATAGGGGCTGCCCTAGTTAACTGGTGACCTGACCCTGGGTCTATTAGGGCAGGTGCACAATGACTCCAAGTATAAGGGCTAAAGAACGGGTCTGGGGCTGGGGGCTCTGGATTGCTTCATTTGCTTTTGAAAAGCGTGCTCACAGACAAGTGGTTTACTAAGAACTGGCTAACCCTGGGCAGAGCAGTCCCTCCCAGAGTCAGCAAGGCGCCAGGTGTCAAGGCATCAGAATACAGCACAAAAAGGAAGAAAGAAATAAAGAAGATAGACTTTGTTAAAACAGTACATGAAAAGAAAAAGGAAACAGAGCCTGAGCATGGGTCGCTGGAGATCATCGCAATTTCCAAGAATAAAATGCTGCCATCTGACCCACAGAACACTCTGTTCTGGACTTTTGGGGGCTCATTTCTTCTAGTTCTCTGCTCTTTTTCAAATGGTAACGACTAGTGGTTAAGTGAGGTGTTTTAACTGATGTAGTGTGTCACTGAAAAATGTCACTAAAAATATCCATTCTCCATTTCAAAAGACCAGTTCAAATATGCCCACGGGAAGTGCCCAGTGCTTAATTGGTATGAATGTACTTCTTCCTTTAGTAATCCCCAGAGCTGGTAAGAGTATTTTTTGTTTTAATTTTAAGCTCTTAGGGGTGTTTTTGTTAGTTTTTATTGACTTAAACAAATGATGCTTGTGTCCCTGACATTTTTTTTAACTGAAATTCATGCAGAAGGCTGTCTTGGGCCTGAAGCTATTAATGCTTTCTTCTGTCACTCATCTGAGGAAGAAAGAGCCCTTCATTGTATCCGCCGATAACATGGCCACCTGCGATGGAAGAGAAGGGTGAGTCAGTCACCCCGAGAAGATAAAATTAGATTTCCAAATGACCCTGGCAGCTGAAGGAGTCAGAAATAAGAATAACTTTCAACTGGTGCAACAGTGCATTTTGAAATGAGAAACAAATCACAAAAATTCAAGATGAGGGAAGCAGCTGACCTTATGGAGCTATAAAGAGAGAGTCACTGACATAGCTGACCTCAAGCTAAATAGATGTCAGGAATGGTTCTGCTATTGGAGAAAAAATAAAGGGCGTGTGTCTTGGGAATGTATACACAAGAAAAGCAGTAACATGAAGAATTTATGCAGCATTTCTGGATTATGTAATTCAAGGGAAAGAGTTTAAGATGATTCGAAATGGGCAGCTACAATTTTCAACAACAAAAAAATTTAATGGAATATATTATTTTAACCTTAGGAAGGGAAAGTTAATTCAGATTCTCAGGTGTCCGTTTGAGAGCTGACACCCAGAAGAGGCAATCAGCCACATGCATGAAGGTGCTCTTGCCTAAAAATAGCTCCTGTCCAGATGCCACAATTCTACAGTTCTATCATTAAGACGTTAGTCATAGAATCACAAAAGAAGTGATCAAAATCAAACCAGTCCTGCCGAAACCGGTTTGGCTCAGTGGATAGAGCGTCGGCCTGCGGACTGAAAGGTCCCAGGTTCGATTCCGGTCAAGGGCATGTACCTTGGCTGCGGGCACATCCCCGGTTGGGGGGTGTGCAGGAGGCAGCTGGTCGATGTGTCTCTCTCATTGATGTTTCTAGCTCTCTATCCCTCTCCCTTCCCCTCTGTGAAAAATCAATAAAATACATTTTTTATTTAAAAAAATCAAACCAGTCCTGAGTGTATGGATATGCCAGACACTAACTTAAAACTAACCAATTAGCTTCTGCTTAAATACTTCTAGTGATAGATTACTTACTATCTAATGACAATGTCAGCAATGATGATGATGGTTGATGGTAAGGATGGTGATGGTGATGATGATGATGATGATGATGATGATGATAATGACTGACCACCTACTATGGGCTACAAATTATGCTGAGCTTCTGTAATATGATAACATTTAATTCTACTTTCCAATGGAGAAATGGGATCCTCACTTGGTTAAAACACATGCCTAATGTTGCATAAGGGGTGGGAAGGAACTTGAAAGTGTGCAGTCTGATTGTAGAGTCTCTGCCATAGCCCACTGACCTAAGGAGCCTCCCATCCAAAAAATAAGGAAACCCAGGCTCAGAGAAGTTAAAAAACATTCCAAGGTCACATGCTGGTGAGGCCTGGAGGTTGGCTCTGAACACTCATCTGTCTGACTCCAGAGCCCCATCAGTTTCGCCACCTGCCACATGCTTCCCGCTGACATCCACAAACAGTCACACACTGGCCATGCTCTCCCTCAGCTTCTATATACAGAATTGTCATAAACCAAAATGCATGGTAGGCTCCTAATAAATATTTGTTGGATAAATAGTATAATTAAATACATGTAATAGCAAGCTGCACTATGAAAGAACTATAATGAGAGAGAGAAAAAAGAAACAAAAAAATAAAAGAGTTACAATGTGAAAGCCACAGAAATCATGTTTCATAAAGATAAACAAACCTACCTAAAGAAATAAATATGCTCTTTGTTCCCAGGAAAGGTAACCCAAATCCAAGTCCTTTAGAGCTCACTGTGTCTCTGCGAGGGTTTCCTCTCCACCTGACCTCCGCATCATGGCCACCTCATATTTTACTGGGTCTTTTCTATGACAAGGAGATGCAGGGGATGGAAGCCCTGTCCACTCAGACACGGATAGAGATGGTTAGGTCACTGCACCTTCACCAGGAAATTGCTGTCAGCCGTAAATTTCACTCACAAACCTTCATCCCATCTGAGTAATGAAGGCCTTGGACACTTAGCCATCTGATTCACCTTTGAGCCCGACTTTATTCTCACCAAGATAGCCATGTTTGAACATTTGTTAAAATACTCCCTTCAAGAATAAAAGTGAGAGTCAGGGAACCCTCAAGAAGTCCTTGAGAAAGATGAAGTAAACTGTGAAATTCTGGAATCTAATTATAAACTTAATAGTGTGTATATTCAGTTCCAATTGGTGTGTAATCACTTACTAATACAGAAATACAAATTTGCCATTACGGCTGTTTTGAAATTACATTTAAAGGCAGAATCCCAGTGCACTGGGAATTGGAGCCACAGAGCCACTGACCAGATTTTAGAAAAAGAAAAAAAGAAAAAAAAAAGTTCCTTTCTCTCTCATTTCTCCATTAATAGTTGTTACAAACAGTAACTAAAAACAGAATTAGCATTTAGGTCTCACAGCAGCAATGACTAAATGAATATTATCGCTAGCCTGTTTCAGAAATTAGGGGCTAGGAAACAATTTACTTAAGCTTAATGATGGCTAGTTTGTGAAATTACTTTTTCTTCTTTTTTAAATTTATTCTTTTGTTAATTCTCACACTCAAAGATATTTTTCCCATTGATTTTCAGAGAGTGGAAAGGAGGTTAAAGAGAGAGGGAGGAAGAGGTAAAGGAGGGAAGGAGAGAGGGAGGGAAGGAGGGAGGGAGGGAGGGAGGGAGGGAGGGAGGGAGGGAGGGAGATGGATTGGTTGCCTCCAGCACAAGCCCCGACAGTGCAGTGATTGAACTGGAATCCAGGTACATGCCCTTGACCAGGAATAGAACTTGCGATCATTCTATACACAGAGCTGAAGCTCTAACCACTGAGATACACCAGCCAGGGCTGGAGTTACATTTTACTAGGACATAAATGCTGAAACTCTTAATCAAAATGGTCCAAAGATTTGGAAATGCTGACTAAATTCCTTGATATTCATTTTATGTTTGACAAGGAGAGCAGACCTGTTCAGGAGTCCTCAGATTCTTTTTCTTTTTAACCATTCAAACCATTTATTTCAAGATATATTTGGCCGATCCAGAATGATCAAAAAGGGTAGCCCTCCCCTGCAGTTCACACTGCAAAGACCTGATCTGGATATTAAACGCACGTTTGACATCCTCTAAGAATTCTTAGATCAATATGCTTCCACATTTCTGTGTCCCCCAACTAAGCTGTAAAACCCCAAGAGACAAGGATGTGTCTCCCACTTTTGAAATATCTTTGCAGTCTGTTCTCCTTTGCTGGCCATCTGGGTAGAACAGGTGTTAGGTTTTTGTTTTGTTTTGTTTTTTTGCATGGGCACCGTACACTCACACACAGCATCCACAGAATATCAGAGTCAACACTCAGAGCACTGTTCAATCCACTTGTTTGGCACACCATCTAACAAATGGCCACTGGCACCAGTCACAAATCTCAGGGACCAGACAGACAAGGAAAAACTAGATATATTGAAGATGGAGCCCACTGTTAGGTTTGAAAGGAAACAGAACAAAAGGGAGTTTTAGAGAAAGTTTATTCCCCAGTAATGGGCGGAGCCATCACCGAGGTAGAGAGATCAGAATTAGGGGGAGAGGGGACAGGAAATCGGAACCCAACCGGGCTAATGGAGGTCCCCCTCCAAAAAGCGGCACGTATCTTGCCTGGGGTCCCTCTTAAAGGATGGAAAGGGAGGGGGTTGGGCCCAGGGTGGAACAGGAAGGGATGGGCCCCAAGGGCACTCTGGCCCGTGCTAATTGGTGGTTCACTGTCTTGGAGATGTCCCTTTGGCAGGTGCCAGTCATGTTGTTAGCTCCACCCACCAGTTTGGGAGAGGGGGAGAGCCTTACATGGGTCATGTGTCAAACTCTGCCCACCAGTTTGGGAGGGGGAGAACCTTTCACCCACAACTGTGTGCACTGAGAATCAGAGGGTTGGATTAATGGCCAAGACATCTTCTAATTCTGAGGCTGACTCTGATTTGAAGACACAGTGAGCCTGAGGGCGGGTGGGGGGCGGGGACAAGGGTGCTTCCGAATAAAAGCACTGCAATCACAGGTAGAAAAGGCAGAGTCTATGCTGCTCTTTCCAGGGCTCAGAAAAAAGCTGGGGGGCGGGGGAGGGAGGATAGGGGAGAGGGGTAGTGCTCCAGGCAAGAAGAGGACTCTTCTCTGTGTTGTCTGCACCCTAGCATGAAGGGCTTCTCTGGAATGATGGAGTCCTCACTCACTTTTTTAAAATATATATTTTATTGATTTTTTAGGAGAAGAAGGGAGAGGGAGAGAGAGTTAGAAACATCAATGAAAGAGAAACATTGATCAGCTGCCTCCTGCACACTCCCCACTGGGGATGTGCCTGCAACCAAGGTACATGCCCTTGACGGGAATCGAACCTGGGACCCTCCATTCCACAGGCTGACGCTCCATCCACTGAGCCAAACCAGCTAGGGCCTCACTCACTTTTGAGAGCAAAACATCAGCTCGTAACCTTGATGAATGAAGGGAATGTGACAAGCAAGATTAACGCAGTATCAGACACTATTTGATGTAGATGAATGTGTGTGGATTTAAATGATCATTAATAATTCCTATCTCTGTGGACAAGGAAATATATTTATGTAAACCTATATTATAAAGCAAGGTTACTCAACCTTAGCACTATTGTTATTTGGGGCACAATAATTCTTTGCTGTGAGGAGCTGTCTTGTACATTGCAGGGATTTTAGTAATATCTCTCACCTTCACCCACTAGATGCCTTCAGTACACACACCCTTGCCCCATCAAGTTGTGGCAAGCAAAAACGTCCCCAGACATTGCCAAATGTCCCCAGGAGGCAGAACTAGTCCCTGGTGAAGAACCAATGATGAAAAGTAACATCAGCAGCTTGTATGAGTTAAAAGGACAGCACACCAGCATATAGCATAAAAGGACAAATTTCAGAAACAAGAATTAATTTTAGGTGATTTGACCAGTGGCCATACTATGGTTTAATTGTTCAGCAGAAAGAAAAAAAAAATGATTGGCTATTATTATTAGAACTTGAGTTCTCAGAAATCTATTTATAGACCAAAGCTAACAACTTAAAAAAATACAAGGTTAAAATAATCTGACGGTGGACTCGTCCAGCAGTTAAGGGACAGCCCAGAACGCAGGGGGTGGGAAATGGTGCTTAGCTAGTGCTCTTTGGTGGAAAACAAGCTGAGCTGGCCCGGCTGAATCCAGGTCCCTCTCCCTCCCTACCCAACGGCTAAATGATGACTGAAGTCAACACTTTCTATTTTTAACTTTAAGCAAGGAAAACGTTCATCGCGTCATGTCTGTTTTCAAGAACATCCTCTATTCCCTTCTATGAGGCAACATGCGTGCTGATGGTTTTCCTACCCTGGTTCACAATAGTCTTTCATGAAGTTGAAGTACTTTCTCCTGTATTTTAAAAACAGGGTAGTAGTGCCGAAACAGGTTTGGCTCAGTGGTAGAGCGTCGGTCTGTGGACTGGAAGGTCCCGGGTTTGATTCCAGTCAAGGGCATGTACATTGGTTGTGGGCACATCGCCGGTAGGGGGTGTGCAAGAGGCAGCTGATGGGTGTTCCTTCTCATCGACGTTTCTAGCTCTCTATCTCTCTCCCTTTCCTCTCTGTAAAATATCAATAAAATATTTTTTAAATAAAAATAAAAAAATAAAAACAGGGTGGTAGTAGCACCAGTCTATATCTTTGGATTTAACAATGATCATACATGCCAGCTTTAAGACCAGCTTGATGATATCTCTAAGGAATTCTAACATGTTAAATCCAGAAATAAACTGCAATATAAAATGGCCAAATGATTCCAAGGTATAGAGGCTTTAGAGAAATTCATAGCAAATCATTAAGCTGTGGCCAGTTTTGTTGGAGTTCATGGTGTTAATCCAGTGCCTTCTAATTAACCAATGGAAGACTGGCGACCGAGAAAACACACTTGCCCTTTAAGTCAACAGACTTCATTGCCCCTGGCTGCCTGTGAGCGTCATCGGCGCTCAGCCTTCCCTCCCTTCCCACGTATGAGTAACTGGGCCATTTTACTCATAAATTAGGCAATTGGCTCTAAAATTGTTCCCAAGTCTAAAAGTTCACGATCCTTTGTATTTATTTTCTTCCTACATCCAGTCAACACTATAATTTCAGTGGATTTGGGGTTGCAGAGAATAAATAAAATGATATTGCCTCTCAAATATATTGGAATCTTTTAAAAGGACAAGTTCAATGGCACAGAATGATAAGGTCAGAATATACCTCTTCCTTTATTCTGGGCTCCTGAGTGTAGCAGGATTTAAGAGAAATGTTCAAGGGACAAGGAGGTGAGGACTATGAAAGTTTGGGTTCTCAGAGTCCACTCCAGTGGTCGGCAAACTCATTAGTCAACAGAGCCAAATGTCCACAGTACAACAATTGAAATTTCTTTTGGAAACCAAATTTTTTAAACTTAAACTTCTTCTAACGCCATGTCTTCAGAATAGACTTGCCCAGGCCATGGTATTTTGTGGAAGAGCCACACTCAAGGAGCCAAAGAGCCGCTGTTTGCCCACCAATGCACTAACCAACCTGCTCATAAAGAAAGCGAGTCAGCCAGATCTCTGTCTCTCTGCCCCCACCCTTCTCTGAAATTTCTTCTAAATTAAAAGGCTAGCAGGCTAGCCCTAGCTGTTTTGCTCAGTGATTAGAGCAGTGGCCCACTATCAAGGGAAGATACCTTGGTTTCAGGCTCAAACCCTGGTTGAGGCACATGCAGGAGTCAACCAATCGATGTGTCTCTTTCACATTGACGTTTCTCTCTCTGTCTCTCCCCCTTCCTTCCACTCTCTCTAACAATCAAAGGGAAAAAATATCCTGGAATGAGGATTAACAATAAGCAAATAAAAGGCTAATAAATCTTTCTGAAATTCTTGACCTAAGTATTCAGAAGCACTTGTGTCCTCATGATTGACAACTAGGAAGAGGCACAGAAAGAGGTGATCTCTTAGGAAAGAACCACTGAAAAACTGACACGGTGTGCTATTCCAATAATAAGCCTCAAGACTTAGTGGTTCCTAATTCAATATCCTTGTCACTGATTTTCTTTGTGGAAATGAGCAGAAAATAATCTTCATGTTCTGCTTTCTGCATATTTCCCAGGGAGGCAAAGATGAAGAAGTAGGAAATTAAATCAACTCAGAAAGCACTTATATATCATCGAAGTTAATTAAATGAGTGGTTCTCCACCTGGCTGCACTTCAAACCACCCCTTGCACCCCGCCACTTCCTAAGGTCTATCCAACGAGAGGTCCCTTGGCACTGGGCCTGGGAATCTGTCATTTTAAAACTTGAAAAATGATTTTAATGCTTGACCCAGATTAGGAATTATTGGGGTTTTTTCCTGTGTGTTTTTTTTTGTTTTGTTTTGTTTTTTTTGTTTTTTTTTTAAGATTGCTTCAAATCCAAGGCTTCCTGATTCTCTGTAGCTAAGTGGACTTGAGTGAGGTCGCACTGTGGTGTGGAGCCCAAATAGAAACAGGTAGGGACTGGGAACCTCACCTACACAGTCACCTGGGTTCGGAGCACCCTGGGCAGCCAATCCAGGGGGAGGAGATACACTGAGAAGACCCGCTGACCAGGGAGGGCACTGTCTTGGGCACCTGTGCCTGCAGAGTGTCCAGAAAAGTCTCTCCTCCAGAACCCTTGGGGGGGAAGGATCATCAGAACGGGTGAAGGTACAGTATCACCTGGAAGAGTAAGAGTGTTACCTTAAGGACCACAGGCTCTGGGATTCCAGCTCCTGATTTACCCGTTATTTTCCAGCCTGAGGAAGAGGGACAGGAGGGGGTGCGGGGACAGGGGTCTGGTGATGAGGAGAAACTTAGAGGGGAAATGGCATAACAGCCCTCGCTGGTTTGGGTCAATGGATAGAGCGTTGGCTCTGGGAGTGAAGAGTCCTGGGTTTGATTCTGGTCAAGGGCAGGTACTGTGGTTGCAAGCTTGATCGATCCCCAACAAATGTATGTGTCTCTCGCACGTCAATTCTTCTCTCTCTCTGTCTTGCCCCATCCCTTCCACTCTTTAAAAATCAATGGAGAAAAATATCCTCAGGTGAGGATTGACAAACATAAAAAAATTAAAAAGAAAAGGTAGGGGGTCTTGAAACTAGACAATCCGAAGATTGAATGCAAAATCTACACTCTGCAGCTCTGCTTTTTCCCAGATGGGGCTCTGAGCCAGTCACTTAAACCATATGATTCTGGGCTTTCTCATCTAGAGTGCTGAAATTAGTATCACTCCTATATTGTGATACTTGTGTAACAATTACATATACTGAAGCATCCATCTTATATAAAAACTGCTGTTTGACATTTTAACCCTGCTATTTGGCTTCTGTAAATTCTTGCTGGCTAAGACTACTCCCACTTCAGAGAGGCCATTAAACCTTCCCCAGACAAGGTTATCAGTACTGGCGCCAGGTTAGGCCTCTGATTTAGGTCTCAAGGCCCAGCACCTACAGGCTCTTTAAGAACTTGCAAAAGGGGCTGGAAACACTCCATATTTGGGAAACAAAGAAGGTAAAACATATAAATAGGAAAGATTTCTGCAGGTTGGAGCCCAGAATTTGAGAAACATTTTCCTCTGGACCCGAGCCTAATAAATGTAACTCCATCTCTCTGGTACTGCTTTGTTCTTCTCCGCTTTTCTGTAACAATCTGCAGTATCTGTGCAAACAGGTAGTCACTAAATGGCAGCAATTATCAACACTACCGGCTCTCCCCAGTGAGGTATGACAAGGGGAAGGCCGAGGAATAGCATGTGCAACAGAAGTGTGAAAGCCCCAGCCGGAGGCCAACATTTTCCAAATCACGCAGGGGTACTCCATGGATCACATTCACCTTCTAATCTAAGCCTACATGAGGGAATATTCTTAACACTGTACCACAGAGATTACCTCCGACACTTCCCCTCCCCACCCTCTCCCTCCCTCTTCCTCACTTGCTCTTCCTCTCTCCCTCTCCACATGTACATACACACGTCCCCATCAAGAAAGGAACACTGGCACCCTTACAGCAAAACCAGTGTCACAGGCAGAAAGCAAAGCCTTCTGCCGCCAGCATGGCTGGCAGAGAATGTGTGATGGCAGGATCCCCAAACAATGCTGTTTTACCGGCCAAATGCAGGGGGCACCATGAGCAGGTCAAGGCCAAAGAAATGTGCCATAAAAAAAGAAAGCACAGCTTTGAGCAGAAAAAAAGAAAGAAAAAAAAAGCTGGGAGACGTCCATCATGCTCTGCAGCCAGTCTGGCACGCACGTGTCAGAGAGAGAGAGAGGTTTTTATTCCAAAGTAATTAACACCCTTTGTGGGGGAGTATGGGGGGAGGCTGGACTCCAAGAGCCATGGGCTCTCTCTAGAACTGTCATGCCCAGAGGTCAAAAGCAGGGTGAGCGGCTCGGGAAGGACTCCCGGCCACAAGCCCGCTGTCAGCCGCAGCAGAACATCTCAAACTTGAGGGAGAGGGCCTGACAGCAGGAAACTCTATGGAGCGAGGACGATTACCATGTACCCAAATCTGCAAGCAGAATGGTTCTCGGCCAGGTGTCCCCCTAGAGAGAACATCACCATGAATAAAGCTTGTTTGGAAAGCTTTCCACGGCCGTTTTCACATCTCCATACAAGGCAAGAGCGGGCTGTATTGGTACACCCGCTAGGTGTAAGGTGCTCAAGTAAGGGAATTAGGGCTACAATGAGAAAGCCTCGGACATTGTCCCCAATGTATCCACCCTACCAAACGGACAGGACCTAGGAGAGTGAGGATGAAGAGGAAAGGAAGGAGCTCAATCTGCTGAGGGGATCAATCAGACATCACGGAGGTAGAGACGTGTGGGGTGGGCACGAAAGGATCAATAAGTATTCATGGCTGACGGGACTCCAAAGGCAGGCCCAGCAGAAGCCACAGAGGGAGGGAATCGCTGGGGACTGGCCGTGTTCTCTGTGGGATTTACTACGGGGGGATGGCTCCCTGGGAGGCAGGACAGAGAGTCTGGAGGAAGCTTTCCCAAATGGCCACCGGCACTCATGTTGGCCTTATCTGTCCTTTCCCCCACTCCATCCGCTGAGGGCCCGCACCTCAGACGTGGCATGTCACCCAGGTCTCTATCCTAACACTTCCCACTGCAGAAAGATCCCCCTCCTCGCCTCTCTGGGAACTACTCCCTATGGCATTAGGAAAGTTACAAATACATTTTTTTTTGGCCTGGCTGGTGTTCCTCAGTGGTTGAGTATTGACCCACGAATCAGGAGGTCACAGTTCTGTTTCTGGTTGAGGAGGAAACTGGTCTTGCAGAACTTGCTCTCTAAATGCAGAGGCTATAAAAACTGTGAAAGATGCACTGCCCTGTGGGGGGGGGGGGGGGAAGGGGCGTGTTATGCTGGTGCCAGGACAGACCACTGGATGTGGCCTGACACCTGGGGGCCTTCCTGCAGGGCCACAAAGGGGACAGGGGGCATATCTGTAAGACAAAGACCCCAAAAGGTTATAAAAAGTGAAGCCCTCTGTGTGTTTCTTCACTCTGATTTGGAAATTATTCCCAGAGTCCACTCGTGTTAATAAACGGGGTTCCTCCCTTTCTCTAGGAAGCATGCTTGGTATTTCTTTGGTCTTCTGTAGCATGGTCACAGTGTTACAGAGAACTCGAGTAAATCAAGTCATGCTCAGAGAGTTTGGAGTTACATTTTATTACACGCAGGTCCAGAGGAAAATGTCTCTCAAATTCTGGGCCCCAACATGGAGGAACTTTCCCTATTTATAAGATTTTACCTTCTTTGTCTCCCAAATATGGGGTGTTTCCAGCCCCCTTTGCAAGTTCTTAAAGAGCCCCTATGTGCTGGGGCCTTGAGACCTCAACCAAAGTCCTGGCCTGGCGCCAGCACTGATAATTTTGTCTGGGGAAGGTTTAATGGCCTCTCTGGAATGGGAGTAGTCTTACTTTCCTTATTATTTAAGCAAGCAAGCATTTACAGAAGCCAAATAGCAGGGTTAAAATTTCAAACAGCAGTTTTTATATAAGATGAGCACTTCAACAGCACATGCCCAGGTTGTGAGTTCAATCCCCAAAGGTGTTCAGGAGGCAGCCAATCAATGATTCTCTCCCATCATTGATGTTTCTATTTCTCTCTCCCTCTCCCTTCATCTCTCTGAAATCAATAAACACATATTTTTTTATACTTTTTTTCTGATAGGATTTTTTATCTTAGAAAATAATTTGTGTTGACCCAAGTAGAAAAATGGAGGTGAGAAAATTGGGGAGGTGGATAGAAGAATCTTTCTGCCATTCTTAGCTTACTCTTAGGTATCCCTCCTCATTTCCTCCACTCACCCCGTTCCTAGTTAGAAGCACAGTAGCCCAGCTGCTGATTTGTGCACCACCTCTCATCTTTGTCTCCATTAGAAGCCTCCTCAGTTCTTGCAGGAGTTCAACCTCGTCCCTGCTACACATCCACACCACAGGTGAAGTCCATATGTGGCATGCATTTCCAAGTGAGGTTTCTATTACGGCCCAAAACACAAACAACATCAGCCTGAGAGTCTGGGAGGCTACTGAGGTGCTACCTGGAACTCCATCCATTAGTCTCTCACAGAAGAAAGTGTATTTTGATGAAAGGAAACCTAGTGTTATTATAAGTGAATTAAACACATTCATCCCAACTTGTAGAAGAAGGAAATTGTCAACAGATGTTACTTCACTATCAGTATACTATCACATGGGACACACTCCTACATACTCCTACACTCCAGTGTGACACATGACCGAGTTGAAGAACCACAGCTAAGTGTTGATATACTTCATGTCAGTAACTCACATGTTGTTTTTGAAAGTGTCCAGTTCACTCTTAGTGAATACAAACATTGCAACTGGTTTCATCTGACTCACTGTTTCACTACAGATATAGCACAGAGTCCCACTAAACTAAACCAGTAACCTTTTATTCTATTATGGAATTACCTTTCAATTGGAAATGTGTGTGTTGGAGGTTTCATCATCAGCAAGTGTTACTTTATGTTAACCAGGAAAAATACGTTTCATTTTATTTGTCATATAAGCTAAGTTTTGGGCAATGCTGTACTCAAAATTAATTGTCTTTTAAAAAACATAAATTAATATCTGTAGGCGTGTTATCTCCTTTGAACAGGATTGCAGAGGGAATCTCAGATGTGTTCCTGTGCCCTGCATCAGTCGGCCTGTTGTAAAGCAAAAAACTCTAAAATCTTAGTGGCTTGCATCAGCAAACATTGATCTTCCACTCACGTGTCTGCACCTGCAGGTGGTTGGGGCTGCTCAGCTCTGCTCAGCTCTGCTCTACATGTCCTTTCATTTGATGACCTCAGATAAAGATGCAGCCCCTCCTCTAGTGTCTGTAACAGAGCCTAAGAATAGGAAGCAATCACACATGAGCCCTGGTCTGTGTTTCTCAGAGGTCAGAGTGATAGCATACCTACCAAAGGGTCTCAGGTTCAATTCCCAGTCAAGAGTTGCAAGTTTGATCCCCACACCAGTTGGGGCACATGTGGGAGGCAACCAATCCAAATGTCTCTCTCACACCTCTTTCTCTCTCCCCCTTCCCTTTCCTCTCCCTCTCTCTAATTATCAGTGGAAAAAATATCCTTGGGTGGGGATTAACAACACAAAATATCACAGGAACCAGCCCAACATCAATGGAGCAAGAAAATAAACACTCCGCCCATGACAGGAGAGGGAAATAAATGTCTATAAACACTAAGCAATCTACCTTCTGCGAGCATTTACTTGTCCGTCTTTCTCACTCAAAATTACCCACTTCCAAGAAATATGCTCAGAAAGTCTCATCCCATTATGATATCAGGGGCAAAGTTGAAGACATGATTGTCTCTAAATCAGGGACAAAATAACCTATATACATCATGTTTAATGTTGGAAAGGGGACAGAACGGCTACAGGAAATATCCCCATTCATAAGAAGGAAGCATTGGCAATCTCAGCAGTTTTGAACTCTGCTGGACGAACATGATGAGATCTTCTACCCAAGGGCAGAGAATCACTTCTGCTCTGGCCAGGAAGCTCCCCAGCCCACTGTTCTCTGTGGCTTTCGACTTCACCCTCCAGGATACCGTCCCTTGTTCATTATCCTGATTAGATGCTCCTGAGAAGACTATGCCATCTTAGGAGAATGGGCAGCTTTCCCAGCCAGGTTTTTGCCCATGAAAGCTGGGGTACAAATAATTCCAAAAAGTCACAAGATCAGAAATAAGCCAGTCAATGAAAGAAAAATACATGATCTCACTCACTTATGGATAATAAAGAACATTATAACTTGATAAACAAAAATAGATACAGAGGCAGAGCAACATCGAACAGACTGTCAAATTACAGCGGGAAGGCTGGGGAGGGTTGGTGGAGGGAGGTAAGAGATCAGCCAAAGACTTGTATGCATGCACATAAGCATAACCAATATAAGCAGAACACAAGATACTGGGGGGTAGGGGAGACCAAGGAAGGTCAATGGTGGGGAAAAAAGGAGACACATGTACTACCCTTTGTAATACTTTAAGCAATAAAATAATTTTTTTTAAAAGTCACAATATCTTTTAAGTAAGGATTATGGTGCTTTTAGAGGTACAGCTCTTGCAAAGATTGTGTTAGGTATTCATTTATTTGATTTCATAACCCATTGCTAGTAGCTTCCACCACAATTTTTCTGTGTGTTTTCTCTGGATTTAACTGAGGGTACTGTGGGCTGACGCAGGGATTGCAGAGTCCTGCCTTCAGAAATTGTGGCCACTCCAGGATTTTATTTCAACCTACATTGTAATCACTAATTTCTGCTAAAAAAATATTTATCAGTTTTATCTTTTACTGGTTGAAGATTAGTAGTAAAAACAATCCTATTTTTCAACCCTGAAATCCCAGATGTTGAGGTTATTTTTCTTTTATTCTATCCTGCAAAGGAGCCAGTTATTTTCTAAATTTGTTTTCATTTTAAAATATCTTGTTAAATGCGGCCAATAAGGATTAACTGGCATGAATTAGTAAGATCCTCTTTAAATACCTTTCCAGCCAACGCCACAAGTTTATCGGTAACTCTATCTGGCTCCCTGGTTATGGCTGAAATAGGATTTTTTTAGGGGTGACATAGGCAGGTTTAGGGAATTTTTTAAATTAAGGGGGTCCTTGGAAAAAAGCACAGGCTGCAGAGTTTCAAAAGGTTACAGTTCCTTAAGATAAGGGAAGTGGGAGTAGCAGAAGGTACACATTTACAGAATAAAGGAAAGGAGGCAGAAAGCCCAGAGGGAATGGGAGAACAGTGAAGGAGGGCTTCACGTGTCCCATGTGATGTTTGACCTTTGAGCTCAGGAGTTACTATAGTGACCAAATCAAAGTGGAATAGCGACCAGTCAGAGGGAGCATCAAGGCACAAGACTCCAGCCTTTATAAATCCTGGGAAAAGGAACCCCATGGGACCCTTTCCCCCTTCTCCATGTGGGAATCTGTGCTTATTTCTCAATACATTTCCACCTTTGCTCTACCACCTTTCATCAGTGGTTTCATTCTTGGATTCCACTGGACAAGAGCCCAGGAGAACACCATGCGTTTCCAGCCCCAATGTTCCAGTTTTACGCACCAAGGCTCGGAACATGCAGGTCAGTCAGGTAACTAGCTTAGTCTGAGTTCTACAAGCTAAAACTCCTAAGCCCCCAACTTGTTTTCCTTGGTCGGACCCACACACAGAGACAAATAGAAATAGAAACGAGATTTGAGTGCGACACAATTTATTACCTTGCTCGGTGGCTTCCGGGCTCGGCAACGGATGCGTCACAGACCGTGAAGTGAAGATAAGACAGACGAAGAGACGGGGTCCGGTTGGAGGCGAGGTCACCTAGGTGAAACTCTCAACGTCTCAGTTTATATAGCCCTTATGGTCAGGGCTGGCCTGTCCATATTCCAGGGTGTGGTGGACCTTCTGTCCTTATCTGTAGTTCGCAGCCGGCGGCGCTCCCAGGTCTTCAGTCTGTGTGCAGTCCGTGCTTCGCCCTGTCACCACTCAAGCTTACATGCTAGGGTTCAGATGGAGTACAGGCCTTCACTCCATTTTGTAATGCTTTCACACAATTTCACACATAATTATAACTTATATTTAACTTCTATATACTTATATGAGATCTATATTACACCAAATCTAAGCCTTATCTTAATATTATATCACCCAAATCCGCCTATCGCTGCCACTGCAGCAAAACCATATTACATGGACCACCACGCTTTCCAGTTTCCTTAGTTTTCTCACCACCTACAGCTTTATCCTGAAGCAACTGCCACCTACTGTTATTTTCATACAAGCGCACCACACGCCTCCTATCAATGTTTATATTAAGGCGGCTTGCTGCACCAAAAGCAACCTCAAAACTCCAGTGGCTAATAACAACAAACATAGTTCTTGCTCACGTTACATGTCAGCAAGTACCACTTGGCCATGAATACTTTGGTCTGCCACATATCTACTCGTGCAGAGGCCCAGACTGAGGGGGCAGCCACGGTGCACAATATACGCTTTCTTATGACAGGAAGGAAGAGCAACAGGCATAAATCACGCTGGAGGCCTTTGCTGGAGAGTGGTATGGGGACTTCGCACATTTCACTGACCAAGTTCAGCATGATGGCGTGGGAAATATTTTCTTCCTGTTGGGAAGAAGGGGGATTAAGTATTCTCAAATAATAATATAATCTACCAGATGCTTTATTGAGAAACCAGAGCTATAAAACATCACAGTTAGAGATATGATAGACCAACCCCAGAATACGTGCTGTGGAGGTGGGAAAAATAAATTTTCCTCCCATCTAAGTCCAGCCAGTTCTTCTGGCTGGACTAATAATCATATTGAGACGGAATTTTTGGACTGGAAGCCGGATTCTTTGTCTGCCGAAATCGAAGAATGAATCCACAGACAGAAAGTAGTAGAGCAAAGGTGAAGATTTATTGAAGAACAAGTAAGGACTCCCACAAGGGGAAAGGAAGAGTCCCAAAGAATGAACTCCCAAGTAAGGAGAGGGAAAGAGTCCCTTTCCCTGTGGCTTATAAAGGCTGCATGCTGGTGCCTGATAGCCCCTCTGATTGGTCACTATTCCCCTAGACTGGTTACTATAGTAACTCCTGAGCTCAAAGGTTGAATGGGATAGGTGAGTTTCTCCCTCCCCCCGCCCCCAACACACCTCCTTCCTTATTGGTTTCCTATTTTCTTTGGGCTTCTGCTTCTCCTTCTGGAGGAAGGGTTTCCTTCTCTTTATTTTGTAAATATAGACATTCTGCTGTTCCCAGCTCCCTCATTCTATGGAAATGTACCTGTTGCAGCTTTTCAGCTCCCCCATTCTATGGAAATACACCTTCTGCTGCTCTGCAGCCATGTGCTTCCTCCATGGTACCCTTAATTTCCAAAATTTCCTAAACCTGACCTATTTTTTACCCCTAAAATTCCTTTTTTCAATATTAACATGAGACAGACTAAAAGGAGAAAATGACTACAATTATCACGTATGCAATACACGGTTTCTGTCAAATGTGAGACCCCAGGAGGCACTGGGCAGTTGAGGTTTATCTGTCATTCTGGACGAAGAAGAGGGAGGCAGGGGTCCGGGATTTAAAAGGGAATGTAAGCAATTCACAAGTGGAGAGAAAGAGCAAGCCTGTGATAAATAAATTCTTGCTGGGACACCCAGAAACAAAGGGTCACAGAGGGAATCTAACACACAGCCTCTGCTAGACTTCTCTCTGGCCGCCATACTTAGTTCATATATGCTTAGTTCATATATATACTTAGTTCATATATGCTTCCTGAGGCAAGATTTTCTATTGGAATGCATTTAGGCAGGAAAAGAGTAAAGGATAAAAGGTCTGAGTCTTTTGTTTATGTAAAATAACCACTTTAAAAAAAATGGTTTGGCTCAGTGGATAGAGCATCAGCTTGCGGACTGAAAGGTCCCAGGTTTGATTCCAGTCAAGGGCATGTACCTTGGTTGCGGGTACATCCCCAGAAGGGGGTGTGCAAGAGACAGCTGATCGATGATTCTCTCTCATCGATGTTTCTAACTCTCAATCACTCTCTCTTCCTCTCTGTAAAAAATCAATAAAATATATAATATAAATAAATAAATAAATAAATAACCAGTATCCCAGAAGGCATATTTGGAGTGGCAAATTCTAATCCCCCTCAGAATGCAATAGCCAGGATTTTTTTAAAAGACAATTATTTATTCATTAACTTGAAAAAAAAAAAAGAGAGACCAATGAACTCTTCTGCTTTGTGCTGTGAACATCACACAAAGATATAGTATCAATGTGATCAATAAGTCAAAAGTAAAAACATAAGAAGAGAAGCATAAAGTTTCTTAATTTTGTACTTTGTCTGTCCTATGGGAATAAAAAGATTATGAAAGTGAAGTACGTTTTATGTAATAGTTACACAGGCAATCTGGATTTGTGGAACCTTCCAGCTTATTTTTGATGCAGTCAAGGACTTTGCATCACAATCAGCAGAAGCATTAGGAGGGGGAAATGCTCTCTCCAGAATTGTGGGGTGCTCCTGATGACTCCTAAACAATTCACAAACCTTGGTAAATGCTGCATTTCCATTTGAATAGGAGCCTTGATGACTAAAGGTTTCAGAAAGATCACAGAGTGAACAGTGCCCTCTAGTGGTAAATTAAAGCTTTAACTTGTCTACACAACAGTCAGACTAATTTTCCTCATTTTCCTTCTTGAGCTGGATTCTGGGGGAAAAAATGCTAGAACGTTAGAACGATATTAATAACACTCTAAAGCTCCATTCCCCTACGTCCAACACTTGTTTATTTGATATTGAGAGATATCAAACAATTTACTTCTCCGTGCATAACAATAAAAGATATGTGCCATCTGTTACTTTCTTCTCCTTACATTTTCACAAGCATATAATCAACTTTATTTTTAAGAATAAATAAAACTTTTTACCCAGGAAATGGAGCTTAAATAATCTGGAATGTAGGATGTGTGTGTGTGTGTGTGTGTGTGTGTGTGTTAATGCTTACAGTCCAACGTAATCACCAAGAAGAAATATCTAACACGTTTCTACTCCTGATATTTCCAAAATGATTACACATTTTATTAATCAAGGTCACAGTCACCTCATTTTACTAGTGTCAATGAAAACCTGATGCTGTGTGTTAATTAAGAATCACCATGGCGATGAAAATGGATATCTTAGACGCTGCTGCCACCAAGCATGCAGCTGATATTTATATGTGAGCTCCAAGTGCCCTCTGTTGGACAAATAGCAACTGATGTAAAAGCTGTCTTCTATTCTGGCTCAGACCTCTACCTCTGAGTAGAAATTTTATTCAAACTAAAATTCCATTAAAAAGATATAGAAGCTCAACCCATGCAGAGATACAATATTGGGCCTCATATTAAAATCTTGAAAGAAAAAAATTCATTAATTTTTCTCCTATCTGTATGAATACCTTTCAAATGTGATGTGTTTTTTTAAAAATATACTTTATTGATTTTTTCCAGAGAGGAAGGGAGAGGAATAGAGAGTTAGAAACATTGATAAGAGAGAAACATCGATCAGCTGCCTCCTGCACACTTCCCATTGGGTATGTGCCCGCAACCAACGTACATGCCCTTGATCAGAATCGAACCTGGGACCCTTCAGTCCACAGGCTGACGCTCTATCCACTGAGCCAAACCAGTCGGGGCTGCGATGCTTTTAATTACTCAAATCTCATCTCAAATATGATTGACTCTGTGAGCAATTAGAAACTATTAGAAAACAAGTCATGAACAACATTTTAAAACTCGATTTTCTCTTCAGCACTTAGAGATGTATTTCTTTTTCCACCCAACAAACCAACTTTAGGCAGGTTTTTCACCCCCTGGGGAGATGTAGGTCTGCTGAAGTGCTCTCTATGCTACCACAAAGGCAATGTATCCACCGGGTGGAGCTGAAAACATTTAACATTTGCAGTTACCAGCGCCAGTTTTGTGACTGGACATAGGGAAATGGGGATGGGGTTGCCTAGCTCTTTGGAGTCCAGGGGTTAGCAGGTGCACTGGTATTTGGCAAGAGCTCTCCTTAATCCTCTGGGTTGGAAAACTGAGATCCTGTTGTTTTAAGAAGCCTAGCTTACATTGCTTTATTGAAGTTTATTCCTTCTCCTATGATCTCTTTAAGTTATTAAAGCCCTAAATTTATTTCCTGGATTTTCAGAAAAATCTGTCAAGAAGAAGAAGAAGAAGAATCATTTGTGTTCCCTAAACTAAGAAGCAAGGCACCTTTTGTCTGCATCTGCCTTTCTCTTGAGATTTAAGAGTTTTAACAAAACATGAGCTTATAGCCTAGCTCTTCCTCATTAAAAAGAAATACATTTGCAGAAATAGAAATTAGATAGAACTTCTTCCAACAGTGCTTAACAATTTCATGTAGATGCTAAAAAAAATAATCTAAAAATATGATTACTAGTATAGATGTTGCTTTCCTGCAATAAGAATATTATGGGATAAGCTGGGGTTCCCCCCCCCAAAAAAAAACACACACACAAAAAAAACCTCATATGGTGAAGTCCTAAACCACCAGTACCTCAGAATAGGACTTTATTTAGAAATAAGACCTTTACTTGAGTTGACATGAGGTCATTAGGGTCGGCCTCATTCCAACATGGCTGGTGTCCTTATAAGAAAAGGAGATGAGGACAGAGGTCCGTTCAGAGGGAAGGCCTTAAAGGCACAAGGAGAAGATGGCCATCTGAAAGCCAGGGAGAGAGAGGCCTTAGAAGACATCAACCCTGCTAATGCCTTGATCTCAAACTTGTATCATCCAAAGTTATGAGAAAATAAATTTCTCTGGTTTAAGCAGCTCAGTCTGTGCTACATGGTATGGCAGCCCCTTTGAACTAATTTTAAAAAAATGAGGTTGGCCTAATTTCTGTGGCTGTAAAATGTTTCTCTTAGCTTTCCCCTCAAGCTGGACCCACGGATCCAATGATATTATCTGAAGTGAGAGTCTATATCTCCTGATTTCTCTTTCGTTGTATTGCCTTTTTTCTCCTCCTAGGGCTTATCCCTGAGAATGCCAGGCTTTCACTCATGATAACAAGTAGGCTCACATTTTTTCCAGATCTAGCCCAGCAAGAAAGATTTGCTGTCACCAAGCTTCCCTGGGTAAAAGCACATATACTCTTCTCCTTTAGCACACAACTCCTGGCATCCTATTCAATAAAAGAGTAATATGCAAATTAATCATCACTCCACTACACACACAAGCTATGCCCAGCTGCCAATCAAGAGCGAGTATGCAAATTAACCCAACCAAGATGGTTGTGGTCTTGGAGAGTGCAAGAGTCTTGGGTTTTCCTGGCAATAGAGGAAGCTAAACTTTCCACACACCATGGCTACCCCAGGCCTCCACTCAATGCTACAAAGTTTAAATTATAGAAGATAAATAAATCCCAACAAAAATGGCTGCATCCATGGAGCTGGAGAGAGCAGGAGGCTTGAGTTGCCCACAGCGATGGAGGAAGCCAAGCTTCCACAGCCCTGGCCTGTCTTGGCCTCCACTCAAGGCTACAAAGTTTCAATTATAGAAGATAAATAAATCCCAGATACCAAGCCTCCGCTTGGGTCACTGGAGGGGCATGGTCGGCCTGCAAACCAACACAGACCCCTTGCCCAGGCCACCCCAAGCCCCAAGGGAACCCTCACCCTGATCCGGGACTCCCTTCAGGGTAAACCAGCTGGCCCCCACCCATGCACCAGGCTTCTATACTATCTAATAAAAGAGTAATATGAAAATTGATCATCACTCCAACACACAACCCTATGTGGTTGAAGATCCTGCCCCCATGTAGACACAAGATGGCGGTCACAAGATGGCTAGCAGGGAAGGGCAGTTGGGGATGACCAGGCCTGTTGGGAAGGACAGTTGGGGGCAACCAGGCTGGCAAGGGAGGAAAGTTAGAGGTGACCAAGCCAGCAGGGGAGGACAATTAGGGGCAATCAGGCCTGTAGGGGAGGCAATTCAGGGTTCTTGGGCCGACAGGGGAGCAATTAAGTGTCGATCAGGCTGGCAGGGGAGTGGTTAGGGGGTAATCAGGCTGGCAGGCAGGCAAGCTGTTAGGAACCAGCAGTCCTAAATTGTGAGAGGGATGTCCGACTGCCCGTTCTGTGGGATTGGGCCTAAATGGGCAGTCAGACATACCTCAATTGGTCCCAGATTGGAGAGGGTGCAGGCTGGCCTGAGGGACACACACCCTCCCATGCATGAATTTCATGCACTCGACCTCTAGTCATTACATAAAATCCATCCTAATGCTCCAATCTTAGCCCAAGAAAGTAATGGCATTAATGAGCATCAACACTGTAAAGAGTAGAGGGCTCCTCTTCATCAAGCACTTACTTTGAGGCAGGCATTGCTAACTAAGTCCTAGAACCATCAATAAGCTAAAGCAACAAGAATGATTATCCTGCTTCAAAAATACTACTGAATATTTACGTATTTTTAAAAATAATGAATCATGCAAAAGTCAAATAACTTGGAACAGATCAATGAGGTAGAAAATAGAACCAGGAATCTATATATAAAACCCTAATATGCAAATAGACCGAACAGTGGAACAAACGAACAACTGGTCACTACGATGTGCACTAACCACCAGGGAGTACACATGGAACAGGGCGGGCATCAGCAGCAGGTGGCAGAGTGCAGAACATGATGGGCATCGGCCATTGTAGGATGGTGGAGCAGGTCATCAGGGTGAGCCTCTGGTGGCTACTGAAAATTCTTTGCTCCCACATGCCACAGTCTCGCCCGGTGCTCCCACCTGCTCCCGGCACCAGCTCTGCTCACATCTGCTGCCAATGACGCCAGAGCCACTGCTTGCAACCGCTGCCAGCTCCCGGTGCCAGCCCTGACTGCTCAGCACCATCAGCAGGTGCGAGTGGCAGCAGCCGGCCCAATCCACCTTCCCCTGCTTCTGAGGAGTGATCGGGACCAGCAGCTGCCTCTTACACCTGCTGCTGGCAATGACCCTGCTCACACCCACTGCCGGCGCCAGGCCCACTTGCATCCGTAGCTGTTACCAGAACCACTGCTCACACCCGCTGCCAGCACCCGGCGCTGGTTCCTATCTCTCGGCGCTGTAAGCAGATGTGAGCAGAGGCTGCCTGCCCCAATTGCCCCTAAGGGCTTCTCCACCTCCCCCTGCTCCTGAGGGGCGATCGTAACAGTAGGTTCCACTTTCACCCACTGCTGGCCCCAATCACTCTGTGTCATCAGTGGGTACAAGCAAGCAAGTCAGTGCATGGGACCTCTAGTCCTACCTAATAAAAGCCCAATATGCAAATTGTCCCCTCGGGCAGTTGTTTGACCAGGAGTTCAACTGGGAGACCGGGAGTTCAACCACTCACTATGATGTGCGCTGACCACCAGGAGCAGCACAGAACATGGTGGACATTGGTGATGTGCTGCGACCTCTCACCAGCTACCTGGGGGCAGGGGTGATGGGGATGGAGGAGTGGTGATAATGTGGATGTCCGCCAAGCTCGCTCTCACTCCCCCTGTTACCGTTTCCCAGGACCCCCAGGGCTCGCATGCTGGAAAAGCCCCCATGCTCAGATGCCAGGCGGTGGTGGCAAGGAGCCCACCCCACACCCACATGGCTTCTTCCAGGTGAGCCGGGCTCCCTATGGGTTCACACAGAAGCTGGTCTGTGAGGCCCAGGGGCCCAGGTGCTGCCCAGACCCCAGAGGTCAGGTGGGACCTGCCCTGCAATGCCAGACACTCACACTTCAATCTGGCCAGGCCTAGGGATCACACCTGTGCACAAATTTCATGCACCGTGCCTCTAGTTTAATATGCTTCCTTTGGCTCTACAATCTTCATCTTCTTAACCTATTTGCTCCACGTGATGCCATCTTGTTCTTCACAAAGCATTAGCAGCTCCCACTCTGTCTCAATTTCAAAAACCTCCTCATCTCTTCTGCTCACATAGTTCTAGTGATTTCTGATTAATAGACCTGGGCCTCTCATCTATTCTTCAATTTACAAAAGGCTAATTCTTCTTTTTTACTTAATCCTCACCCAAGGATATGTTTTTATTTATTTTTCAAGAGAAAGGAAAGATGGAGAGAGAGAGAGAAAGACATCGAGGTGAGAGAGAAACATGGATCAGTTGCCTATGTATGTGTCCTGACTGGGGATTGAACCTGGTATCTCATAGCTATATGCCCTGCCCGGGAACTGAACTCCCAACAAATGTTCCCCTCTTTCCAACACTCTAATTTTAGGAAGGAAAGACTTTCCCTTAATCCTGCTAAAGAGTGTCATTTGAATTCTACATAGTCACTCAACTCGAGTTTTTTTACACACTTATCCATCTTTTTAAATTTTCTCTGATTTTTAAAAAATATGTTGATGAGAGAGGGGGGGGAAGGAGAGGAGAGGAGAGGAGAGGAGAGGAGAGGAGAGGAGAGGAGAGGAGAGGAGAGGAGAGGAGAGGAGAGGAGAGGAGAGGAGAGGAGAGGAGAGGAGAGGAGAGGAGAGGAGAGGAGCATCAATCAGCTGCACACCCTACCAGGGACCCAAACCCAAAATGGACATATTCCCTGCTGACTAAGAATCGAACCAGCCACCTTTCAATGCACAGGACGACTCTCAACCAGCTGAGCCACACTGGCCAGGGCTCTGTGATTTTTTTTTTTAACTATGCAGTTTTACTTTCCTTGAAGCATATTTAAGAGTCAGTCTTTAAAATATGCTGGTGATGTAGAACACTTGAAACAGACATCAGTTAAACCAACAGATGAGGATCAAAATGAGAGTCCCATTGTACATCCTGCCTTCTTGTCATGGAAGACCTATTAGCGGTGCAGAGGGCAGATGAAGTCGGTAGCAACCCCACTGAAATCAGAAGCACGTGGCATTATCAGCGGCAGCAGAGCAGGGTGCTGCACGCAGTGACAGAGAATGTTGACAGATCTACACCCGGTTTCTTCAGACATCACCAATCAAGAGGACATACAACCAGATTTGATGGGTGTTTTTCTCAAGGCCACGCCAGCCAGGAGGCACAATTTGGAAATAACATGATGTTAGAATACAATTTAGCCTCCTCTGAAGATTTCAGGGTGGTCATTCCCTATCTGCACCCCAACGTCCCTCTTCAGGAGAGGTGCCCTTCCTCTGACATCCTTAATAAACGTGTCACCCCAATATCATAGGCACCCCATTATAGTATAGCTTTCTTTATGGAAATGCATTCCCCGCTGGATTAGACACTACAGGAGGATAGTGTCCACGCCGTATCTGTGGGTACAGAGCAGTGCCTGGCTTGGTGCCTGGCATACGGTGCTTAGTAAACGTTGTGCTTCAAAGAGGAGATGCTCCCCAAAGATGGGGCCCACGGCGTCCTCGGGAGCCCCTGTTCTCCCGCCACCGAGATGGCACCACAGAAGTTCCGGAAGAATCCGCACTTCAGTGACCAAGGCTCCTGCCCCGCTGCCGCCGAAGCATCAGAGCCAGTCTCTCCAGCAAGAAATGTGACCCAGCCCTGAGCCTCAGCGGCTGAGATGGCTGGCCCAGAGGTAGCCTTCCCAGGGAGTTAAACTCTCAGTGGCTGCTTTGGGATGCTGTTTATTTCTTGTTTTTGTTTATTTATTTTCTCTCCCTGGCAATCGGTCCCACCAGTGTCCTTCCCTTTCTTTGCACAGTGGCTGTAATATACCACCCGAAGTCCCTTCCATACCATCTGTCTGTCTTAGCAACCCCTCTTCTCCTCCACACAGGCCATTCACCACCCCCCAGCAGTTCCCCTGGCAGAATTTGATGGGAGGCTCCTACTTCACTCTGGATGACTCACTACAAGCAGACAGGCATGAACAGTGTGCTGATAATGCAAGGGGAAAAAATGGTTAGTTGTAGCAGAGTGTCCTGGAATCTGAATGGTTGGAATTGAAAAACATACTAGAATGCTGCCAAGTGTTTCTGAGATTCTAAATTCCTTCAAGGCAGAGACTGTCTGCATCACCACCCTAGTACCTGGTTCGATATAGCTCAACTCCTCCAGGCAGGATCTGACATCCAGACACCCTCTCACCTTTATAAAGCCAATTCCACTAGAGCTGGTACGCCTGCACGAAGTCCTCCCAAGATGACTAGCAGCCTGGGTGCTGATCGTACGTCCATAATACCAGGTCTGCTCGGCCCTCGCACCCTGTGCCACGTTATAGAATAGACTCGCTGATTGCTCTAGCATCACAGAGGAACGTGCCCCAGTGGCATTAGTGGCTTAGGGAAATTCAGCCAACCACAATAATTTAATGGAAAATACACCCTTGGGTGGAGGGGGTGGGGTGAGGGGCAGTGAGCCGAGGGCACAAGATGGAAGAAAACTCAAGGAACTTGTATGCTGATGTCATGAGGCAAGGCTGCTGGGACAATGCTGCATTCTAACAATTGGATCCATGAGTGGCAAGTACATAGAAACGTGTGTATTCCAGATGAAGAGATCCCGGTGTATAAAGTGAAGTGTACTCACTTCAATACAAGAATGACCATTGAGTAGATAGGTAGCGGTGCCTGCAGCTTTAAGTTTTGCTATTGAACTCCTAGTTCAAGTCTTAAGATCAGCTAAAATTCAAGTTACCATCTGGTCAATAAAATCAACAAAGGGGGGAAATACTGTGTTTCACTATAACTAAATCAATACGTGAAATAAATTCCCAAAAGTTTCAGGTCAGGTACACTGTCCAACAGGAGGTGGCCTTGACACCAGCAAAGCCAAGAGGATGAGAGAAGCAGGAATTTCGGATCATAGGAGGCAGCAGGGCAAGTATTGCTTCATTTCTTCCATCAATATTTATCATGGATCTAGTATGCAGGCAGTATGCTAGGTAGGTAATACATAGAAAAACATAATATATAATCCCTCTCTCTCAATGTGCTTACTGTCTGAAGCAGGCAAGAGAAAGCCAGTCATTATAATACAGCATGATAAACACTAGAGTAGCTAGTAGGGAAATCACAGAACACTATAAGGTAACGATTGTCGATTAATTTACTACGGTAGGCACACTGGTGCACCGCAAGAATTTTAAAGCATGCAAAACTATTAAGTCAGTGGCACTGACTTCTTTTCTCTTATATTGTCAAATAATAAAAATAAATAAAAAATGACAGTCGACACAGTAACAGTCAAATTATACCTATTTTTTTTGGGGGGGGGAGATTGGCAAAAAGTAGAACATATTTTTTGGTGGGCTACAGAATTTTAATAGTTAGTTTATGTGTGCCAGGAGATGAAAAGGTTGGAAATTGCTGCGATAGGGTTATGTAAGAGGGACACCTAGAACAGTCTTAGGGGCTCAGAACACAATCCCCAAAGGAAGGACTAATCGAGCTGAGACAGCAAAGCAGAATAGGGGTCAACTGGTTAAACATGGGACAGTGTGGTCCAAACAGTGAGACCAGCATGCCCCAAGGCCCAGAGGCAAGGACCCAATATGTTTGCAAAATGAATCCATGTTCTCCAGAAGAATGTGCATTTTGGGGTGGGGGATGAGGAGGAGAGTAAGGGTGAGTAAGCAGAGGTCATAAATTGTATTTCCTCAAGAGAACAGCGAGTAGCCATAGAGGAGTGTTGGGCAACCTACATCAACCATTTCTCTGCTCCTTTCCAGAAATATACCAGGGCTGAGCCCAGTTCAGAAAGGAAGTGTCCACTTTGGCAAAGGAAAGAAAACGGCCCCCACCAACTCAACATCTGGACACTCTTCCCGCCACCAGCTAGTACCTCATGTCCTCTGATAAAATTGTGGCTGAGAAAGTAAATGACTGAATGCTTGCTCTCACCTATCCAGCATCTCTCATCTTCAAACGCTACCTGGTGAGCGATGTGTGCTACAGTAACTTTCTCAGAATACCACAGAATAAATTATATCCTAACAGTAGAATGCCAACGCAAATTTACAGCAGAATGGTAGTAACTGTCACTTTCTTGCAATAAAGACACTAGAAAAATCTGTGGACCAGTAAGGAAGAACACCACCCTGCTAGACACTTACTAGTAATGTCTCAAAATAAAATATTAGGGTAGAGCTTATATAGAGTTTGAGGGTCTTGGTTGGGTAGTTTTAAAATGGGTCTTCCAAGTGGGAAACTGGTTGAGATTGGGAATAGATTTATATTATTATCATTATTATTATTATTATTATTATTATTACTAAAGAGCATTGGATTGGTAGACGCAGTAAGGCAACAGTCTTGATGCAAGTTTTAGTGAACAAGCCAGTAGTCCTAATAAGTAAGTTGTTTCATTGATTTACTTTTCTTTTTCCTGGATTGGTTTTTTTTTTTTTCTTTCATGACCAAGCATTTCTTACAGCAGACAACTAAGTTATTTTCACGCTGTCCCAGCATTGATTAACAAAAGACAAGAGACAATGTTTGCTCCTAGTATTGTTCTACATGGAGACAGAGAATATTGTTGCTGTCTGTTCTCTGTAGCCACATAATTTCTTTTGAATATATTGCCATTTAACCAGTAAAATCCAGGGTAATAAATGGGGGACAGTTATACAAGTTAATAGGATATCTATCCTGTCATTATTAGCTAATGTGATCATTGAAAATTGAATATAGATAAAATTTAATAATTATATATAAGAGAATAGCAAAATTAATATATTTTTAGTACAGTCCAATATATTACTAATACTTGGCTGGACACAAGATTATAATGAGATTAAATGAGAAAAGATAGGTAGATACTATCATTATTTTCTTTGTTTTTTAATTACATTCAAAATTATTTTGATTGGTCTCAGGTGTACAATATAGTGGTTAGACAATTACATACTTTATAAAATGTTCATTATTCTTGAATAAAATAATCACAACACTCCACTTTTTAAAACACATAGTGTCTGTTCTTCCAAACATCTTAAGATATAAGACTTTCATGGTCTGGCCTCAGGCTCACCCCCTGAAAAACCCTATTCTCATAACCGTAAAGTTCCCCCCAAAATACCTTTGAACATGCTGTTCCTTCTGCAAATCCAGTGTCTTGCTGTTCTACCAGCCCTTTCCCACTCACCTGGATAATGTCTACTTATCTTTCAGCAGTCAACTTAAGTATCGCATATTTTTTTTAAAATGTCCATGGCACCCCAATGATCTTAAGTGCATCTCCTCTCAGTTCCCATAGCACCCACAAATATTTTTTATCCCTTAGCAGATTTTACCCTGTGTAGTCATCGCCTTCAAACTTGCCTCTCTCCCTACTACATCAATCCATGAGCTGCCCAAAGCGAAGGGTCTTGTTTTCTTTTACTCAACTATTTCTACTAAATATAGTTGGAAAGTTTAAATTTCCTACATGAAAGGATACTGACTAGAATGGGTTTAAGTGAATCATCATACTGTAGTAAATATGTTTTAGATGTGTATATTTTATACTTGTAATAATTTCCATAATTATTTCTGCAAAAGGTTTTATGGAATTGTTCATAAAGCAAAGGAAAAAGTACTGACTCCTGAGAAAACTAAGTTTATCCTTTATATAGATCATGACTGCCTGTAGGGGCTCTTTGTCCAGAAGTCAATTCTAATTAGAGAAAATTCAGATATTCTGGCTATTCAAGCAAGGGAAAGGACAATATTCAACCAAGAAGATAAACCTCTCTAACTGCAAGAAATATGACCAGTGCTAAGCAATCAATATATTGACGGTAAAAATAAAGATTGTGCATTGAGAACCACAACCCAAACCTCAAGTAAAAGACGATAATTTAATAGGATTACCCAGGCAGTAATTATACAAGAACTTGTATAACTCTCTCAATAATATTTTATAGAATTTAGCAGGGAGGGGGCAATTAAGGGCGACCAGGCAGGCAGGTAAGCAATTAGGAGCCAGCAGTCCAGGATTGTGAGAGGGAAGTCTGACTGACGGTTTAGGCCTGATCCCCAGGGAGATGTCTAAAGTGGCAGTCAGACATCCCCCAAGGGGTCCAGGGTTAGAGAGGGTGCAAGCTGGGCTGAGGTAACCTCCTGCCCCCATGCACACATTTCGTACACCGGGCCTCTAGTAGAATGTAATAATGATAGAAAAATATTTAGTTTTTAAAAGAGAATTCTAGGAATTCTTTTTGTTGGTCTATTCTCTCCCAAAGACAAGAATCCCATAGGATCAGGGCCTTACCCTTGTGACCTCATTTGACCTTAATTACCCCCTTATAGGCCTTATGTCCAAATCCAGTCATATTGGGGGTTAAGATTATTATATACTAGAGGCCTGGTGCACAAAATGTGTGCACAAGGGAGGGGGGACTGTCCCTCAGGCCAGCCTGCACCCCCTCCAATCTGGGACCCCTTGAGGGATGTCCAACTGGCCATTTAGGCCCAATAGGATCCTTGGTAGGATCGGGCCTAAACAGGAAGTCGGACATCCTTCTCACAATCCAGGTCTGCTGGTTCCCTGCTCGCCTGCTTGCCTGCCTGCCTCCCTTCCTGATTGCCCCTAACTGCTTCTGCCTACCAGCCTGATCACCCCCTAACCACTCCCCTGCCAGACTGATTGATGCCTAACTGCCCTCCCCTGCAGGCCTGGTCACCCCCAACTTCCCACCTCCCCCCCCAACTGCTCTCCCCTGAAGGCCTGGGTCTCCCCCAACTTCCCTTCCCTGCAGGCCCAGTCACCCCCAACTTCCCTCCTCTGCTGGCCTGGTCAACCCTAACTGCCTTCCTCTGCAGGCTTGATCACCCCAATTGCTCTACCTTGCAGGCCTGATCCCTCCCAACTGCCCTTCCCTGCTGGCCATCTTGTGGTGGCCATCTTCTTTCCACATGGGGGCAGCCATCTTTGTGTCAGAGTGATGGTGAATTTGCATATGATCTTTTATTAGATAGGATGAATTGGGGAGGGGGAGCATCATTCAGCCCATAGCAGATATAAACACTAATCTAAATTTAAATAAAGCTTAACTCTTCCATGTTAATTCAACAACAACAATAATAATAACAACATCTACTATTTTTTAAACACCTTCACCAAACTACCTTTGATTTTTAGGAAAATATTACTACTATGAAGCATAATAAATTGAAAGCTTGAAGTGTAAAACATCCTAACCAAAGCCACACAATTACAAAATAAGAAGGCTGTAACTTGAACCCCTGTCTGTAGGAATTTAAAGACCTGGCCAGATCTGTCCACTGCACCCTCTTAGGTGAAAATTATAATTCAGATCACCAATCCACCTTCAGTCCCAGACTCTACCTGCCTGAGTCCCAGACTCAGCTGCCTGCACTGCGGAGATTATTAAGGTCTGCCTCACACATGCACCTGTGTTTTGACAATTATGAAGCTGACAGTGGCTTAACAAAAATATATTTATTCAACACCTATGACCGAACACTGGGTGGAACACTAGGTTATTACTTATATATCCACAAATGCCTGAAAAGATGAACGTGAAACTAACAGGTTCAGGTGTTGCTTGGGTTCCTACAATCAAATTTTGCAGCACTCTGCCCTTTTGATTCCTGCTCTTATTTAAAACTCTGCGTTGCTCTTTGTAACACACCAGCTTTTAAACTGTCACTACATCCATCTTCCTCTGTCTTTGTCTTCCCAGCACCACATCCAATCCTTGTTTAACTCAAATACTTACTGGCCTCTAATTACATCAGGTGTGTTTCTGGGCAATTGGGCTCTAGCAGAGAACAAAGCAGGCAACTATCCCTGCCTACACAGAGCTATGTATGTGAATGATAGGGAAACAGAAACTAACAGCCATACTAAATAAGTCAGATATTTATAATGAATAGAGACTATGATACACATTATGGAAAAGAAAAGGCAGAACAAGGTGTGAGCGGAGAGGGTCAAAATGAACCTCTTGAGAAGGAGACCTTTGAGCGCAGATATAAGGAGATGACACGCATCTGAGGAAAGATCGCTCCAGACAGAGGAAAGGCCTTCAGGCGAAAGCAGGCCTGGCCTGTGTGAGGAGCAGCCGAGAGGCCAGCAGGGCGGGAGCCGAGCGAGCAGGTCAGAGAGTTGATAAGCTCCCGGAAATGGCTTTCCTTTGACACTCAGTAAAATGGGAAGTTCTTGCAGAATTCTGAGAAGAGCGTCTCAGACTCCGATTTTTAAAGGATCGTCCTAGCTACCATATAAAGAACAGACTGTATGGCGCAGGGGTAGAAGCAGGGGGCAGTTTAGAAGCCGTTGCAATTACCAAAGTGAGGAATGTTTGATGGCTTGGACCAAACCAGGAGGAGCAGTAGTTAGATTCTGGGCATACTAGTAGCACTTTGACAGTAGCAGACGCCTCATCTACTGACTCAGCTCTGCCAGTTTTTGAGCCAAGATATAAGAAATGCATCCCCAGGCTCAGCCCTCAATGCAGGAAGTGGGGATGCCTGAAATAAGTACTTATTACCTGACAGTCACACTCAGAGCGCCTCTCCTGAGACAGAAAACTAAAGCGCAGAAGCACTAAATGACTGTGTTTAGTATGCAGAAGGTCTGGGATTGGAACCCAGGGTGTCTGGCACTGACACCCTCACAGGTAGCCTCCTCAACAGCATGGCTGGGAAGGCACGCGGTGTAGACCTGAGGGCTGGTGCCCCCGGGACAAAGAGCGGAGCTGAGGCCCCAGGCTGAATCAGGGTCCTCTCTGGAGTGCAGTGGTCCTCACCCACCACGGAGGCAGAACCCCTAGGAAAGCAGGGACAAGTAATGAACACGCTTCTGAAATGAATGAGTCTCGGGTCCCAGGAAGCCCCCTGCAAACACGGCAGCTTCCCACGCTCCCTATGTCCTAAGCAGTGCCAGCACATGGTTTGACCCGTTCTTAACGACTGGAAACGGTATAGACCTTCCCCAGAGCACTCACCGGGCTCCAGGAATGCCGTGTGGCTTTGGGGGAGGTTTGGCTAGGCATCCTTGTTCAAAGAGTACACTGAAGATTGAAATGTGAGAAAGAGGTGACGTAGCTGGCAGAACACGAGGAGCTCTTCCACAGTGCACCTGCGGGAGGCCCAGCCGGGCCTTTGGGGTTGCATTTCTGGCAGGGAGGGGCAGGGCGAGGAGGGGGGAGGGAAGGGAACAGAAGGGGCTGATAGAGGGGCAGCTGTGCCACAACCAGCCTTTTCCTGGGAGGAGACAATGCTGTATGTGAGGTGAGAAAACATAAGGGAGGGCCCTCCCCTGCGCCAAGCTAGGGCATGTGTTTATAGGTTCTCAAGCTTTCCTTTAATAAGCCCCCGAAGTGCAGGGACTTTCTATTGCCCTTAAAGGTCGGTGAAGACACGTTCCGCAGGGTCCCGTGTAAGAAGATCAGGCGCTGGATTAACTGGGAGCGCACACACACTCACGCACACACACACACACACACCCCTAGGATCCTGATGAGGAGATCTGGAGTCCGCATCCCCGCGTCACCACAGAGAGGTCCGCTGGAGCTAGCTCAGCACGCTGCGGGCACCACAAATCCCGGTGCTCCCCAGCCAGGCAGCCTGACTCTCTGCCGCCTTAAGACGCAATCATGATGCGTTCGGGGAAATGGGTATAAATGGAAAGGATTTGGGCACCAAGCAGCGTGCGCCTAGATACAGCACGGCTGGGAGCTGTGTGAGCATGCCAGTTCCCTCCACCTGCTGCTGCTGCTGGGGAGGGAAGGGGCGCCTGTTAATGGGGGGTCAGGCACCACTTCCTATTTCTCTCCCAATGCCACGTGTGTCCCTTAGCCTTCCATTGCTGGGGCAGGAAGAGCCACACTCAGACCTGACCCCGGGACAGGAGGATCACCCCGAGATGCTGAGCTTGGAACCAAACAGAGACACCGGACGGGCTGTCTGCCTGTGGAGAGGGTTCGAGTGTGAGCTCCGGCTGTGGCCCTGGGTGTGGAGCGTGGGATCGTCATCGTCATGGGACTGTGAGCGTGACCTGAAGGCTGGCAGTGCAGGTCAGGATCCGTGGTCTCGTGGGCCGCGCAGGCCTGTGTGGCAGCGGTGGTTTCTGGCTGTCCCACCGGGTCCCAGCGTGGTTTTCTCCCAACATCCTCTCCCGCAAAGAATGTGGGAGAGGCCCCGCTGTCCGCCTGCCTCCTTCCTGTGGACACAGTGACTGAGCGCTTCAGGGGCCGTGTGCAGCCCAAGCTGCTCCGATTAAAAACAAAAACCAAACAAACCCAAAGCATTTCCTGGCATTAGCTTGCAAAGTGTCCTTGTCACATCCTGCCCAGATCTTTCCAGTGACTTCCCGTTGTCATTAAATCCAAATTCATAGCCTCTGAGAAGCAAGGGCAGGATCTGACCTGGATTCTATTTCCTCATCTGCTTCCTGGTCGCTTGCTGTCCTAAACCCAGCCAACACACGCCAGCCACACAGCTTTCCCTGAGTCCCTCCCTCGTCCATCCCGGTCTTGCCCATTCAAAGACCCTTTCTTTGCCTTTAAATCTCCTCTCTTGTGACTCTTCTCATGATGATTTGTTCTTTCGATTTTTTTTTATTGGTGGTGGAGGGGGGACTTTTTAAAAAATATAATTTCAAACTTACAGAACAGTTATAAGAATAGTCAAATGAATTTCTGATTCCAAGTATCCAGATTCATCAAGTGCCCCATTTGCTTCTTCATCCTCTCGGCGTGTATTGTCCCTGTAAATGCCATTTGTTTAAACTATTCGAGAGTAATTTGGAGACATTACAACCCCAGCTCTCTAAATACCCTTGTGTGTGTTTCCCAAGAATGAGGACATTCTCTTTCAGAACAAGAATGCAGTTTTCAAAATCGAGAGATGTAGCATTAATATAACAGGATTAATTAATCCATTCTCCGTATTCAAATTTCACCAATGTCCCAACAACAGCCTTTAGGCCAGTATGTTTTCCAGTCCATTATCTCACATGGTGTTCCGTTGTTATAGGTCTTACCTTTTATCTGGAAAGGTCCTCAGACTTTGTCTTTTTTATCCATATGTCACAAATTTGGGGAATATCTTTAATACCTATCAAATATAGTCATGGATATTTCTGACATCATGTGACTATAGACTCCCAGAATTTTCTTTCTTAAGAATGTTTTGTTGTGTTTTTTTTTAATTGTGTGGAAGGCAGAGGGAGAGAGATAGAAACAGTAATGATGAGAGGGAATATTGGTCGCCTCCTGGGGACCAAGCCTACAATCAGGAATGTGCCCTGACTATGCATCAAACCATGATCTCCTAGGTCCGTAGTTGGCAAACTGTGGCTCTTGAGCCACATGCGGCTCTTTGGCCCCTTGAATATGACTCTTCCACAAAATGCCATGGCCTGAGCGAGTCTGTTTTGAAGAAGTGGCTTTAGAATAAGTTTAAATTTTTAAAAATGTGGCTCTCAAAAGAAATTTCCATCGTTGTACTGTTGATATTTGACTCTGTTGACTGATGAGTTTGCCAACCACTGTCCTCATTCATGGGCCGACACCCAACCACTGAGCCACACCAGCCACGCTGAAGACTGTTATTCATAGGAATTATTATGTGACCTGAAGGCCAAGATCATAATAGCCCCTCTGACACAGCAGCAAGCTCGCAGGTCTCCTCTCAGCAGGAAGCCTAGCGTTCCTACTGTCTTGTCAGGGCCCGGCTGTTGCTCTTTCTTACATCTGGACCACCATTCTCCTTCGACCCGTGGGCTCTCGGCTCTGCCCACAGTCAGGTCGCTTCTGAATCCCCTCAGAGCTGCAGCTGCCGCCTCTCTCCCACGCCAGCCGCCGGCTCAGCAGTTCTCGCTTTGGCTGCACCTACCTTAGCATCAGCTGAGGCGCTTTAAAGGCTGCTGGTGCCCCAGCCCCAGGCCAGTTCACTCAGGTTTCCTGCAGGAGGGATTCCATTACTGCTCTCTCCTCTCCTTTATAAGCTCAAGCACAAGATTTGATTAACTTTCTTTGTCACAGCCCAAAACAGGTGCTGCATCTGAACTTAAGAAGGGAATGAGTGAAGGGACTACAACATTCAAAACAAAGGCACACACAAACAAACTCTTACTTCCGGCTGCTCTACGTGGCGGCTGTCTGACACCCAGGCTGCCTGCTCCTTCTCAGGGGCTTCTGCTAGTGTGTGTGTGTTGGGGGGGGAGGCCTCCACATGATGTGGCTCCTTGTGACAAGAAACCCCTCACCCCCGCGGGGAGTTTTCATGAGGAAACCTAGAGTGGGCTGAAGAGGACACGCGGAGGAAATGTAGATACAGCAGAAGCAAAAATCCACAGCACCACTTCATTAACCCAAGCATTTGGTATCTTGGTGTACAATAGTCTTCTTCCCCCACCTCGGTGTCTATAGTCCTTAAAAACCATGTGTAGGAGAATAGAATCTGCAGCCGAAGAACAAAGCATCCTATGCAGAAATCAAGACAGGACAACTAAGGTTTTCACTCTAAAAAAAACAAACAAACGAGAGGCCTCCTAGCTGGGTAGGTCTGCTGGTTCCAGCATCACCCAGATTCACCAAGACTGTGGGTCTGATCCCTAATCAAGGTATATCAATGTAAATAAGTGGAACAACAATCCATTTCTCTCTCTCTCTCTCTCTCTCTCTCTCTCTCTCTCTCTCTCTCTTCCTCTCTCTCCAATAATCAATCCATAATTTTTAAAAAATATGTAGGAACTAATTAGAAAATAGAAATAAATGTGACAAATGAAAATCATGTAACATTGTATGTCAACCATATTTAATTTTTAGAAGTTAAAAATACATTCAAAATATGCATGACAAACCTAAAAAGACAAAAACACCTACCATTATTCCCATTCATGACTTCAGGGGATTAGGTATAGATGCAGGCAGTTATATTCTCCAAGACGGTTTTGTTTGTTAGTCACCCTGATGAGATTGTTAAGGCTCTTGATTTCCCCCCTGAACTTTTCACTTGCATCCTTCATGGCACCTAGGCCAGTGTTATGAAAGTAGTAAGTGTGCAGCAAATCCTCCCTCGGAGTTATCGGATGAATTGAATGTCTGAGGCAAGAGATAGAAGGAAAGAACTACAAAATGTGATGTGGCATTTTCAACAGAACGTGGGACCTTGTTTTTTAATGTGGTTCTTGTGTGTTGTCTATGTCTGCAAGGATGGTATAAGCATCTGATTCACTTGGGGCTGTAGCTCATGCTTCCTGATTTTATGTTCTTAGTAACCCAGTTTTGACTCAGCAGAACCACTTCAGTGATTGCTACAAAGTCCAGGGCTAATTAAAAATAAGCCTGGCCCTGGATATCTCAGTGGTTAGAGCATCGGCCTGTGGGTTCCACTCCTGGTCAAGGGCATGTACCTGGGTTTCAAGCTCCAACCACCTCTGGTCAGGGTGCATGAGGGAGGCAACCAGTCGATGTGATGTGACTCTCTCACATTGATATATATATCTTTCTTTCTATCTCTATCTATCTATTTATCTATCTCTCCCCCTTCCTTCCTTCTTCCCTCCCTTCTACTCTCTTTAAAAAGGCAGTGGAAAAAATATTCTCAGGTGAGGATTACCCAAAATAATAAATAAATGAATAAATAAAACCTCATATGCTAACAAGCCAGATCAATAAACATGTCAAATAATGCAGAACAGAGTGAGATGTCAAGTAATACATTGGCATTCCTAAGCATGTGTTTTTAGCAGCTTCGTTTGTATTATAGATAGAGGGGTCCCAGGCTGAGGGAAGGGAGTGTGGCAGTTAGCACTGGTTGAGCTGATGATGGCAATGATCCTCATTTCTTACTGTATTGTAAATATCAAGAAAATAGCAAGAGTGCTCACAGTATATATTTTTTAAAGTAATGTCTAAGAAGGCACATACAAATGTGGTTACCTCATGGTTCTGAATGTAGTACAGTGTAACTGTTTCTTTAAGTGGTTTTTAGCTTTGACGGAAATTATAAAGGGTTGGTAAATTGTAGATTCAGTATTCTGTGTGATTACTCTCCCCCATTTCCATGAATAATTTATTTTACCTATGAGTATGTAAACTCAAAACGCCATTAAGAAGCAGTCAGTATTCTATAACACCACAAGATGGCGATGTTGCTCCATTTAAAATGTTCTTTTTCAAAGCCATTTGAACTTTTTCCAGAGACTTAAACTTGAGCTTTCTTGGCCAAAATTTAAGATTTTAAGATATTCGGTGCTTCCAAATGATGTTGGAGTTAAAACCATCTACATAGAAAAAGTATAACAGTGATTTCCACTTTAAAATGTGTCACTGGAGTATGAGTTATGTCTGTCTCTGCTAGCTGTGCACTTTCGGTCTGTATGGACTTCTGCGGTGTCTATAGTGTGTGTGTTTTGAACAAATGAAGCTGAAACTCTTACAAAGCTAAACAGTCTTACTATATGATTTAGCAATTGAACTCCTAGATGTTTACCTAAATGAGCTGAAAATATCTGTCCACACAAAACCTGTATACAAATGTTTATAACAACCCCCAAACTAGAAGCAATCAAAATATTCTATTTTCAATAGGAGAAAGTATAAACTGTGGCACATCCATACAGTGGGATATTATTCAGCGATAAGAAGAACTTAGTTATTGAGCTATGAAAAGATTTTTTATGGAGAAAAATCAAGTGCATATTGCTAAGTAAAAGAAGTCCATTAATAATTCTAACATTATACCGTTGTGGAAAAGGCGAAACTATAGAGCGTCAATAGATCGGTGGTTGCCAAAGGGGAGGAAGAGAGGGAATGATGAGCAGGTGGAACCCAGGATTTTTAGGGCAGTGAAACTATTTGGTGTGATATGAAATGGTGGATACATGACATTACTTATGCATTTGTAAAAACCGATAAAACTGTAAAGCACAAAGAATGAACCCTAATGTAAACTATGGACCCCCATTAATAACAATGTATCATTATTGGCTCACTAATTATAGTAAATGTGTCATACTGATGCAAGATGTTGATAATTGGGTAATATGAAAGGGGTGGGGTGACAGTATGGAAGAGAGGATATATGGGAATTTCCTGTATTTTTATATATATATATCTAAAACTGCTCTAGAATTATGCACCTGGAATCTATATAATTTTCTTGATCAGTGTCATCCAAATAAATTCAATAAAAATGAAAAAATAAAACTTTTCTAAAAATTAAATCTATTAATAACAAGAACCAGGTAATTATGTCACATTTTATAGTACTTTTTAAATGATTGTTACACATAATAGCTTATGAAGTTAACTAGAGCTCTATGATGATATTACTTGCTTCAAATAAAATTTGGCATAAGGTGCATACATTTAGGTAATTTACTTATTATATATTAAGAGATTTTATCACAAGGTCTTTTCATTATCTACAGGGTCCAAGATCCTATTGTTGGATATGGAAAACACTACTGAACATGATCCTGTCAGTGATTCTCTCTCATCATTGATGTTTCTCTCTCTTCCTCTCTGAAATAAATATATATAAATATATAGCAGGATATAATTATGCTTTATCAATATATTCCAGCTATTTAAGGATATATTCACACACACACACACACACACACACACACACACACACACACACACACAAAGAACACCTACTTATTCAAAAGCTAGATTCCTAAAGGACAGAACAGTGCATGACATTTAGTAAAACTAAGTAGATATTCATTGAGTGCATAAATGAAAGCTTCTGGAAGTTCCTATTGCTGTGCGGTAATTTGCTCAGTGCTCTCCCTGCAACCCTTCCATGTGAAAGAATCATGAAGTCTGAAGGTTGCAACAGCCAATGTAGTTAATGAACCCCTTCTCTAACCATCTAGTGAATCACCTGTCCAATCAATCTTTTAGCTCTACCGGTGATGCAAAGCTCAATACTGCTGGAGGAGGTTCACTATATCTGAATATGACTCTAGCAACAAGTTAATGCTTTTGTTGAGACATAAACTAATTCCCTGGTATTGGCTGATTCATGGGGAAATGAAATAATTCATGTGAGTTACCATGGGCTAATTTCAGTATACAGCTGTCTCTTGCTAACCCCAAGTACCTAGGGCAGTGTCTGGCATATGCAAGACTGTAAAAGATTCACTAAATAGCATATTGTTAATGTACACTGCATTATTTATGGTTTTTCACTGCCTTTTTTGCAATGACTCCCACAAACCACATTTTTGTTTTGTTTTAATTTCTTTATTGATTAAGATATCACATATTTGTCCTCTTCCCTCCATTCCCATCCCAAACCCCTCCCCACGTAAGCCCTCACCACCCCCTATTGTCTGCGACCACTGGTTAGGCTCATATGCATGCACACAAGTCTTTTGGTTGATCTCTCTCCCTTACCTCTACCCTCCCCTACCTTCCCTCTGAGGTCCAACAGTCTGATCCATGTTTCCCTGTCTCCTAGTCCGTTCTTGTTCATCAGTCTATGTTGTTCATCATTTCCCCTAGATCTGTGAGATCATGTGACACTAGAAGTACACTTATAAGAACCAAAAATTAGACAAGAAACAATGGTTATGCTGAGAGGCAAATGAATCAATCTGTAGTGAGTTTCTTTCTGGGCCAACAGTTCTTTTGAGTCCCAATTTCAATGTCAAACAGTTCCTCATGTCAGCAATGATAATTCAGTTCTGCATGGTGGACAAATGGTGGTAATGCAGGTCTGACCCTCTGAATAAACCACATTCTTTCTATCTCAAACATGTGGTGCTGAGCAGATTTGAATGAAAGGACACCAAGTCATTTTTAATAAACTATTTTGTTCAATGATGGAATTTATCAATCATTCATGCTTGATATTTTTCTTTAGTACTTATTTGTGCTATTAAGGGGTCAACATTTTTTTTAAAGGTATCCTAATCTGGTGAAAAGAAAATAAATGTCCACATGTCTACACTTACTCTGAAGTATTTTTTTGTGTATTATGCATTTTTTAAATGTTATGGGACTTTGTATATTGTCAGGAACTGGACAAGAATGTGTTGAACCCTGAAAACTGACTTTTGCCTTAGAATACCTGCAGGACCCTTTGTCAACCCAAATCTGATATAGCCTAACTAGGATATAATTATGCCATATCAACATATTCCCTAAGCAAGAATGATGACAATAGCCTGATTAGAAGGCAATTTATTGGGCTGCAGAGTATGATTTATGTTAAAGCATCTATCATGATGACTGTCAAAATAAAAGACACTTATTAAAGACCAGGCACCTTTGCATTCAATAAAACATTCATTACCCTGGGGAAAATCTTATTAAAATTTAAGACAAAGCTCCTGTATTAGATATTTTAATACTTTTAGGATGTAACCATTATTGAACATTTATCTTTAACTTTTTGCTTTTATTTGTGTTTGATTTTTTTAAACTGTAATATAAAGGTATTGTGTCAACAAAACAAATTATTTCTGTCATGTGTTTATATAAATTAGTGAATAAATATTACATACTATAAGTACTTCTAAATTATAACCTCAAAATAATCTTGGTTTTAAAAACCTATTTGTATGTTAAAACTCAACAAAAATCACCAACCTATCTGTGATCACCTCATTGATCACAGAAGTACTACAGCAACTTAATGTACAAGTCATTTTTCTTTCTTTTATTAATTGTCTTTATTGGGGTGACATTGGTTAATAAAATGACATAGGGTTTAGGTGCACTATTCTATAATACACCATCTGCGAATTGTGTTGTGTATTCACCACCTCAAGTAAAATCTCCTTCCACCACCATTTATCTCCCCTACACCCTCTTCTAATTCCGCCCCCTCCACCACTTTTCCCTCTGATAATCATCATGCTGCTGCCTGTGTCTGTGTGTTTTTATTGGTGGTGGTTTTGCTTAACCCCATTACCTTTTCCACACAGGCCTGCAAACCCCCTCCGCTCTGACAGCTGTCAGTCTGTCCAGGAATCTGTTTCTATTGTGTTAGTTGACGTTGTCTATTAGATTCCACAAGAGTTAAATCATATGGTACTTGTCTTTCTCTGATTGGTTTATTTCAACTAGCATAATATTCTCCAGGTCCACCCATGCTTTCACAAAGGGTGAGATTTTCCTCCTTTTTAAGATCACAAGAGTTATTTTGTTAACATACCAAATATATAGATTTAATTTCAAGTTCATGGTCACACAAATCTGCAAGAAACTGGGGAATTAATATTTACATTTTTAGTGATGCAGTAGGTAAATATTTGAGATGAATGAATAAAAGACAAGATGTCATAGTCATATGAAAGGTACTAACAAAGTGCTGAAATTAAAAGGGGGTAAGTGTTTCTCAAAGAGACTTTTATTATTTTATATAGGAAACACAATTTTCCCATCCATTCATGAATAATTGAGTTTTCCATATTACCTTAAATTTTCATTTGTTAAAATATCTAGAGTATACAGAGTAAAAATAAGGTAGTCCTAAACACGTAAATGAAAATAAGAGATAATTGTGTTAATTGCATGATTAAATGCAGCCTCTTTTCAGTTGCCATGGAACCCTTATAGTTTTCCGCAACAAAGATGTTTCCTTACATGCCTAATGCAATAAAAGCCTTATCAAGTAAGTCTTTATAGAATAAAACTTGTACATTTCCCCCCTCACATACACAATGACAGATTTCTGTTGCTTGTGTCAATTTATACCAAACAAATCTACTCAGGGTCTTCCTTTGTAAATCTTGCATGAGGATAAAGAAATTAACCAGCAAGAGAGAGAGCGAGCTGAGGCTCTCTGTAGACAACAGCGAGGTTACTCTGAAGGCAGATACTTCCTCAGATAGACGCACAAAAGACATCGTGTATAAAAAGGGGAAGAGCTACTTGGCTGCTTAATACCGTGTATTCTCTCACGTTCAGAATGGCATCAAATACCAAGCACCCCGTCATCTTCTGTCAAAATGCTGTTAATGGAAAGGTAGGCAGACTCCTCCGCTACTGTTTTTCAGTGGTAATGGAAATAGCACAGCTGCTCTCAGTCAACGTGAAATCATCTCAATATATTTTTAAGAATAGTTCTAAAAACAAGTCTGACATCATTGTTCTCACTCATGTTTTATGATTTTTTATTTTCCTCATTCAGGAAGAGATAATTATACAAATGCTTGTCACTAATCTATTCAATATCCCTTTACGTATCCATCTCTTTCTTTTGTTTCTTTCAACCTTATTTTATTCCATAAAATATGATTATACTTCGTTAACGAAAAAACCATTGAAACCTGAAAAGAATTTTTGTGAGTTTATTTGAGCCAAACTGTCGACAATTGCCGGGAAGCAAAACCTCAATGGATTGAGATAATGCTCCGGAGAATGGCAGGTTACATTTCTATATTTATACATTGCAATCAAAGGAAAGGGATGTAGACGAGTTACATGAAATTCATTGGTGATAGATTAGGGAGGTGGGACAGAGCGAAGCGGGGAAACCTCTGGGATAGGGTAAAAAGTGAAATGATGGACACAAGCTTCTTGTGCAGACACATACAGGATACTCTAACTCAATTAACAGTTGACAATTAACTTGATAACAGTCACAATGAGGGAATGTCTCAGGGCCATTTGTTGTGCCCTGAGGGGTCCAGGGTAAAAAGGAAGTTACAGGTTACCCAGACATCTCACAGATAGGTTATCTCAGAGGCAGGAAGGCTAAAGGGCTCGGTAAAGCAGATCCAAATTGATATTTGTCAGTTGAAATACCTGGGACATGACTACCTGCTATAACCTGTTTATAGTCAGATATTAAATTTTCAAATGATCTTTGTGGTTATTTTAGGTCTCTGAATTTGCAAGACTGCCACGCAGGCCTTCCCTGAGCCTGTCAAATTGGCATGTGGCTCTTTTCGTTAACAACTTTGAAGGATTTTCAATCACAATTAATCCTTTATTGCCTTGAAACCTTAAATGATGATCTTTTAAGGAGGTTGGGATTATAACACAAGAAATTCAATGTTACCCTTGTATAAAAAGGATAGACAAAACAGAAACCACTGTGAGTATGGGAAGGAACGGCCAGGGGCAAGGACATTTATGTACATCAGGAAAGGCTTAAGAGGAGATACAGATAAGAAAATAGATGACTACCTGCTTTTCAATTTCAGACCCAAGTAGATAAGCTTAATGAGGCATTCAGTTAAAAAGTGATTTGAAATCCTTAGCCCATCTAGATGACTCTGACATTAGGATACTAATGAAGAGATTACTACAGATGGGAAGCAAAGCAACAATTTTAACTTCCCTTTCAAAGGTAATCTTGGCTACTCAATCGAAGTTACAAATCCGAGCTTCTGAAGAGAGTGACTGGAGGTGGACTTGGGGTCACCAGCATGCAGGCAATGGAAATGGATGCGGTCACTCAGGAGCAGTAAAAACTAAAGGCTAACCAAAGCTTTAAATATATAGAGTAGAAGCCAGCTAAGGAATGAGTAAGCAAAATAAACCATGATGGTTTCCTCATCATCCTTATCTCAGTATGTTGGCTGTTCTATGAGCTTACAATTAAACCAGACCGTTGCTTTTTTCAAGTGTTATTTTCCCACCTTGACTTCAAGATCTTGAAGGACAAGAACTCCTCTACCCTTTTATAAATTTCATTTTCCTAAACCTGCCATTTGTTTTTACACATATAGTAAAAACAAATTATTGAATCACTGTTAAAATGGGGATTTATTTTTGAATGCAACATTTAATGCAACTTCACTTCAAAGTATTAGAAACCATTCATGCATATGTAAGATTCTTTAGAATGATTCTCTGAATTTAAACCTTGCAAACAATTCCACTTCCCTCACCCATTTACTCACAAAAGGCCCAAATCTCTCAGAAGGAGCAAGTTTCTTCTGCATCAACCCCTGCAGGTAAACTTACTCTCTCAGAATTCTTGGCTACTAGGAGTATGGATTTAAAGAACCATGGTAATGCATAGTTGGTTTTCTGAGAGATATATCAAGGCTCATCAATGGGGAAATCTGGCAAGGCTGGTCAGAGAATGAGTCTATGGGCAATTACTTAGTGGAGAAATAGAAAGCCAAACAGAAACTAAACATTTATGACTTTGTACCCAAATATAGTACCCAAACATCTTCTGGCATCATCCATTAAATGGTCCCAACTATTGATTAAATATATTTAGCTTGGCATTGACTTATCATTCCGTAAATAAGAAAGGAAAAGGAAAAAAAAAGAAAAGAAAACCAAGAGATCACAGGGGTCATTCCATCTATGAATAAGCAGCACATTACTAGTAAGCCTGGGGCTAGGATGCTGAAATGCACATCATCCTTACTAACTGAACCTCACTGCAAGCTACATCTCCCTTGAATTTTTTCTTCTTCTCTACCTTCCTATTTGGACTGAACCTTCATTCTCTTCTCCATGTTGATGGGGTTTAATTTTTTCCCCTTTGATCTCCATGGATCTAAGTATATACATGCTCATGTGCTTTGGGTAATAACGGTTTCCAGACCTATGGAGACTTTCATGTTAGTGCTGTCCTGTGCCAGCTCTCTGAGACTGCCTGATGAACCAAAGAGAAACAGTGTTTGTATAAACTTTTCCCCAATGATGGGTTTCACATTGGGGAGTGAGAAAGGCTCCTCACTGAGCATGGCTAACTAGAAAGCAAAACAGATGATCCAGGTTTCAAATGTGATTATTAGGTTGTGGATAAACAGGGAAATAGAGACACAGCAGAGCAGTGAAGAAGACTAAGCTCATAAAAGGGCAAAGAAAAAGAAAACTGGTGCCACAACTGCACCGGAAAGCAGAGAAGTAAATTCAGTTAACTGTAGTAGATGGTGGAGGGTGGCAGCAAGGAATAAATGTTAAAGATTTGAAAAGGTGAGAGGTTAGCTTAGGTTGGATAATACAAGTACAGTCTTTGGTGACAAATACCTCGGCTTAAATTCTTACCTGTAGCAAAGTGGCGAGTTTTAGCAATTAACGAGTGTGAGCTGAACATCAGTATTTCCACCTAATTCACAATTTGAGGATTATGTAAGTACATTGCTTAAACTGTAACATGGTATTTGACAGCTTTTATCATTGTTTAAGGATAGAAGGGTCCAAAACAGAACTGTTTGCAGCTTCAGAAGAGAGTAAATAGCTATCAGACAAATAAAGCACAGTTTCTCACAGGTTAGAGAAGTTTGAAACTGAACTGCTGAACAGTAATTTAACCACTAGGTGGCAATGATACAGTTGAATTTTACTGACAAGGTTAATTTTTAAAATAATGAGTAAATCCAGACGGAAATCCCAAGAAGCTTTTTAGTACATATTTTCATTTGAGAAAAAAGAAAAAATACATTTATATACAATTAGTTTATGGGAGGTGTAATCATCTGATTCAGTATCTGTTAACTTCTCATGTTTCTTTTACTCTGTGCACTGAGGCAATTCATGTAGTATATAAAGCTTTCAAGTTCTCATCACAGATGTCTTTTTAAAAATCTAGACATATATCATGAAGATAACAGAAATTATGGAAAGCACAAATCTTTTAGAAGTTTAAGAATTCTAAGTAAGGCACTATAAAATTCAAAGTATTTATATGATAAGTTAAACTTTAAAAACTGACTGACACAGAACAATTCTACTGTTTAAAAAAAAAATTAGGGCCAAAACATTAAATAATATGGAGAGACTGCTTTTAAATCACAAATTATATTAATATTCACATAGGTAGTGTTTTTTATATCTTGAATAAACATACTAAATTTACTAAGCAAATATATCAAAACTTTTACAAATTCTAGAATAAGTTTTACAAGTGTCAAAATAATAAATGAACTTCTTAAGAATCTGAAAATTTCCATAATTATCTCTACTTTCTTCATAAAGCAAGTCATACATAATCTATGGCTTATTAAAAATAAAAACTTTATTCTTTTTTTATATGAAATAAAGAGACGGTATGACAATTTTTTTTCCAAATTATTCACAATATCAAGTACACAGTATAAAACAAGAACAAAACTTTCCAATTCCCAAGATGGTCACCCACATATAAGGTGGGAGCTCATGTAACATTATAGAACTTGTAATATAATTAAGTGAATAAATAATAAACCTATACTGTTATTCAATTCATAATAAAAGACCCAATTAAAAGGAGCCTATTTATTCCCTTTGTATAAATAACTTAAAGCTCCTCAAATTTTCAACTTCATTTTCTATAAATGAATAGAACGCTTTATGTTTTCCAATAGTTTTCACTAATTTAGCAATTGCTTCCTATATTGTTTGTTTTCAGAAAAATCTCCCCTATTGCCATCCAAATATTAATGTCACAGAACTATGATTCTAAGATATTTTTATAATTCATAGATTACTGTTTCCTCATTATTGAACTTCATTTTGAGTTATTACAGATCACTCTGCAATATAATATATATATTTCCTCATTCTTTCAGCACATACAGATACACAAAGCAGATAACCATTTAAGAGGGTTAGCACAAGAAAAGACTACTGTGGTAGTGCTCACAAATTAAACTAAAATTTCAGGAAAATGTTCTACCTGTTCGTTATTATCTGTAACATTTGCTAGAAAATGTAGGGAATGCCACCGTTACGGAAGGGATAATTATAGATCTACAAAAGTTAAAATATGTGTAAATGTAATTTATATTGATACAGAACCAGCTTCAGATTATCTGCATAGGTAAAGGGACAAGAGACACAGATTATGCAAAACACATAATCCTCAAACCACTTCAGGTACATTTTTGTCTCCATATTTCATAGGACTGTGTCTGACAATTCAGAACACACACACAAAATAAAGCCACTATTGTAGAGAGGTTAAGAGTTACAAGCAGTAATATTGAAGTGCCATTATTGGCTTGAGTTGGTCATCTTCTGTTTATTTCTGATGGTGGCTCGAAGTTTACGTATGACCAGTTTATCGGGCAGAATTATATCACCTTGTTGTTCTAGATAATCCAATAAATTTTCCGTCCATTGGAGAGCAGCTACATGATTGACATGTTTCTCTGGAATTAGTTCTATTGCCTCCTCCTCATTTTCACTGGATTCCTCTGTCTGACCTTGGGCTCTTCTGATGATTTCACTGTCGGTTAACACCTCATAACCTGGTTCAGTACTGTCCACTTCAAGCCATTTCTCAATGTTTTCAGTAGTCACATTTTCCAATCCTTTGGTGTGTTGTAAAATGGTGGCCACAGTAGCCAGTGAAATATCTTCTTCATCAAAGTCCAAGCCTTCTTTCTCCTCTATGGTAGGGAGAATCTTCTTCCATGCTCGGCTAATGGTAACTGGCTTCACTAAATTCCAAGCCATTGCGATTTCATACAGCGCATCCAGGAGAGTTAGCTTTTTCCAGAATGATTTCAGGTCATTGCCTTCTTCCAAGTTGCTCTGGAGAAGACCTGCACGGTAGTTTGTCTTCATGGTTGCTATGACGCCCTGGTCTGAGGGCTGAATCAGTGAAGCCACATTAGGTGGTAAGTATTTAGCAAATATTTGGCCATCGTCCGACCTAAGGACGTTTTCATTTGGATGCGTTGGTGAATTATTCAACAAGAGCACAGCCTTTTCCTGCAGGCCTCTGGAGCGCAAGTGCTCTCGCACTTGTGGCACAAAGATCTTGTCAAACCACTGTCGGAAAATGGAAAGATCCATCCACGCGCCTTTCTGGCTGAAATAAGAGACTGGCAGGTTTGAGGTGTCGGCTGCCTTGAAGGAGCAAGGTTTCTTTGGTTTCCCCACAACGCAAAGTTTAAGTTTGTGTAGACCCGTTGCATTGGCACAACACATGACGGTGACTCTTTCTTCAGCCGACTTGTGCCCAAACACAGTGCGTTTGCCTTTGATGACCGAGGTCCTGGAAGGCAGGCATTTCCAGAAGAGCCCGGTTTCGTCCGCATTGTAGATCTGTTCAGGCTGCAGATTCTCCCGTTCAATGAAGTCTCGAAAGCTGTTACAAAAATCCTCCACAGCGGCCTCGTCCCCGTGTAACCTTTCATTCCGAATGTTAATTTCTCGAATGCTGTGCCGCTGCTTAAAGCGAGTCAGCCAGCCGGCCGAGGGGTTAAAGTCGCCATCCATGCCCAAGGCGTAAAAGAAGAACTCGGCCCTCTTGGCACAGATGGGTCCCGACACGGGGTTCCCTTTGGCTCTCTGCTGGTTGAACCACTCCAGCATCGCTCGGTCCAGCTCCTCGTACATGGACGGCTTCATCGACTTCCTTTTGGCCAGGAGGCTGGTGGAGTCGGAGCTGCTCGCGTAGGTGATGATCTTTTCCTTGTTTTTCCTGATGTCCCTCACCGTGGTCTCCCCGATGCCGTAAATCACTGCGAGTTGCTTGGAGGAACCCCCGTCTTCGAGTTTCTTTATGATGTCGAGCTTATCTTTGATGGTCAACACCACTCGCTTCCGTTTCCCGGACATGGCGGGGCTCTGGGGGCTCCTCGCCACCACACTCTCCTCCCGAGGATGCAGTCTGCAAGATTTCTTCCACTTTAACTCGGTGTGTCACACTCTTGTCTTCCCGCCGCCTCGCCGGGCCCCCGGCGGCCCGTCCGGGCTGGGCTGGCAAAGAGACAGCAGAGGGGGGTGAGAGGGAAGTTGGGGGGAACCGGGCCTTTAACTTAGCCGCGCAGGGGAGGAGGCCCCGGGGCACCGCGGATAATCAGGAAACACAAGCATATTTTATTTCCCCCCCCAGTGGCCGCGGGGAGGGCTCTCCCCCGCGCCGGGACCGCCCGCCTCCTCCACGCAGGGACCCCGGGGGGCGCCCCTCGCCCGCCCCACCCCGAAGTTACTACGAGAGAGAGAGAGAGCGAGAGCGGAAGAGCCCGGAGTCGGCGACCGGCCGGCCCCCTTCCCGGGGGCATGGCCGGTGGAGTCCCTCCCCGGCGGGCAGCCCTGGCCGCGGCCAAGCCCCGCTTCCCCGCGGGGGCTGGGCCCGCAAGTCCTCCCCGCCCCCGGCCGCCGCCCCCGGCCGCCGCCGCCGCCGCCGGGCCCCTCTGCCCACCTCGGTTGGAAGCGGGAGCCGCTCCGCTCCCAGACTAACGCGCAGCGGCCGCTCCTCCCCCTGGAGCACGCTCCCGGAAGACGCCCCCGCCCGCCCGCCCCTGGCCCCGCCCCCAGCCCCTCCCGGAGGCGGGACTTCCCCCGGACCCCGGAACCGGGAGGAGGAGCGCCGCTGGTCCGGAGCGAGTGCCTGGGGCGGGGGCGGGGCGGGGGCGCTGGGAGAGGTGAGCGCGCGGGGCCGGCGCGGGCCGGCTCGGGGCGGGGACTCGCTCGGGCTCCGCTCCTTGGCGGCGGCCCGCCTCCCGGAGGGGCGGGGGAGCCACGCCTCCCGGCGGATCGCGAGGGAAATCCCCGCGGAGGCTCCGGGGCGGGAGGAGCTGCCCGGGGCGCACCTCCCACCCGCGGGGAATGCGCTGCAGTGGGCGGGGTGCGCGGTCGGCGGGACTGACACGGGCGGGGACTGCGAGCGGCTCTTTCGCGGGCTCCTGGCCTTTGCCGCCCCATGGTTGCTTCCTGAGTGCGGGGCTCCTCCAGCGGATTGTGTCGTCCCGCGCACGTCACCGACCAGGGCGGTCCGGGGGTCCGGCCGGCCTCCAGGCTCTCCGGCTCCGGCGGGCAGAGGAGCGGACCCGCGGGCGCGCGCCGCGCCGGGCACCTGCGTCCCGGACGCCTGGGAGCCAGGTTTGTAATCCTGGAAATAATGACGCCGCCCGTGTGTATCAGTGCTCACTGCCCGGCCGGGAGACTCTGTGCCTCCTCCTCCGCTCTTCCCGGCTGGGTGTGCGGAGCCACCCTCAGCGGCACAGACTGTAATGAAGGCTGTGGGTGTCCGGGACGCCACACTGGCAGGACCTCCTCTGCGAAATGGTGGAGTCTTGTGCCGAGATAACAACTGTGTGTGTGTGTGTGTGTGTGTGTGTGTGTGTGTGTGTGTGTATGTGGGGGGGGGGGGACGAGAGAGAAGGAGAGACAGACACTTGGCTTTCCTGTCTTTAGGTGTTTCCTCTTGTTTTTCTGTTTCCTATTCCTCGCTGCCCATTTGCCCAGCCAGTGGAAGAACTGTGATCCATCTATTCACTGCATCGTGTGTCCTGCTGACTCGGTTGGATGCCCTTAGTAGTTTCATCTGGTTGCGAGCTCCTCGGGAGCGGAGACCTTGTTGTTGATTTCTCCTAGCGGCGCCCCGGTTCGGTGCGTGTGCCGGGCCCATAGAATGCACCCAGTAACTCACGCCTTTGCTGATTCAGGTTGCCCCTGGAAACGGTCCTGGAAAAGCACACACATCGAGGAGAGGTGATGTTTTCCAAGGAGGAGTGTATCCATCCCTCCTCGCGGGTTTCACTGCGCTTCAGATCTCAGAGTGTCAACTTGTCACCAACACTGTTCACAGGGCAGTTCCTAGAATGAATCTTCTCCTGAGAATTAATTAACCCCCAGGTCTAGACGGAAGGATAGTTCTTCTGCTGAGACATGCGAGTGGCATTCAAGTGCCCCTCGTTGGTGTATAGTGACTCAGTTTGAGAAAGGACACAAGCAATGCGGAGTGTCGCCCTTCACATTTTTCGACCATCAGCTTCCCCTGTATGTGCGTCTTACATGATACTAACCAAGACACACACAGGTGTGATAATACTGATCCTCTTCATCCACTTATTTCACGCTTTCTGTGTGGAGTCTCTGTGGTTTTTCTTGTTGATTAAAGATAAGGTGTCTTTAGAGAAACTTCATTAAATTCTCATTTCCTGAAAATGAATGTGTACTCAGCATATATAGAAATTATTTATTTGCATGGATTCTTTCACCCTAACGACGAAGAAATGTCTAACCTATCAACTTAGCTTTATACTCTCATTTCTCTCAGGTTCAGTTCACTTCCTTTTCTCTCTGTCTCATCATTCTTTCACACCCCACCGCCCTCAGTAACATACTGAAAGTATCCACAATTTTAAAAAGAGGAACCATCATATTTAAATTATCTTCTTTTTTTCAGAATTTTTGGCATTATTAATATAAGTGGTAGTTTTGAAATATAGAGAGACCATGGAAATTTGCAAGTTGACCAAGTGAAACATGATTTATTTTAATTAAATAAAATGTGCCTCCTTAGACATTTAACACTAAAGTTATCCAAAATAAAAATTTTCTCATAAGAAACTGCCTTTTTTCCCCAAAACATTTTACTTTTTAACCTAATGGGGAATCCCTTAAATTTTGTGCTAATGTAATCAATAAGATGAGAGAGAGTTCTGCAGATTTTCATCTCTTTAGTACATTATTTGCTTTCCTGTTGGATAACTGATTTTTCAGAAGTTTCTGGCGTAAACCCACGTGCAGTTCAGTTATGTAATCAAAGAAGCACGTTTGTAAACTTTAAATTATTTTAATGATTATTTTCTGAAGCTACACTGTAGCATGAATGAGAAATCATAAAATGATGACTTTTTTAAAGGCATACTTTTTACTACCTCGTGCAAATATAATATTGGCAGCCGTCACTATGTTGCATTGGACTGGGAGTCAGGAGCCCTGGTTTCCAGTCCCTCCTCTCTCACTACCTGTGTGATATTTGGGAAGTCATTTAAAGTCTATGTCCCTGGATTTGGTTTTTATAAGTAAAGATAGATAATATCTTCCTTTTAGGATTATTGTCAAGATTTTAAAAGATATATAAAAATGCACTGAAAAAAATATACAGATATAGCTTTTTAAAGTAGCTGAACTGTGCAATCATTGGATAGTGTGACATTTTGCCATTGTCATAGGAATCATGTGTTGCTATAATAAATGTATTTACTTTAGAGTATGGTATTACTTATATTTGTAAGTGAATCATCTAGTGTATATGAAACTGCTTTTCAGTACTAATAAAATGTTTCACTTTCATATTCCTACTGTTCATATTTGTTTTAGTGTATCTACAGAAGCCATATTTGTCATTTGTTTTTGTAATTTTTTATTACTTCTCCCAGGTCAGATTTATAAGAAAGCCTTCCATTTCTTAGTAAAGTGTAAAGCAATACACAATTTATGCAAATTAACTATATGTGCTTTAAAAATATTCTTTTGTACAACATGGCTTCAAAAAATAAGCTGCCTAATTTGTCTGGTGCTTAATAAAGAAGGAAAAACAGTGATTTGTTTAAAACACGGAAGAGAAACTGGGTGGACATATTTTGAAGCAGTATGGTATACAAAACAAAACCCCAACACTTTAAACAGTAATGTATTTTTCAAGGGTAATTTTAGCCACACACAATTTTCTTTGCTGATGTTAACATAAGCCTTCTGTAAGACACAGCCTAATGCCGGGGTCTTTCCCAGCATTTAGAAGCATTAAGGAATCTGGAGAAGGCGTTGCATGTAAATTAATAAAGAGACTAGAAATATAATATGAATTTGTAATCCATGGGACAGCCAGAGGAAGCTTAGCTATAAGAACCAAGTTCTCTTCATCTACGGACCCAGGTTTCTTTTTATTCCCACGTTTTGCCCCATAGCAAAGTAGATACACACATCAAAGTTAAGGTTTAGTATACAGGAGGCATTGTCAGTTTGGGGGGAACTGCCTTCAACTGTTCAGGTGTTTGGCCAGCAGGAGGCAAAAACATGTAGATTAAAATGCTCTTAGCTGTCTGGCAACAGGCAATAATACATGCAAATCTTTAGGTGTGGGAATGCCCATAGCTATTCCAGCAGCAGGTAATATGTATCCCCAAGTCCCATCAACCTTTTGGTGAAACTTCTTGCATTTATGACAAGCTGGAATTAGCTTCTGGCAACAACCCAAGTGTAATTTTAAATATTAGAATGTTTGGTTTATTTATTGGGATTTGTTAAATAGTTGTTTCAGTGTTGAATATATTGTGCAATAGTTATTGTGATAAGATGAGACTTAAGCCTACACTATCATTTCTTTTGTGTAATCTTAACAATTGTTCTGATTTTCTCTGAGTTGTTACCATTTTAGGAGTAGTCACATTACCTTTAAACCATCAGAATTTGTACAAATGAGTGGTTATTTCTCCCACCCCAAAAAGCAATCATTTGGGGAAGTAATAAACTTGGTTCAGTAATACTGCCATTGCTCACAAAAATTTTTGTAATTACTTTCAGTTTGTAACACATAGCTTTAATGGTACTTAATCTTTTGAAATTGGATTTAATTTCTGGAAAATTCTCACACAGTCGTTTGTAACTGAGACCTGTGAATAAAGTCTGTATTTAAACCACTCTTTGGGATAAAAATAAAGTAAGATTATTCTGATATATTTATATATACATTTGATACTATGGTTTATAGAAAACTTCCAGGAATATTCTGTGCTATGGTAGAAATATTGGAACAATCAGCCTCATGAGGGGTGATTTGTTTGAAGGAGATGGCACTCAGTTGAATACCTAAGCTCTTATACATGTACTAGAGGCCTGGTGCTTGAAATTCGTGCACTCCAAGAGGGAGGGGGGGTCCCCTCATCCTGGCCTGTGCCCTCTCACAGCCCGGGACCCCTCAGGGGATGTCTGCCTGCCAGGGGGATCTGGACTACGCTGGTAGTCAGACATCCCTCTCGCAGTCTAGGGCTCTCTCAGTTCGAGACCTCTCACTCCTTACTGCTCACCTGAGGCAGGAGAGGCTCCTGCCACCACCACTGCACTCGCCAACACTGACCACAAGGGGGACAGCTTCTGCATCTAGCGTCTGCCCCCTGGTGGTCAGTGTGCATCATAGCAACTGGTCATTCTACTGGTCGTTCTGCTGTTCAGTTGATTTGCATATTAGGGTTTATTATATAAGACTAGAGACCCAGGGCACAAATTCTTGAATGGGTGGGGTCCAGCCTACCTGCCCCTATTGGGACCTATTGGGCTGGCCAGGGGGAGGGGCCCCTGGGGGGAGGGGCCACTGGTGGTTGGTCAGCTGGCCCCGCCCCCTGGCCAAACTCCTGACCCAGGGGACAATTTGCATATTTGGCCTTTATCATATAGGAGAATTATGAGGTCAGTCTCATAATATTTCTAGTTTGTGATACTTCTAGTTTCCTTAGCAACCACAGAAGTATATCTATGCTACTGTGTTACTGTTTTTCTAGTTATCTTGTCTCTAAGTTTCCCTTTACTATATGGTTATGATAATTTTGATGGAGTTCATCCTTTTCTGAATTGAAAACTTACAGCATTTGTTTTCCGTTCCCAATACCATGCTCTGTTTCACCATGAAACTTTTTTTTAAATCTGGTTATGTTATTGGATTGTTAGTAAGTTTTCTGTTGTGTTATATTGTATCTTTAACTTTGAGTGGTTTAAAGCCATTGCCATTTTGTAAATTATATAAAGGCTACAATATTAGTGGATAGTTGTCTCTCAGCTTTGCACCACTATCTTTTTTTATGCCAATTATGACTTTATAACTTTATTTATATATTGATCCTTTATGTTATAATTCATATCATATCTCTGTTCATAATTTTTCTTTGCTTATAGGATGAATCATTTTGATAATCTAATATTACTTTTCTATACTCATGTTATTTTTCCAGCATAAAGCCTTTTATAACACCTTTTAGGTCACATTATTATTTACTAAACTTATTAAATTCTTTCTCAATGCCAAAGTTTTGACCTTAACATTTTTATCTGCCCAAAATAACTTTTTTCTTTCATTCTTTTTGTTCAAATATAACCAATTTGTTAGAAGTTTATCAGATCATATCTGTTCAATAAAACCTTTAGTGAAGCACATACTGTTCTGATCTTTCTACATCTTTACACTTTTATTGATTATTTTTATTATTCCCTTGGTAATGAATACTACCTTGCATTTTTCTTACTATATACTTATATGTTTTATTTCTATTCCTAGATATAATCTTCTAAAGAACAGTGCCATGAATTTTTCTATGTATCTCTTTGAGCAAAACATACAGCATAATTCAGAATAGGTGTTCATATAATGGTTTCATAGATGTTCAATAAATTATTTGTATTTTTTTAAAAAAATGCCTTTATTGATATTGAGGAAGGGAGAGGGAGAGAGAGCTAGTAATATCAATGAGGAGAAAGAATTATTGATCATCCGCCTCCTGCACAGTTAGAGATCGAGCCCACAACCCAAGCATATGCCCTGATGGGAATCAAACCTTGACCACCTAGTTCATAGGTTTGTGCTCAACTCCCGAACCAACATGGCTGGGCCCAATAAATTATTTGCTGAATAACTATCCTTCCATCTTCACTCAGGTAGTTCATGTGATATTACCTTTGTGAACCATGTTATAATACCAAATAAATACAGTTTGTACCATAAATGCATTCATTGTTGTAATCTGGTTATCATTATTATATCCCTAATTATCTTTTATTTTGTAGAAGCTGAAGTGAAAATGGTACGTGAAACAAGGAGTAATTCTAAAATTCAAGAGCGTGAGCAGAAATCTCGAGTTGATTGGAAGCGGACTAAAAGGAGTAGTATCTCACAGTTATTGGATAGTGATGAAGACCTTGAGAGTGAAGACTGTGAGAGTGAGGAAGAGAGTGATAGTGATGAAAGTTTTGACAGTGAGGAAGAACTTGCTAGTAACAAAGGGCTTGAACGTAATAAAAAGCCCGAAGATGAAAGTGAGGTTAAAGCTGAAAGTGAAGGAAACAACCGTGAGCATCTCATTAACACTGGCAGCAGCTCAACAAACGAACAAGAAAAGAACGAAAGCAATCAGAGTAATATTGATTCAACACACCAGGAAAAGCATTCAAGTCAAGAGGATGCTGATCTCAACAAGCACACTGAACAAATAATAGCAGAGGATTTAGAAGAAGAAAACGTAAAGCGAGGGAAGAGAAGAAGAAACTCCTCGGTGATGAGTGACAGTGATGAGAGAGGCGACAGTGACGACAGTGATGTCACAGTGAGGAAAGTAGGTGCTAAACGTCTGCGTAGAGTGGTTGAAGATGAATGTTCTTCAGCGGAGCTGGAGCAGACTCAACCTGAGCAAACATCAGCTGCAAGAAAGCGAGAACAGCTCCAGAAGCTGAAAGAACTTTCAAAACAAAGATCTCGTCAGAGACGTAACAGTAGCAGAGATTTTGAGGTGTGTTCTATTTGATTGGTTTTGTTATTATTTTTAAGTTTTTATTTAAAAGTATTTACTTTTTATAAAAATGCAAGGGCTGAGTCTGTTCTATTTCTGTATAATCCTAGAATTTATTTCTAATGACATATCCATGAACATGTTTAATTGAAGTACTGTATCTATTGTTTTATCATGAGCTTCAGTCCATCTTTCTTGTAATATTATAAGACTGTTTTGTATGGTATTTCCTGTTTTTATCTTCTTATAATCTTAATGTCTATTTTGAACATTTTACATATATAATTTTCAAGTTGCAACATTTAACATGATTTTTTAACCTTAAAATAGGAAATTAATTTCTATGTATCATTTGTTTGGGTTTGGGATTTCATGGTTTAATATAATTTCCATACAATTTACTAAAGAAATATGATTTAATTTAATTAGGACTCTGAAAGGGAATCTTGCCCAAGCAGTGATGAAAATGATGAAGATGAGGAGGAGGAAGAGGTTGATGAATCTGATGAAGATGGAGATAATTACATTATGGATGACTTTGTAGTACCAGATGAGGAGGGTGATGAAGAGAATGAAAGCCAGCGAGGAGAACAACTGGCTACATCACAACTGAAATCTAATTCACTTTGTAAGTTAAATCTCAAGAAAATGTTTTATGACTGTTCTATTCGTGACATTACATCAGGTATGAAATCAGCCTGTTACTGTCAAGTTGTAAATTGATTAGGAATTGTGACTTCATTTTCTGAACTTTAATTTGTTGGTTTGATAGTAGTTTATTCTAGTGGTTTCAGGAAGCATTTATACTCAAAAATTATTGAGGGCCCCAATGAGCTTTTATTTTTGTGGATTATAGCTATCAGCATTTACTATTGTAGAAATACAAAAGAGAAGTTTAAAACGTATTTATTTATTAGTTCACTTAAAATAACATTAATAAACTCATTGAACATAACATTTTTTATGAACAATAGCTATGTTTTTCTCCCAAAATGAGAATGACATTGTTTTACTTTTTTAAAAATCCTCACCCAAGGGTGTTTATTTATTTATTTGTTAATATATTTGTATTGATTTCAGAGAAGGAGAGAGATAAAGAAACATCAGTGTTGAGAGAGAATCAGTGATTGGCTGCCTCCTGCATGCCACACACTGGGATCAGCCTGCAATCTGGGCAGGTGCCCTGACCCACCAGGAATCAAACCTTGAACCGTGACTTCCTGGTTCATAGATGGATACTCAACCATTGAACAGTGATGGCTGGGCAGGGAATGTTTATTGATTTGAGAGAAAGAGAAACTTCCATTGGCTGCTCCCCTCTCTTCCACCCACCATACACCCTGATTGCAGCCCATGCATGTGCCTAACGGAGAATCAAACCTGCAATCTTTTTGGTGTATGGGATGATGCTCCAACCAACTGAACCACCTGGCCGTAGCATTGTTTTTTATTTTAATAAATATATTTAATAACCAGCTTAATAGGAGGCAAGGCAGTTGGGTTCTTATATCTGGTTTTGCATTCAGGCTGTTGTGATGTATTTTGTTGAAATACATGAAGACAATCTTGCTTCACACATATAGCTGGAAAAGGGAGGAGTATTTTCAAAGTAACTATTTATGTTCTCATTTGACACAATACAAAACTTTGACAAGTCATAGAACCTTAAAGAATAGTTGTAGTATGAAATCTGAAATCATATAGATGAAATTTTAATACGTATTTAGATTACAATGTTTTGGTCCATCTTGCATTTTAAATCCATCTTTTTTTTGCCCATGCATGATTTTGTAACATCATACATTGGTCATTTGGAAAATATTGGTTCACTAGATTTTACAAATCTTCTAAATATTGATAGATTTCATGACACAGTGTTTTTAATATTTGGTAATATTACCACCAGTTTTATCAGAAAATTCTTTAGGTTGGGGAGGCTGTCAAGTTCACAGTAACAGATACAAATTCTTCAAAATTCTACTTTCTACTTAAAAGTCTGTTGTTTTTTGTCTTTGGCAACAAAAACACGAGTTCTTTGTTCTTTTTTGAGAAAGTATTTGACAAATACCAGATAACTATAATTTGTCAGTCATTCTTTCAAGTAAACATGGTGCGGCTTTTTAAGCTCCCAGCTCAGTTTTTTTCTCAAAGTATGATTGATCATACTTTGATACGCAGAACAAGTACTTTATCCATATATCCCATTTCATCACATTAAATGCTCAAAAGTTGGATACTCGGGACTTAATAAAATTAATGTTGTTTTACTACTTTGTGAAGGACATTCTTAAGTGAAAGTAGCTTTGTTACTGAGTGCATAGCAGTGATGACCAGCAGTTTGGTGCTATCTCCATGCTAGGGGGCCAGTTGCCTTACCCACAGTTACTTTTGCACCATCATTTAAAATCTCAACAGTAAGAACAGCAAGTGTTTATCGTAGTGTTACTGCTTTGACCTCACAGATCACAAATGGACTTGGGAATTTACCAGAGTCTACAGGACTTGAAGTTTTCATATTTTCATATAGCTAATGAAAATATAAATAACAGGACCCTGAAAATTTAGGGTGTCTTCAAGTATCTATAATTCTGATCCCTATAATTGTACATAAATTCAAATGTTTTTTATGATATTTTACTCTGAAAGAAACAGGCTGTTGGAGGTACACTTTTTTTTCTTATTTTTTTTTAATAAGTGCAAAAACTAAGTGTATTATAATTCAGTTTAACCACTTGATTTATAATGAAATAAAATGAGGTGTACATCAAATTTAAAGAAATTTAGCAGTTACAGAGATGTCAGTGATAGGCATTTATGTTTTGAAAGCAAATGACTATTGCACTTAGATCAATAAGCATTGGTTCACTTGCTACCTTGATATTTAAATATCAAGGAAATTCAATTAGGAAGTATCCCATCATTCTGGATTATAATATCTAGAATGTGATAGGACATTTGCTGGGAGATACCCATTCATACCTACTCCTGCTAATTGATGAAAATGAAAGTCCACCATGTAGAACTATTTTAACTTTCTTCTCTATTCTGCACCTTTGTGCTTGCTTTTTTTTTTAAGGACCATTTTAAATTAATTGAGAAGTTGAGTGGGAAGTAAAGAGAGTTCCTATATAACCCCTGTAACACACAACATCCCTGTTATTAACCTCTTGCATTGGTACATCTGGTATGAGCAGCCAATATGGATGCAGTATTATGAACTGTAGCTCATAGTTTACCTCATGGCTCACTGTTTATGTTGTACATCCTTTAGATTGTTTTGGTATTTTTTAAAATGTATTGTTCCGTTATAGTTGACATGTAATATTACATTAGTTTCAAGTGTACAGTGTAATGATTAGACATTTTTTATAACTTATGAAGTGATCCACAATAAGTCTGGTACCCACCTGGCACCATACATAGTTACTGCATTATTATTGACTATTTTTCTATGTTATACTTTACATTATAATTATCTCTTTCACCTTTTTCTCTCATCTCTATACCCCTTCCATCTGGCAAGCTCTGTTTGTTCCCTGTATCTGTGAGATTGTTTCTTTTGTTTGTTAATTTATTTTTTTAGATGTCATATATAATTAAAATCATACATATTTGTTTTTCTGTGTCTGACTTACTTCACTTAGCATAATACCCCCTCGGTTCCTCCATGTTGCCACAAATGACAAAATTTCATTCCTTTTATTACGCCTGAGTAGTACATTCTGTGGATTTTGACAAATGTATAGTGGCATTACAGGTATGCATTATTACAGCATCATATGTGTTCCATTTATTTACCCTTCCCTCACTCCCTGGAGCCCCTGACAACCACTCATCTTTTTACACAGTTTATTTTGGCCACAATGTGTTGTAGTCGGAATCACACAGCATGTCGCCTTTCTGATGGGCTGCTTTCACTTAATAATATGCATTAAAGTCTCCTCCATGTCTCCATGTGGCAAGATAGCACATTTCACTGAATCATTCCATTGTCTGGATGTATCACAGTTTGTTTATCCATTCACCTGTTGACGGGCACATTGTTTCCAAGTGTTGGCAATTGTGAATAAAGCTGCTATAAACATCTGTGTGTAGCTATTTCTATGGACATACATTTTCAAGACATTTGGGTAAATACCAAGGAGCTCTGAGCTTGCTTTTACTACTGAGCATCTCTACATCCGAGCGGGGATGTGATCCATTTTTTATGCAATACATTTCTATCTTGTGTGTTCTTAACTGCAACTGCTTCTTCTGGCTCTATCCTTACAAGCTTTCCTTAACGTGTAACTATATTCTAAATCTTTTTGTTCAAGATTCCTATAACTCTACAAAGCATTATACTCAGGATCTTGCACCCATTAATCCGGTACAATTGCTCTCACTAAAGTTAATTCCCTAGTTGCCAGAATGCTCTTCATCTCGTCTGTATTAACCTGGTATTGCTGTGTGATTTATCTCCAACCATTGATGACTCACACTTTCAGAAAGTTCTCTAGTTAGCGTCTGTGCTAGCACTCTTTCTTGCCTTTGTCTTTATAATATTGCTTTCCTCTTTTCCATTTCTCATGTAAGCATTGATGTTTCTAAAGGTCTCATCCTCAAACTACCTTCATTTTGCTTGTGGGTCAGGAAGTCTCTTTCCCATAAGTTCAGCCTAGTCTCTAGGCAGAAATTCCCAAATCTTTATTTCCAGTGCAGTTTTCTCCAAAGCCTATGGCCCACGTTTTCATCATTTTATTAAACATTTTCATCAGGGTGTCTTTAAGACACCCCTGACTCAATATGTCCAAAACTAAATGATCTCGAGGTAGCATAAGTGAATTTGGAGGGATAGAGGGAGGGTTGAATGTAGAACTATTGTTTTCTCCCTTGTGATGGTGGTTACATTAGTAACATCTCAGAATAGAATAGTTTTCCCTCCTGCTGCGTGGTTGTTGCACTGGATGAAAATCATAGTCATTTTCACCTCTGATCAATCCCTGTATTTCTCTATATTTTATTCTGAGACTGAGACGTCCAGATAAGATATGATAGAGTGTAGAGGGGTAGACTAGCAGTGGACCATTGTATTCCAAATCTATCTAGTGTTCACGCACTAAAACTATTATGCACAAGTATATCAGAAAAACCTTCAGATTTGTGGAAACTGAAGATGATTTTCTCAGGGCTCTATCATATTCTCAGAGTGACAAAGAACCAAGTAGTAGATATAAAAGCACATCTCTTGTGGCTTGCTGCATAAATGCTTGCTAGAAGACTGAAAATTGGACTGAGAGTGAACATTAACTTTTCCACCTGACACCTAAAGAGAATCATTGTATCAACACAGCACAGAATATGCCTGAGAACAACCTCACAGCCATTTATGTTGAAGGTTAAATCCTAGAACTGTCCGTCTTGCTCTAGGATAGTAAAAAGTATCAGCGAACTATTTTCACAAAAGGCATAGGAAACATTGCCCAGAAGACTCAGAAAAAAATGCCTGTGAAAAACATTGCATTAAAGGAAACATAAGAATATTATATAAAACACTTGCTTTGCAGTATGTGGAAAAGAAATAGGAAATTATAAGAAAAGAACAATTTGAAATGAAAGCGAGTTAGCTAAGATAAGGATAAATAGCAGTAAAATTAAAAATATCAAGTCAGAAATAAAATCTACATTGTAAAGTGGTAAGGAGCAGAATTAACGGTTTAGAAAAATCTCATCAATGGCATATAGGTTAAACCTAAGAAGTTCTACTGTAGAGCAGGAAAAAGGTTCTGAGGGAAAGGATAATCCATAAAGGAATCTAAATAAAGACCCTATTTCACAGATCCCTGGGAATTAAATATAGGACAAATATAAAGAAATAAAGTTACCTAATTTTAATGAGATATGTAAAAGTATTTGAATAAGAAATGTAACATATTTTTGGATGGATTTTACATATGGATATGGGAATTTAAAAGATATGATAGAAGAAAATACTGAGTTGTCAGACACTTTACAGATTAAAGAGGCACAGATCCCAATAAGTTGATGAAAAAGATTTGAAATAGACATGCGAAGGAAATATTTTCCTAATTACAAGATAAAGAAAAGGTTATCTAACCATTCTTTTTAGAACTATAAAAATTATTTAATATTAGGTTCAATATCAATATAACATTCATGTCAAAAAAAATATTATACCATAACTTCAATAGAGTCTAAAAAGGCATATGATAAAATTCAGTGTCCATATGAGCATATGTCCTTTACATAACAAAGAATATTTTAAACCAACAATCAACATACTTAAAGCACTAGGGACAGTCTCTGTAATAAAGAATGGAACAAAACATATATTTACTAACTTTATCTTAGTGTTTTGAATAGTGTAACAAGACACAAAAGTAAGACAAATATACTATTGATAAGGAAAAGACATTCCTTAAACATAACATGATTAGATGTCTATAAAAGCTGTAAGTATCTGATTTATTTAACTAAGGATATAGAAGTTAAGAGGAAGGATATGAATGCATTGCGAGCAGGTGTAGATGCAGCATATATTTACACAGTTTTCTCATGTTCTCTTTTCTCTACGTGGGGTTGAGGTGGAATCTGTTAGACTAGAGAAAGAAGCCAGTTTCTTATTTTGACTCTGCCCTTTTACACTGGGCTTACACCCCCACTACAGAAGAAAGTACACTGATAAATCTACCTAAGAGAAGATTTATAAGCATTCTCTTTTTTTGTGAAAATAAACAGCACTAGCAAGACCACATCCTTCTCAGGGCTGGGGGATAAAGCAGAGTTGATGCCCAGGAATTCCCAAACAATATCTCTTTCTCTAGCTCTGTAATATCCCTGGAGGCTCATTTTCCACAAGTTTCTAAGAGAACCTTACTGTTTTGGAATAAGTAAAAGGTCTCAGAAAAATGACCACACTCACTGTACACTATCAATAATTATTTAGACAGTATAATGAGGGAGCAGTCCACTTACTCTAACACAGTGGTAAGCAAACTCATTAGTCAACAGAGCCAAATATCAACAGTACAATTGAAATTTCTTTTGAGAGCCAAAAACCAACTTCTGCACATGGGCCACAAAATTTCAATCGCACTGTACGTGCGCGCCTGCACGTGGTATTTTGTGAAAGAGCCACACTCAAGGGGCCAAAGAGCCACATGTGGCTTATGAGCCACAGTTTGCCGACCACTGCTCTAGCAAACACAATTAAGTTCCTAGGCATAACCTTAAGAAAAGCATAGCTTGCTAGGTACAAGACTACACTTTATTGTGAAATAGAGAAGAAAACATGAAGCATAGAGACACAGCATGTTTCTTTCTGGAAGGTAGTAAATAGTATGAGAAGTTGTTTGGAGAACAAAACACTCCTAAAGTCCATTTGTAAGAATAAATACTATAGGAGAACAAATAAAATTTGAACACAGAGAAAATCAAAAGGCTTACCCCCCCCCAGATATAAAAAGTTATCACAAAATTACAGTAAGTAGAGCAGTGTAGTCCTGACATGAGAATGACAGCCAGATCAGTAGGAAGATGGTGCTAACACAAAATCGTAGCATATACATGGAATTAACATATGATAAAAGGTACATGGAAAATCAACAGAATGACTATCCAATGATTGGGTATGGGAAACTGATTAACTACTTTGAAAAAATCAACCTCTTTGTAAACACAAATATTGTTGATTTTCTCCTGAGTACTTTTGCAATTTTTTTTAAAATCATGGAGGAAAGTTGTAAACAATATTTCTAGGCTCTTTCACAGAATCCCACCTGGAGAGGAGTTAAAGCACTGAATGAAGTTCTAGAGGAAGTCTGAGCTCTAATCCTGATTCTGCCTCTCTCTAGTTGTGTGACCTTGAATAAGTTATATCATCATTGTGTCACTTTTCTTAATTTTAAGATGAGATTTTTGAATTTAATTTTATCCAATTTCACATCCAAATCTAAAATTTCGTGTTCTCAGGTATTATAATATAGTAGTATATTCAAGGCAACTCTCACCACCATGAAGAACTACATCTCCCAAAGATAATCGGATGAAATCTGGAGTTAGAGTGCCTGGGTCCCAACCTTGGTTTTAACACTAGCTGTGTGATCTTAGGGAAGTTTTACATCCTCTCTATATCTGTTTCCTCAACCAAAAATAAGGTTCATTCCCTGGCTGGTGTGTTCCATGGTTACAGCATAGGCCAATGCACCAAAGGGTCTCAGGTTTGATTCCTGGTCAAGGGCACATACCTTGGTTGCATTAGTTGCATATTAGATCCCTGACCCTGGTCGGGGCTCATGTGGGAGGCAACCAATCAATGTGTCTCACCTCTCTCTTCACCCCACCCCCTCTCTCCACACACACCCACCCCGCCCCACACACACACACTCAAAAAAATAAACTGAGGGTCATGATACTACATACTATGCTTGTTGTGAGAAATAAAGCAATGCACATAAGTGCATAAAACAGGGGCTGGCATATACTTAATGCATAATAAATTGTTTTAAATTTGAGAGGCCAGGAGCAAAATCCTACCACCACCTACCCATCCACTCCAGCACAATGAAATCAAGGTTTTCTTCTTGACTTTTGTTGGAGATTCTGATCCACATTGGTAAGAGAGGTTATTCTGTGATTAGGAAAAAAGTCCAGGTGATTCTGATCCTGTGTTCTTTTATTCCTAATCCTCAAGAGACACTATCAGAGTCTTTGAGATAGAGTTCCCAAGCTCTATGCAGGTGAGTAATCTTGGGCACATTCAAGACATAAAAATGCAATGAGGTAAAAATACATATTTTAATTTATTTGATAGTTAAATTTAGAAGCATAGGGGATGGATTTGATTTTTTTCTCAACATTATCAATATTTTCAGAAATTTTTAATATTATTTGAGAAGAATAAGACAAAGTTTAGTGCATTTTAACACTTACAATTAAATTATCTACTAGTACTTAATATTGGTAGTCAACTCAAAGTTGAATTCTTTTGAAGTATTATTAGTTCATTTTCCAATTATGTTCTAATGATTTTTTAAAATATTAATAAATGGTTTTTATATTTTTCATTTAGTCATAGGCCCTCTAAATCTGCTATTGTCATTTAGTTTTATTACTGCTTTATTTTGTTCACTTTAGTACTTCAGTAAGATGTTTCCTTTAAACAAGAATGTGTACTAAAAATTTCCCCTAAGTTCTAAAAAAGGAGCTAGTTACAAACCTTTCAGTAACTAAAATATAGGTTAAAAGTTTCTCCATGTTAAATCCTATCTTTGCTTTAATTCAACTGAAAGCAAAGTTCAGATTCACCCATGGATGCTAATTATAGGTCTTATTTTTCTTTCATCCCTTACCAAGCATCTTCCATGTTTCCTGAAATACCCCAGCTGCTTTTACTATGTCTTCACTGATGCTTAGAGTTGACTGTTTGGGTCATGGAATGGGTTGTGTTTTATAGAGAATATGTCCACAGCCATAGTAAACCTTGATCCAAGAGCAATGGGAAATAGTAGGGACTATCTCTCTTATTACTGCCTGTCTCATCAAGCAGATGATATTATGGGCCAGATTGGGTTAGTGGAAAATTAGGCTTATATATTTGATATAAGAAAGAGTAGACATAAGTTTTCTAAATTGATATGGAAAAATCCTAAATCAGGGCCAGCAGAAAGGGAAATGGAGATTTTATGGTCATTGGGATTATGGCTAGGGTAGCAATTTCACAGATAAGTTTGTATGCAACATGTTTTGAAGAAAAGGAAAAAAGAAATTTGGTGTACATATTGAACAATCCACCTACATAAGGTTTTTTCTCTTGCTCTCCCTAATTGTCAAATTGACAATTAAACTTAGGTGAGCAGGACAATTTTGGTTTGTTTTTACAGCATATCTCTTAATTTTCCCTATATAAGTTCAGAAAGTGAAGATTTATTTGAAATAACAATAGGAATTTTGGATTAGATGCCAGTAAATCTGGAAAATGGGAATTTGTTGAATGACCAGAAAAGTCACTGAGGCAACCATAAAATCAGAATAATTATCAATTTCTTCTATTTATAGTATTAATTTCCTAGCTTTGGAAAAGTGAATCTATTATATTCAGAAATTGTTTTGTATACTAGATTCTGATATTAAATTAATTTCAGATTCTTTTAGTGACCACTACACTCACTTTAAAAGAGTTGTGAAGGCTTTCCTGATCAATGCTTTAGATGAATCATTCCTGGGAACATTATATGGTAAGTTAATAATAATGAATGCAACAATTTTTTTCCTTTTTTCTAATTTTTAAACCATAACACTAAGTGACCAGATTATTATGATCTTTGAATGTATAATAATCTGGCCAGTCAGTGTGTGTGTGTGTGTGTGTGTGTGTGTGTGTATATATATATGTATATATATATATACACACACACATATATTAGAGGCCTGGTTCATGAATTCATGCATGGGTCGGGTCTGGCCAGCCTGGCCAGGGGAAGGGAACATGGGCGGTTGGCCGGCCTGCCTGCTGGTCAAACTCCTGGTCCAGGGGACAATTTGTATATTAGCCTTTTATTATATAGAATATACACTGAGTGGCTAGATTATTATGTGTTCAGAGATCATAATAATCTGGCAGTGTATATTGTTTTACAAAACCAAGGAGACCCATTCTTAGGGCCCTCCAGTTATTGTTCCCTTTAGAATCAACTATACAAAAGTCCATTCAAAAACTTGTTTATTATTTGACATGTGGAAAGGACAAAAGAAATAATGTGACAGCTCCCTGATCTTAGAGCAGTTACAGTGAATTTGAAGATATAGGATATGCACTCTTAAAATAGCAGAGTAGTTCAACACTCGTGTTGTCCCAGCCTCTGCGGGCTCCTTGAATTTCACCAAAAGTTATGCTGATTTAAGCTTCTGTGCCTGTCCTTGTGCTGAATCTCCCTAGAATATAAAACCTTTCTACCCTAGATTGACCAAGTGGGTGTGGAATCATTTTCACTATTAAAGCTATTTATGACCTACTCAAATAGTACTTGTCACTCCCTAATCTGTGCTATCATTATACTGAGTATGGTGATACTGGTGTGTGTGTGTGCACTTTTCACACTTGTATTGAAAATGTATTTTGCCTTTCTCCCTTTCAAGACTATGAGAAGAAGCATACTAAGGTATATATTTATGTACTTATCCCTTGCATCTAGCACACTATATAAAGAATGTAAATATGTTCTGTTGAAGTATTAATCTGCGTGCCAACATAAGATTTCATTCATAGCTTGATGAACAAGTATTTGTTGAGAGCCTATTAAGGGCCAGGCAATACTTGAGGGCTAGAGATATGGCAGTGATTATGACATGAGCTTCCTGCCTTCATGTTGCATAAAGTCTAATGGAAGAGACAGACAATGAGTAAACAAATATACAATATTAGAGGCCCGGTGCATGAAAATTCATGCAATGGAGAGGGGACCGTCCCTCAGGCTGGCCCGCTCCCTCTCACAGTCTGGGACCTCTCAGGGGCAGGAGGTGAGCTGGCAATCAGGGGGAGGCAATGCCCCATCACACCTCTGCTACTGCCATTGCCAGTAGCCCAAGCCTTGGCCCTGAGTATCTGGGGGGCTGAAGGGAGTAGGGGACTCTGGAGGCAGGCAAGCAGAATGGTCTGCCGCCCTGGTGGGACTGAGGGGACTGGGTGCTGACATCTTGTGGCATGACAGTCAATTCCCTCCTTACTGGCTGTGCGAACCACCATCTTTGAGGGCATGGCAATCAATTAGCATATTCCCTCCTTATTGGCTGTGGGCGTTGCCATCTTTGTGATGGCATGAGGGTCACTTAGCATATTCCCTTTCTATTAGATAGGATAATATTAGTTCTTGGGGGGGGGGGAGGATAAATATACAAGAGTGATAAAAAGAAAGTCTAAGTGAGATGGGTCAAAGAAGATGTCTCAAGAGGTGACTTTTGGACAAAAAGCTGCAGTGAGGGAGGACCTAGCAGAGAGCACAGCTTTGTAAAGACCCTTAGGAAAGACTCCGTTTGATGTGTTCAAGGAACAATTAGAAGGCCTGGGTGGTTCTTTCCTTTTCCTAATGCTCTGATGGAATGATGTTTTTCACATCGTTAAAATTTTATTTTAATTTAAAATGCTTCTAACCAACTAACCTAGAGCTATGGAAAGAAATCCTTAAGTACTCAGTTACTTAAATATTTCACAAGGGCAAAGTGATTATTGTTGTTTGTTTTTGTGGTTATTCCCCCGAACAGATGGCACCAGGCAGAAATCATATGCACAAGACATGCTGACATCTCTGCATTATTTGGACAACCGCTTTGTTCAGCCTCGTCTGGAGAGCTTATTCTCTAGGAGTCGTTGGAAAGAGCTGTATAAGGTACACAGGTTTGTTTGTTTTTGAATCTCTGGAGGGTGGGGTAGAGTGGGAGACTTCTCAAGATTTCAGTGTTCAGTTGGGCTGAGCAATCTCAATTATTAGCATTTTTCTCTCTTAAATTTAAATCAGCTGCTTGTTTCTGACCACTTCTAAAGGCTATTATTGTTTAATAATTCACTTATCTCTTCAATAATTAAGTGCTTCTCAGAGATAAATAACTTTTGGACATCTTTAGTGCTTATCCCATGTGTGAAAATGAGGAGATTGTCACCCTGGCCAATGTGGCTCGGTTGGAGTGTCATTCCTTACAACAATAAGTCATGGGTTCAGTTACCGATCAGGGCATCAGGGCTGGGTTGTGGATTTGCTCCTTGGTCGGGGCTTGTACCAGAGGGGGCTGATGTCTCTCTCACGTCCATGTTTCTCTCTCTCTCTCTCTCTCTCTCTCTCTCTCTCTCTCTCTCTCTCACTTTCTCTCTCTCTTCCCTCTATCCCCCCAAAAAACTTTTTTTTAAATCCTCACCCGAATATATTTTTCCATTGATATTCAGAGAGAGTGAAAGAGAGGAAAAGACAGAGAGAAGCACCAATGTGAGAGAGACACATCAATTGGTTGCCTCCTGCACGAGCCCCAACCAGGGCCTGGGCCAGGGAGAAGCTCACAACCAAGGTACCTGCCCTTGACTGGAATCGAACCCAGGATCCTTCAGCCTGCAGGCTGATGCTCTGTCCACCGAACCAAATCGGCTAGTACCCCCCCCCCCCAAAAAAAAAAAATCTTGAACATGTCCTTGGGTGAGGATTTCAATAAATAAATAAATAAATAAGAGAAGTTTGTCTCATATGATGTTAATTATTTCAGAAAAGAAATTGTTTAAAAAGTTTGAGGAACATTGGGTTTAACTTAACTGGAGGACTTTTTAAGGACATTAATGTGCTAATTTATACTGTAAATTTTCTTTTTTTTAAGTATATTTTTTATTGATTTTACACAGAGAAGAATTGAGAGGAATAGAGAGTTAGAAACATCGATGAGAGAGAAACATCGACCAGCTGCCTCTTGCACACCCCCCACTGGGGATGTGCCCGAAACCAAGATACATGCCCTTGACCAGAATTGAACCTGGGACCTTTCAGTCCGCAGGCTGATGCTCTATCCACTGAGCCAAACCGGTTTTAGCTATACTGTAAATTTTCAAGAGAGCCATGTAGTATATAAAACTTTCGATATTTGTGGTTTACTCTGAGACAACGCATTGTGAAATAGTTATGCCTCCCAGGATAATGGATTTCCATAATGCTTTACCATCCTTCTCCACCTCAAGATTTTGTAATTCTACCAATATGAGTAAAGCATCTTTTTAATTTATAAGATGTATTGGATTCCATGTTATCCTCTAGATTTCTTTATTATCTCTAATAGTAGAGAGTTCAATATATGAATTTTAAGGTTTCTTTTCTCTCTCTACTTCTAACATTCTATCTCTAATAATTATTAGCAAGAGTAAAATGGCAAGATAAGTGAGGTTCAAGTTGCCTAACATCCTTCTAGCACTGAAATCATTAGCTACTCGACCTCATTTATGTCAGGAGATTTGCCTTCTCTCAAGGCCTGTTCAGCCTTAAGTTACCTAATGATAAATTAGCCACAGGTGGTTTCAGTTAAAAGACAGTTATAGGAAGAAAACTTTAATTGAGTTTAGGGTATCTTTTTGACTTTGGGTGTTTTTAAACCTCTCTAAACTCCAGTTTCTTCCTCAGATCCAGAAAATATTTACCTACTTTAAAGGGAAATATTTACTTACTTGGAAGGTAAAGCAGGTTGTACAACCCTTAGAACATGATGTAAATATTTATCCTTTCATAGAAAGAAAAACAGCATTACTATTTGTTCATTTAATTTTGCCAAAGTTTCTTATTCTATCTTCAAAGTTAACCCCCTGAGGAAGGCACTATTATTTCTTCCATTAGAGATGAGGAAATTGACTCAGAAAAATTGAGTAACATAAGTTTATACATCGAATAATGAGCCAAACCAATAAATATGTAAACCTAGAAACCTCAGGGTTTCTAGGGTTTCTCTGACTCCAAAGCCCATACCATTATGCTGTATTATGCTTTACCCCATGTGGTAGGTCATGCTGAACATGGGTAACCCAGTGTTGAAATAAGTGTAAGATCATGCCTCAAAAATGTAGAGGCACAGATGATTCTGTATGATCTTGGCCAGGATAAATTAGGTTATTCTATAATATGACAAAGAAAATAAGCCCACAACAAAATCTCAATAGCTTAATCCAACAGGTTAGTTTTCATTTATTCCGGTTATCCAGTGTGAGTCAACAGGAGTTTGGCTTGTCGTCCTCTCTCAGGGAACTAAGCTGATAGAGCTTTCTGCGCAGCATGCGCTTCCTGACGAACACAAAAGCAGGGAGGGAAGGCGCTTAGTCACCTATTCACTCTGCATGTCAGCCTGTGAGGGACATGTGTCATGAAGTGTCATGAAATATGAGAAACAGCAAAGGCAGACAAAAGGTAGTGTTGTTGTGAATCAATCCAATGGAAAGAGAAAACTATTAGTCTGTTGGATACTTAATGGCGAATGTGAAAGTGGCTTAATAACCCTTCTAATATGTTCCTTGTGTATAGTTCAAATATTGTGGTAAAACCTAATGTATACTACGAATTAGAACAGTAATATCTGGCGGGCTCTAGACCCAAGCAAGAATACTCAAGCACAAGTAATTTCACATCTTAGTAAAACTTATTTATGAATGCCACATATTTTCTATTTGTTTACTTACTGCGAACTCAGCTATTCCACTGTCCACATCAGTACTGACCATCTAGCAATCTTAGCTCCAAGTTGTTTATTTTCCAGTACTTTAGTAAGCAACCAAAGGAGGATTAAAATATTTCTGGAATATTTTGTGGAAAATATGATATAATTCACATAATGGAGACTAAATATGATCCTGTTTTTTTTCAGTTGTTGACTAACCTAAATATCTTATAATATTCTGAATTTTTGCTGCTCATTATTTCCTACCTTTAACTAATTAATACCTCATTAACACTAGAGATCAGAGGAAGGAAAAGAAGTAAAACTCGTGAAAATCACAACTTAGTAACTCAGAAGTGTGAGGGCTATAACTGATTTATTTTCTAGTCTGGTTTCTTTCCATTTAAATTCCAAATTCTAAATTTATTTTTCTATTGTAAAAAAAAAAATCCTTTGTCAATCACTTACTGTGTGCTCAGTATTAAAGTTAGAAATACCAGCGTTTTGCTCTTACATCTCATCCTGTTGTGATTCTTGAAATTGGTTTAACCTGGTTATGTTCTTTTTATGTTGTTTTTGTTGTCCTCATTCTAATCCTTTAAAGCTTGCTTACATCTTTTGTTTTCAGGAGCGGGTAGGAAGTTATTCTGACGTGAGCATCTCTCCCAAGAACGCTAAAGACTGTTCCTGCCAGGCTTGCGGGTTGCATCGCCACTGTGCATATTTAGTGAGCTTATCAGGGAAGGAGTATAACCCCAGGACTATGAAAGCCGATAATTTCATGCCATATGATAAGCAGGTATTTTCCCCTCTCCTCATTTTAGTTTTCAGTATTTGGGAACTTTAAATACATAAGCTTGCACAAATAACCTTAAGTTACTTTTACAAGTGGAGAAAGCACTAGAGAAAGGGAAAAGGGTACAAGTTTGAATATGAAAAATATGTCTTATAAGCAGATTCACTCCTAATTCAGTAAAAGACTAAAATCCATGCATATTCTCTAGCTACAGTAAGCACATCTCACCCAAATAGGGAGGAGGAGGGGGAGGATAAGGATGAAAGGTTGGTAACTGGGGCAGGAGAAGCAGATGTCCCTTTTAGGGTCCAAAGAAGAATTTGACCCAAGTGGGACATTTTATGATCTACCAAATTGACAACCCACAAGCAAATAACTGAAGATGCCTGCTCATCCTAATATGAGAGTTGGAAAAAACGCTGCTCCCACCGAGGCTGTATCAGAAGTGTGTCAGGCTAGAGCAATTACCACGTACTTAAGGTGCTGTTAATTCTGGTGGACTAGACAGAACTGAAGAAAACATTTGAAATATTTAAAGAAAAGTATTTAATAAATGATAGCAAAATAGTGCAAGGGGAAGAGAGACAAAGTATAGATGTAGATTACTTCCATTTTTAAAATCTATGTAAAAGTGTTGCATTTATAAATGCAAAACTATTGATATTGAGAGCTTCATCTGGTGCAGTGGTCGGCAAACCGCGGCTCGAGAACCACTGGGATAGGGGCCTAATAACAAGGAACAACAACAGCCTGTGATTATTGGGATCAAGAGTATAGACCAGTGGTCGGCAAACTCATTAGTCAACAAAGCTGCAAACCACAGCTCTGGGAGAGTCTGTATATCCATGAAGGGGGCATGTATTTTGGGGGCTAGAGATCCAAAATCGACTCTTAACTGCTGCCAGTCAATCATTAAGATAGAAAGATACTATTTATCTGAATTCTGCTAGATTGGGTAATATGATTCCTCAGTATTACTGGGCAATAGTTGACCAGCTCCCTCTGAACAATCTGAGGGGCAAGAATCACTTAGAAAGTGTGTATAAAGATAATGAATTCAGAATTCATCTTTAGTGTTTTATTTGGCAAGTAACTATAAAAACACATTTCTTCTCTTAACATACTCATTGGTAAATTTCCCCATCATTTTTTAAAAATATTTTTTATTGATATTTTACAGAGAGGAAGGGAGAGAGATAGAGAGCCAGAAACGTCTACGAGAGAGAAACATCGACCAGTTGCCTCCCGCACACCCCCTCCCAGGGATGTGCCCGCAGCCAAGGCACATGCCCCTGACCGGAATTGAACCTGGGACCCCCCAGTCCGCAGACCGACGCTCCACCACTGAGCCAAACCGGTTTCAGCAATTTCCCCATCCTTTAAAACTGATTTATTACTTTATGAGATAAGATATCTAGACTCTGAATAAAAGTGATTTAATACTTTAAAGTTCATTTTCTGTTGTATAAGTAAAACTATTGCTGTACAGTCTCTGTCTTTGCTGTTTACAGCTAATCTTGAAGGGAGGTATGAATTAGAAAACCATTTCTGGAGTTCTGATGTCCTGTGAAGTTGAATAAGGACGCTATAAAATAGTTGATTCAAATACCTAAAAAATAAGAGAGTTCATGAAATAAAAGCAAAGAACATTAACACACCAGCTTCATAATGGAACAATATAAAAGTTAAATATATTGGAAAATGATTCTCTATTGAAAGGCATCCAATTAAAACTACCTAAAGACGCCAGTCAGTAGCTCTCCAGTAGCAAAGTACTTTTAACTCAAGTGACAAAATGCAGTTCTGTCAAGGCTGCATTGAAACTAGCAATTTAATGGGAAGTAAGATTCCTAGACAAAGAAATGATGTGCTATATATCTTTACAGATACTAGATAACAATATATAGCTAGAGTTAAAGAGTTATATCTATATACCTATATAATATCTGTGTTTTCCGATGGTCTTAGGAGACCCTGCTTGTGACCCACAGGTTGAGAACCGCTAATGAGAGCCTAAGACCATCAGGAAAGCACAGATGTTTACATTACGATTCATAACAGTAGCAAAATTACAGTTATGAAATAGCAACAAAAATAATTTTATGGTTGCCGAAACCTGTTTGGTTCAGTGGATAGAGCACCGGCCTGCAGACTGAAAGGTCCCAGGTTCGATTCCGGTCAAGGGCATGTACCTTGGTTGAGGGCACATCCCCAGTAGGGGGTGTGCAAGAGGCAGCCAGCTGGTTGATGATTCTCATCGATGTTTCTAATTCTCTAACCCTCTCCCTTCCTCTCTGTAAAAAAAAAAATCAATAAAAACATATTTTAAAAAATAATAATAACTTTATGGTTGGGGGTCACCACAACATGAGGAACTGTGTTAAAGGGTCAAGGCATTAGAAAGGTTGAGAACCACTGCCTTAGACTCAGTCTTCCTCAGATTTATCAGTTTATAGACTAGGCTAGCCTGCATATAATCATTTATGTCGTTTTGCCTATCTTCTCTGATGACAATCACAGCAGTACTCATTTTTCTGTCTCTGGTAGGTTTAATACTGTCTGTCTTGTTGGAATTATGTCCTTAATGTCCAGAAACGCAATTAGATCATTAAAAGTCTGAATACATTTCTGGATATTTAAGGACACTATTCTAACAACATAGATTAGTTTTAGTTGTTTTATACATTATATAAGTAGAATCCCACAGTGGACACTGTGTTGTACTGTATACATTACTTCATACGGTATAACAAGGTGAAAGTGCACTCAGATTGAGTAGTACAGCTGTCACTGTTTTCTGTGAAGCCTAGCAGTGGCTTAGCTCTTCCTCATAAAATGTGATCACATTTTAGGGGGGAAAATAGTGTAGGAATATTCTAAAGGTAATTTTGGGTTTATTGACCTACATAAGTGTAAGTAGATGCTAGGAATATAGGAATTAGAAATGGGAAGAAGTAAACTATAATGTGTAATGTTTTCAATGGACACTTTTGTTAACATATGGGGGGAAAATTTAAATAAGGATTTTTAAACACCTTTCCTTCTCTCTTGTCCAAACTTAAAAATTCTGTACAAATAAATTCCTCTGTAGAATACAGTATGGTGGAAATGGAAATGACATTATTCTCATAGTGTATTTTATCTTAAACATCAATAAGAGTCTTCCCCCACAAGGTTTACTCTGATGGTAGAAATGGAGAGATACAGGGTACCCCTAGTGGCCACTGCAACTATGGTGGTATTTTTTCACTCAAAATGGGAAGTATCGTCAAGAAAATTTTTATAATTGATGTGACTGATTTAATGATAATATTGAAATAGGAAAGATACTTAGAAGTAAATGTACAACACCTGATTATGGTATTTCTAATGATCCAAAAAACAGAAAGGTTTACACAGAACATGAACAGAAATCTGAGCATTAGAAACGCTTGTAAGCTGTCCCAAATACCATCTTCACAGGGTGACGCATCAAACCTGAACAGTTGCCAGTTATCATATTTAATTCTAATTATTTTTGCCACTATACTCTCAGATTATTTACTGACCTCATCACCTGTGTGATCCCTTGCAATGTGGCTTCAGAAAAAGGGGGTGCGATTCTTTGTCAAACAGAATACAAGTTACATAGATCAATGTTGTTACTATATCATTTGTACTGAACCCTTGAAAGAATAACCCTTTAGTGAATTTATGCACAGAGTCAAATATATAAGTTAACAAGGTTACTCCATGAAAATAAGGTTAATCATGTCAGAATGCCTGGAGCCCTTTCTGTTTCATTTCTTATAGTGAGTGAAATAATGTGGGTACAGTTATATTTAATTAGCTCAGTGCAGTAACACGTTCCATTTTAGCTATAGGTGTGGATAACAGTGTATATTCAGAATATTCTGAAAGGGAAATGTTTTTATTGATTGATTTCACAAAAGAGTATTATTAATAATAAAATCCCACAAGTCCATTAAACAAAAATTAAAATCCTTGCAGTTTGCTATCAATAAAATCTATAATAATAAAATCATAGTATGCTAATTAGACTAGCTAATTAGACCAGACATCCTTCCAGACCTCCTTCTGATGAAGCCAGGGATTCGAGGGAAGCCCACATCCCAGGTGCCAAAGGGAAGCCGGTGCCAGCAGCTGGGGAAAGGAAGGCCTACTCTTGCATGAATTTTGTGCATCAGGCCTCAAGTATTAATATAATCAGATCAGACTCATTAATTAAAGATATTATTGTTTACAAAAATTTTTAGGAGAAAATGTTAAGTAAAAAACTGCCAGTACTTAGTACTGGTATGAGAGTTTGTTTTAGTTTCACATGTTGCTTATAAGCTAGAAAATTGTTGTGATCCAGGCATTTTAAACTCAGTACCCTTGTACATATAGCAGCCTGCTTGCTTTTCTTTATTAAAATATATTTTATTGATATTTTACAGAGAGGAAGGGAGAGAGATAGAGAGCTAGAAATGTCGATGAGAGAGAAACATCAACAAGCTGCCTCTTGCACACCCCCCACTGGGGATGTGCCCGCAACCAATGTACATGCCCTTGGCCGGAATCAAACCCGGGACCTTTCAGTCCGCAGACCGACGCTCTACCACTGAGCCAAACTGGTTTCGGCCTGCTTGCTTTTCTTGATAGGTGTTCCTTTCATCTATATTACAAGCCATTTTTCTCCTCCTTCCCAAACTCTTTTTTTTAAAGACTTAGTTTAAGTTTCACCTATTTGAGGACCTTTCTCCCCTCTAGATTGAGTTAACTATCCTACCTTGGTATCTTGATAGAATCTTGTGCTTAGTATTTGACAGATTGTTTTGTAATCATTCGTTTTACTCCCAAACACTCCTATAAGCTCTCTTAATACAGGTAGGGCATCTTCCACTTATGTATCTCCAGTGCTCAGCCTAATACTTGGAACATAGCAAATGCTCAGTTTTTGTTAACTGGTTATATAAATAAGAGGAGGTAAAAGAACCATTGTGTATACACATTTAAAAAATGAATAATGCATTAGATTCTACTATTAAAAATCTGAAAGGCAGAAAGTGTATATTCATTGCTATGTTATTCACATCCCATGCCCAATTATGTTTATTTCTTGATTTAGGAATTTTTTATTGGCAGAATTTGTGCAAATCGTACCAGAGTTTATCATAATCTGAAACACTTTAAATTCAAGCTGTATCAAGAATGTTGCTCCATGGTAAATACAGAAGACGTTGAGAATGAACAAGTCAAAGAAACAGTGGAAAGAATTTTCAATCAGTTGAAAGGAAATGGCTGGATTAAGGAGGTAAGGTGGATATGAGATAACCCTCCCATTCGGTAGATTCTGGACCTAAGTATGAGTAGCAAAAGGATATCCGTGATTAGAAGGCAGTGAAATTTAAAAGGAATCTCCCCTTCTCTCCCCGTGTGTGCATTTTCTCTTTTTTCACCATTCCTATCATGCTATCATTGTCCTACCCCGGATAGGTGGTGTTCTGAGGCAGTCATTTAGCTCGTCTGGTAACGTTTAATCAGCAATAGCACTACCTCTCCATGGAGGCTTCCTGTCCTTTTGCTTATCATAGATGTGTCATTGCTGACGTGTGTATGTATGTATACACACATATGTATGTAAAGTCCCCTTGTTTTCTTTGCCAAAGTACAGGACTCACCTCTGCTTGTCTGCTTCCCATTCTGTAGAACAAACAGTTCTTGTGGCCTGAGAGTGAAGAAGCCCCTGGTGTGGATCTGAGGAAAGGATCCTGGCTGCCAGGTCTGCTGCCACCCACATCCTCTTCTTGAGGACCTGGGACTTAGCAGTGAGCACTGGCCCTGAAGACTGAGGGGAATGCAGAGCTTTTAGGCCAGGGCACTGATTTTGCTCTCCCCATATCCTGTTGATCACGAAATTTGGTACCAGGGATCGAGCGGAGGTTCTGAAGAGTGCACGGGATTCCTGGAGATCTGCTGGCAGCTCTAAGCTCTGGTTTGGTTCCAGAGCTTCTAGACTTGTTTGTGGTACATGCAAAGGATGCTCCTGGGATTGAAATCTTTTAAGACAGGTCTAGTCACATGGATGTGGAAGAGAGAACACATAGGAGATTTTCAGGCACATCAGATCAACAGTATATTTAATCTTAAAAAAAAAAAAGCATGACTTGAGATCCATTGCCTGAGCTATTTCTATGCTAGGGGAATTTGTGAAAGAGGAAAAGGAAAAAGAAGAGAGCTCAGAGAACAAACTTAAGAGCAAAAGGAAAGAAAAAGAGAACAAGAAAACAGGAACTTCTTAGGGACTTGTGATGCTCCCGGTCTGGAGAATGACATCAAAACTGGTTTCCTTTTTAACAATATCCTCCCACTACAAACCACCACCCAGGGATCTCTTTGCCCACTCCCCACATCTGGACACTTAAGTCTCATTTCTCTCATGTGACTCGCTCCAGCTTTTTGTCTTTTATTTTGCTTCTGCTTCTCTCACTCCCATTGCTTTCCTCCCCATCTTCTGTGCTTTCCAATTTGCCGTAGGGAGGAGCCATCTCTTATCCAGTATGTCCTGTCTTCATTTTCCTAGATGACATTAAATTCTTAAGTGCTTTTATTGATGCATGTAAGTGTTGCCAGCCCTTTAGTGGAGTTGAGAGATCTATTGGGACAGCACATTTTTAAAGAATTGTGTACTAGGTGTCAAAAAAAAATTACTGTGCCTGTATTATATATATTATATAATTATATATTTGAGAAGAACAGTAAAATTTTTGCAGAAAAACACAAACTATCTTAAGATTAAATACCGTGGAGAAAGCTTAACAGGGTATGTATGTAACAACAGAAGGGACCTGGAATAAGAAAAAAAACTATTCTTAGAAAAAGAAAGCTAAGTGTCATATTCTGCTTACAGAATAATACTTAGTGTTGTGCATTGATGGTATTTCAAAATCATACACATTTAGAACAACATGCACATTTTTTTCACATAAAATGTCAAAGAGGCTCATTTTATTTTTGAGATTCCCTCCTACTTTAAAAATATTTGTCCATACACTATCTCAAAAAATTTCTCCTGGAAACTAAAGTTCGTAACCATCATAAAGCCATGTGCAGCTTTTAGGGCTGTGCTTAAAATCCAAATGGATACGGTGCTCTGACATTCTCAGCATCACTCCGCCCCTCCTCAGTGTCTGTGTGTGGTTAGAGTGATGCTGCCTCCTCCGTTGGCCACAGTTCCAGTGCCAGGGCTCCGGGCTACTTGGATGGTTATATATTTGTGGCTCTTTATGCTCTTGCCTCCCAATTATTAGGTCAACCCCTTTTACCTTACACAAAGGATTTGTTCCTGTCACACACACACACACACACACACACACACACACACACACACTGCCTCTGCTTTGCTCTTTCATCATCTCAGGATATCTCAGCATTTCTTCCTCAAAACCTGCCACCTAGACTGACTTTATTCTTCTTGTTTTTCCTCCTAACAGTTGAACTAGGAAGATCTACTTATAACCTAATTACAGTAAAGATTAGGAGCAACTTGAGTGCAAAATAAATAAATAAATAAATAGCCCAGCTGGCATGGCTCAGTGGTTGAGCATTGATCTATAAACCAGGAAGTCATGGTTTGATTCCCAATCAGGGCACATGCCTGATTGCTGGCTCAGTCCCCAGTGTGGGGCATGCAGGAGGCAGTCAATCTATGATTCTCATTATTGATGTTTCTCTCTTTCTCTTTCTCTCTGAAATCCATAAAAGTATATATATTTTTAAAAATAACAAATGATAAAATTATAATAAAACCAAAATATATAATAAATATAATGGAAATATATGTCGCATTCTAAATTTGAGTGGAAGAACATACTACAATATGCCGTTGGCAAAATTCTAACTATTTTTTGTTGTTGTTAAGAAGAAAGTGCATATGATGGTGGGGTTCCCAGGGAAGTTGAATATAGTTGAGGTGGGGTGGTGACCTCATGAACACCAGAAAGTGAAGAAAATACATCAATACAAGTAACAAGTTTCCATTTACAGATGTATTTCAAGTAAATTTCAAACGTATTACATAAATATTGTTACATAGATAAGAATTTTAAATTACGATTGGGTATCCTGCCCCTTCCCAAAACTCTTACTCTCTTTCTTTATCCCTTTTTAACTTTAAAAGGTTTTTTGTTTTCCACTCCTTAAACTATGCTTCTCAAAACATGGTCCTAGAATACCTGTCAGAATCACCTCGAAGTTGGTGAAACCTCTGTAGTCCCTTGCTTCACCGCAGACCTATTAAATGTGAATGTTAAAACCCAGTGGTTAACACAAATTAGGTGATTCTTAGCAAATTAAAAAGTGAGGGCCCCTACTTAAAAGTAAATGCTGCACTAGGTCCCCCCATTTCTTTCTCTTTTTTTTCAGGTCAAACTGCTATTTCTTAGATGACACCAAGCTTCCTTTTGTGTTCTGAGCTCTTTCCCATGCTGCTATTCCCACAATTCCATCAGTTTTCATCAGTAGGTCCATCTGGCACTGTAAGGGCTTGACATAATAAGACTCAAACTCCAAATTTTTAGTAAAAAATAACAGTAGAGAGAATGAATGGCCAGGCAATGCTGCCATTCTGTCTGAGTTTCACTTTCCCTTTTTTCATTTTTCACACTGAAGCTGCAACCTGGCCCCTCCCTTTAAATCTCAAAAATAGCATACTACAATGGTTAAAAGCAGGGATTTAAATATTTTCTAGCAGTAGAATATGGGGGCAAGCGCCTTCACTTCTGTAAGCCTAAGTTTTCTCTTCAGTAAAATAAGAACTAAATAATAATAATTAGGGTTTTAATTATGGAGATTAAATAAATAACACATGGTAAGCATTCAGTATAGGACCTAGGAATTAGTAAGTATATTAATGTCACTTATTATTGGTAATAAAAGCAAGGAGAGGTTTTCCTTCCTTAGTAGAGCTCAAATTGACTGTAATTTTCCAAAATAAATTTAAGAAAAAAGAATATAATGATAATATGAAAGGCATAAAAACAGTCAAATATTTAAAGTATAGGCTTCCAATCCTAGAGCAGTGTTCAGCAAACTCAGTAGTCTACAGAACGGCAAACCTCGGCTCATGGGCCCCATGTAACTCGCGAGCCATGGTTTGCTGACCACTATCCTAGAGAACCTATATCTAATAGAAACTGCCTGGGTACGAGGTGAAGAGAATCCCTAAGTAGTCAGTAGGTTATTTCTTCTGTTCTTTTTGAGTCAGAGATCTTTGTGGGTAAGGGAAAGGTTCCATGCCCCTGTCTGGAACCTTCCATTTATCACAAAAATCAGGGTTATCACCTCACTGGGAGAAGAATCAGAGTTCATAAGAAGAGTTAAGAAACCATTAGTCAGTTAATCTCCCAACTGAAGTAAGCACTGGGAACTCACCTTGAAGTCTCCAAATCATCCTGGCTCCTCTCTCTCTCTCTCATTCTAACCTTACCTTTACTCTCTGTCTTCATTGCTGTCACTGAGATTTGGGCCCTTGTTACTTAAATTATTGCAGTAGACTCCTAACTACTTGCCAGATTCTTCTAGGATGGATTTTACCTTTAAAAAAATACACCTTGGATCATGTCAGTCTTCTGCCTTACCACCTTTAATAACTTTCCTTTGCCTGTCATTTGAGTGCTAAACTCCTTAACCTAGCTTTTCATACTTTGTACTCCCTGACCTCAGGCTCTTTGGTTCAGTCTTATCTCTCTCGATTCCTCTAAACAACCTTATCATAGTAAAATCCCATACTTTGTCTTGTCACTGTTGTCTGGACTGTTGTACAGAACTCTCTCACCAAATCTTTGCTACCAAATGGTTTTTCCCAGGACAGCTTGGATGCCATTCTTTCCTGGTCACCTCAGGGAACCATGCTCCCCCTTCTGAAGCCTCAGAACAGTGTCTGTCTGCTTTATGGCATTTGTTATTGGTTGTCATTGGTCTATTACTACTGAACTCTGTTCTCATTAGCGGTAGGAATAGCAATTTTTTTGTACCTAATCATTAGCAGAGTGTTTGATATATGTTATGCATTCAACAGATTTTTAAATAAATTATTGAAGTTATTATACTTCTACAATAAGTATATTAAAAATACACAGTTTACAAGAAAGTTATGAAATTTATAATTTTATGTGAGTTAGAAATTAAAAATTTTAATTGAGTAACTTTTTATATTAAAGTATTTTTATTCATGATTACCATGAAAATTGTTCCTGTTCCTGTCTATAGATTGAAAAGGCCTAGCTTACCAACATTCCTTTAAGTAAAATAACTAGTTGTTTTTTATTGTATACACAGAAATATGGTCTACTTCAAACATATCTCAATGATGCAGATTACTTTCAAGAAGAGAAGTTTGCATTGTAACACCTTTCCTTCAGAGAAGATTTTATAAATTTCGTAGATGTGAAGATCATGGATATTGTTTCTCTGTATCATGTGACATATTTATATATTTTGTGTATATCTTCATGGCAAAATACCTTGTTTAAAACATGTTCATCTTAATTCCCATGAAGTACTATTCTGCAGTCTAATAAATTTTATCTGCTATACATAGAAAAAATAAGCCTAATCATTTTTAAATGTATTTGAAGTTAATAACAATATATTTATAACAGATGATTATCAATCAAGATAATAAATGATGTTCATGTCCTGTCAATTTAATAGAAAAATACAGTATTTTTAAAATGTACTGAGACCAACATCAACATATATGTACTGCTGACTAATATTGACATGTTTGTATTGCTGACCAACATTAACATGTATGTATTGCTGAGTCTCTGCCCAGATGTATTTGTTATCCTGTTTTCACTAATATATTTTTTACTACTATCATGTAAATCAGTTGACCATGGAATAAACCTCAGTGTTTCATTCAGTTCAATGCCCTTGCTTCAGAATCAGTCTATAGGAACTTTTCCCTTTTTCTAACGTTTCCCTTAGAAATAAATTTCAGGCCTCCAGAGTTTTAATCCTCACATTCAGGAATCATTTCATAATATGTATTTTCATGATTCACAATATTTTCTTTTTTCTGTTCAATTTTGTCTATGTGTTAATGATTAAGATGTACTTTATTGCTTTGTATCCATAATTTTATAATATAAGTATTTATGTTAGGATCAGAAGATCTCAGAGAGATTATTCAGCCAAAACTATTTTTAAAATATACTTTGGCATCTGCATTGCTTTGCACATCTAAATGTTTCCATAATTTAATAAAAGTGAAATGCTTTCAGAGTGAACAAATGGACTGTGTCTCTGTATCTTTAATTCCTAAAAGTGATGTTCCAGCAGGTTCTATTTTACTGTAATTCTAGATACTTGTTTCTTAACTTCAAATGTTGGTTGAACCCCGATTCATTATGTGGTTCATCTCATGGACTTCAGTGTAGCTGCATACATAAAATGCTACAATGTTGTTGAGTCCTTTCATCAAGATTACTTGATATTTTCTGCAATTAATTTTTTGAAATTATTCCTGTTATTGCAAACAAAGTGGGTAGCAAAAGCTCACAAAGTGGTGAAAATGCCGATCCTGATGCCTCCTGTGAGGAGTCCTTATTGCTGATGTGTGAGGTCACTGCAAATGATCAGGCTTCTTCGGTCGTTGTTTGGAGAGAGAATTCAAGAGGCTTTTAGTGCAGGACACAGCCAACATGGCAAAGCAGTAAGGCTGTTAGGAAGTGAGAATTAGTATAAATTGGGGAGCCAAAAGCAAGAATGTCTAAAACACCAGAAATGTTGAAAAACAGAATTAACTTTTACAGGCATTATGACATACTATATTTTCATCATCATCATTGATATCATTCTTCACTATAACACTAAAACAGTTTGTAAAATTAAAAATCTCACATGTCTGTGAACTTTTCAGATTTGGGCATTTATTACTATAGTGTTAGATGCTTCAGTGTTAGGTAGCAATGGATAGTGGAGATGATGAGAAAGAGAATGCTCAAGTAAAAGGGAAGTAATGCTTGAAAGAATGTATAAGGTTATCCCAAAGCTTTAGGGTTATAAGAGGGGAAAGCACCATAAAAAGGGAAAAAATTATTTATTTTATGGGGAGTTGGATATAATTGACCAATTTTGTCTGCTCTCATATTCAGATGAGTAGTTCCATTCACTACTCGTTTCTTGGCGGTATTATAGGACTTGCTTAGACTCCAGCATGTTGATTGAGATGTAATTGCAGCCCTTGAGCTATTTTGGGGACAGTCTGGCTTCCCTGTAACTCTTTTCACACCTGATACTGAAGCAGTAAACCCAGTGGTTAAGAAAGCATAAGCTGAAATCAGTCCTGAGTTCAAGTCCTAGTCTGTTTCCCCCCCAGTTTCATGTACTGACACAAGCCATTTAATTCTGATGAGCCTTGGTTCCCTCATTTATAAATGGGGTTAATAGTATTTATCTTTCTGGATATTAAGGGAGATATATGCTAAGCCTGTGCCTGAAACAGTGATTGTAAAAAAAAAAAAAAAAAGGTAACGTGGATGATAATGATGTCAGCTGGAAATTAAATGGTTGTAAAGGGTAAAAGTATGCAAAAGACACCCTACTGAATGTCCTACACCACTGGAATAGAGAATGAAAATGTGTTAAACTCTTGCTTGAGAAGTTTTTAAGATGTCCCTGTGTGGCATGGAAATCAAAGTTGACATCATTTAGGAATAGTGGACTTGACCAAGGATTTGTGTTGTTAAACAAAATCCATGCTACTGCATGCCAGAATGAACAATGTTAAATTTAAATATTACATGTTTTCTCATTTATCAAATATAATTGTTGAATACAAAGCACCCATAGTACCAGCAGAGAGAATGTCTAATGAATACAACTTTTTAAAAATAAAACATAAAATGATCAAAACTCCTTCACTTTTTTATCAAAACCTCCTGAGAGAATGCTCCATTCAAATTTGCATACCAACCAAGATGTAGTCCTGTCTTTCTCTGCAGAGCGGTGAGGAATTAGCCTGTGAAGGACAGAGAGAAGTATATTCCAGGGGAAAGTATAAAATTTATATTCTATCAGAGTGTACTTGTCCTTCATTCCAAACATTCCCAGATTTGTGGAAATAAAATGGACTAAATTAGGCCAACTTATCTGGAACTAACTTGCAAATAAATTGTCTTTAAATGTTGATTTTACCAACTCACTTCTACTCACACTTCAGTTTGAAACAGGACATTTACTGTGATACCGGAGTTGGTGTAAATAAAGCACCATTGCTTGAGACTTCAATGACTTCCAATGACACAGAGTAATTATGGTCCCCACCATCCCGATATTGTGTTCACTTTAATTTATCCTCCATAGCTAGCAATGGCAAGCAGAATTCAATGTACAGCTTGGGATCTTCAAGGTAGGATCGCCTGAAGAAGAGGGGGCATTAGTCTGTGTGAGAGAGCTGTTTGGCTTGTGTTCTTAAACTTCTCGAAGCTCACCTGCCCCTACAGTCCCTGGACTTTCAGACCATGCTTCTCTCTCCGGCTAATCCAGGCACAGGCACAGTCCTCAGTCCTCTAAGGCAGTGTCTCCCAAAGTGTGGTACGCGTACCCCCAGGGGCACGGGAAGAGTTTGGTGGGGATATGCACTGCACCGTGCTTAGCTGCACCTAATTCTACGTTCTCATGAGTCAAGTCAAGACAGTCTTGTGAGGCGTGAGATGGTCCGGTGTGCAAATAAATGTTATTTATAATATAACTTTTATTTATATTTTATTATGAATAATTTTATTTTTCGTTTATTATTTTGTGTATGTACAAATATATATATATATATTGATTGTTATTAAAATGCATCCTTTTTTGACGAGGGGTACTCAGCATTATGAAAATTATAGAAGGGGTACACATATGTCAAAAGTTTGGGAAACACTGCTCTAAGGGTTCCTAGCCTCACAGGAAAGCGGTCTGAAGTCTCGAGCCACTGAGACCCTTCAGCACATTTCTTTTCCTCCTACACATTGATTTTCCTCCTGGTCTATGGAAACCAGATAGCCATGCCTGGTTGTCATTGGCACGCTTGTATTTTCAAAGCAACTCCCCCCCCCCCTCTTTTCCAGAAGGAGTATTGCTAATTTTACCATACAAATATTTTGTTGGTCTACTGATTTGCTTGTGATCGCTGGGGTCCAGAGGCACGCAGGAAGGTAGGCCAGCCCCCCGCCTGCCTGTGGGAGCCCCGGGCGGCGTGATCTCCTCTCCTCTGCACCCTCTCCCATCCGCAGGCGCGCACGCAGTTCCTAAAGGAACGTTTCCTTAGCGGACTCGCTGGGTGCTCAGGGGTGTCATGTACAACATAGTGAAAAAATGAAAACGATATCCTCGGGGGCGGGGATGAGGGGGGGGGGGCGCCTCAGGTAGGTCCGAGAGGGAAACTACATTCCCTGGCCGGGGATTTCTTAAATGTTTACAGCTGATGAAGTGGTTGTGTGGAGGCTGGGGAATTTCCCGGGCCTTACCCCTCTGCCCAGGCGGAGCGGAGCGGAGCTGAGCGGGGCTGGGCTGGGCTGGGCTGGGCTGCGCTGAGCGGGGCTGAGCCTCGCAGGCCTGGGATTTACCTCCGCGGCCGCTGGGAGGCCCTCTGCGTCCCCCTTTCCCCGGAGCCCGGCGGCGGCGGCGGCAATCACTCACTCGTGCAGTGGCACCAGCCTTCCACCAGGGAGCCCCGGATCCGCTCCGCCGCCCGCCCCGCCGCCCCCCTCCGCCCCCCCATCGGCAGCTTGCTGGCTCTCTCGCTCTCCCTCGCCCTCTCTGTCTCACTCTCTTTCTCTCCCTCGGCTATCGGAGCACAATGAGCGCCTGTGTGCCGCCGTGACTCCGGGGCAGCGGAGCCCGTGTCAGCGCAGCGGGCCAACCACAGACGGGGAAAGAGAAAGGAAAATACAAGCTACTTTTTTCCTCTTTTTTTCCTTCTTCTCCTTTCCACCTATCAAGCGGAGGTCCGTCCAAGAGCGAGGAGAGAGGACCGCCCGCCCTGCCTGCTGCTGCGAGCCCAGACCCGGCGCCCCGGCCGGCCGGGATGGAAGGCGCCCCCGTGGACCGCAGCGTGGCCGGCCCCGGCTCGGCGCAGTTCGCTGCAAGTTTGTGAGTGGGACCGCCGGCGTGTGCGAATCCCTCCGGCGGCGGCAGGAGTTTGTCTGTCCGGGGGCTGTCTTCCTCCGAGAGAGCCGGCCGGCCGCCCGCCGGGGTGAGAGGAGCGGAAGCCCGAGCGGGGACCGCGGGGGCGTGGACAGGGGGGTCCCGGGGGGCCAGCGACTTGGGGCCGCTTTCCCGGGGGGCGAGCGACCCTCGGAGGCATGAGGACGGCGCCGGGGGCCGCATCCGCCGAGGAGCCAGGGCAGCGTGGTCCGCCAGCCCAGCCGCTGACACTGTGAGCCCCCGGGAGACGCCGGCTCGGCCCCTTCTGTCGAGGAGAAGACACCCCACTGCCCCCCGTCCCCCCCCCCCCCAAAAAAAGAGGAGGACGCCCCGGAGCCAGGGGAAGAAGGCAGGAGGAATGAAGAGCCAGCAAGACAGCCTCCCCTGATTGCTGGGCGCTTGGAACGGTGACTTGGGAAACCTCCTGAAACGGCACTTTTTTTTTTCCTTCTTTTTTTTTTCCTTTTTTAAACCCGAGGAAAAGTGCAGGCTGCGGGTCCCCCAGACGCTGGTGGTGGGAATGCGCGTCTCTGCAGAAGCATCCCCACCGGGAATGTTGGGGAGCTACTAGGTGAGGGCCCCCCCCCCCCCCGGCTCCCTCGCCGCCTCTGTCCGCCCCCGGCTGGCTGGGCACCCGCCTGGGTCCTTTCGCTCGAACCCCAGGCCGTGTGGTGGCCGGGGACTTGGTGGCTCTTGTCCCCCGGGGCCGGGGCGCCCCGCCGACTCCGTCCAACTAGTGCAGAGCTGTCAAAGGCCATCAGAGCGAGCCGATCGGGGTTCCTCTCCGACTCCGACTCCTCCTCCTCCGCCACCGGCTTCTCTTCTTGCTCCTCATCCTCTTTTTTTTTTTTTTTTCACCAACGCTCCCCACGCCCCCTCCCCCGCCCACACCTCCTCCTCAGACCTCTGTTCATGTGGCCCTGAGCGCCGAGCCCGCAGTGTCAAGAGCAGACTTGCCCGGAGTAGCCAGCTTCTCCTGCCTCCTGCCTCCTGCCTCCTGCCTCCTGCCTCCTGCCTCCTGCCTCCTGCCTCCTGCCACCCCGCCGCCACCCCGGAGGAGGCAGCAGCCATCATCGCGTCCACGAAGATGGGGGACACAGCGCCCCCGCAGGCCCCCACGGGCGGGCTGGGGGCGGCCCCCGGGGCCGGCCTCCTCGGAGGGGGCTCCGTCGCCCCCCGGGTGCACAGTGCCATCGTGGAGCGCCTCCGGGCGCGGATCGCCGTCTGCCGCCAGCACCACCTGAGCTGCGAAGGCCGCTACGAGCGGGGCCGCGCCGAGAGCTCGGACCGGGAGCGGGAGAGCACCCTGCAGCTCCTGAGCCTCGTGCAGCACGGCCAGGGCGCCAGGAAGACGGGCAAGCACGCCAAGGCCTCGGCCGCCGCCGCCGCTGCTGCTGCTGCTGCTGCCGCCGCCGCTGCTGCTGCCGCCACCGCAGCCCCTCCGGCCCCCGCCGCCCCCCCGGCGGCCCCCCAGGCCTCGGGGGCCCCGCCGCCGCCCCCGCCCGACTACCACCACCACCACCAGCAGCACCTGCTCAGCAGCGGCAATAACGGGGCCGGGGGTGGGCTCGAGGGCGAGCAGCAAGCGCCAGCGTCCACCTCCTCCGGGGACCAGCGGAACTCGGCCCTGATTGCGGTAAGGCCCTCTTGGTTTTCTCGTGATTCTGGGCTGGGGTCGTGTGGCCTGGTGCGAGGGGAGAGCTCGCCTGGGCCTTGACGAGGCGGAGGGGACGGCGGTGCCGGGGGCCGCGGTGTCACCTGCTGGCCGCCCAGGCCACGGGGTGCGCTGCGCGTGTGGTGCATGCTCTTACTCAGCAAGCCCGCCTGGTGTTCCTCCTCCACGTGCGGGGTGCTCCTTCCTGGGGAGGAGCCCAGTTCTGCAGAGGCCCTTCGAGGCCTCAGCTTGTCCTTGGAGAGGAGGTGGCTACGGGCGGGCAAGCGCTGAGCCAGGTTCTCGGGGATGCGCCAGCTTCGGCTAGTCAGCTCTCATTAGGCCCAGCAAGCCACTCTTCAGCCTGGAAACATTGATCGGGGGGATGGACCCTTTCCCCGGCTGCTTTTGAGGGGGCCCCTTCCAGAGAGCCCGAGGGGTGGTCTGCGGCACAGAGGTCCCTGAGGGTCCCCTCAGTGCAAAACAAAACGTGGAGGGAACTGTCCCAGACCAGCGAGGGAATCTTTCTAGGATACCCACTCCCTGATCCTCTGCCGCCTCCCCCCCCAGCTCCCTCTCCAAGCTTCTTTTCACAGACACTATGGTGGGACAGTGACAAATGACAGCGTTCGTTATAGTGGGCAGGCAGCGAGGGCCTGCGCTCAAGCTGTCATCCCGGGAAGTGGCTTGTCTTCAAGCCACTGCTGGTGACGGGACATCAAACTTGAAAGTTCTGGTCAGGTTCCTGACTGGAGGCACAGATCCACCCTGCCCCGGAGGGAGTATCCCTTGACTCACTGGTTTTTGCATGCCAGTCCTGGTCAGGTGACTGCTTGCCCCCCGGGGAAGAAGGTGGAGCCCTGACCCGCATACCCGCAGCCCCACATACCTGCAGCCCCACATACCTGCAGCCCGCAGCCCCACAGTCTGTAGCCCCAAGGCCCCAAGGCCCCATCAGCGTTCTCCATCTCTGAGCTCTGTGGGGCTCCCGCGTCCTCGGTCTGCCCACCCCACAGCTCCCGTTTGCCCAAGTCAGCCCTAATGAAAGTCAGCAACAGGAAACAGCCAGGCCAGCCGAAAAGTACTCAAAAAGCCCAAAGGAAGGAAGGCACCGAGTCGAACTTCTCCAGCGGAGTTTGAAAAGGAGCCCCAGGCAGGGGACACCTTACAGACCAGCCCGTAGCGTGCTCCTCTGTGGCTCCCCCTCGTCCCTGTAGGGATGGCTTCCAGAAACGCGGGGGACTAGGAGGGTGCTCTCCCCCACCACACACACACACACACACACACACACACACACACACGCACACACGTTTTTTGTTCGGGATGCCCAGAACTGCAACTTCCTGGCGCCGACTCCCGATGAAAAAACAACTGCTAGCAGCTACACTGCCCAGTGTTTGCTGCTTGAATCCTCGAGTAACGTCGGTCTGTGGGGTTCTGCTAGAGCTTCGAAGGCTGATTTCCTCTCCTTGCCACCTGCTCTGTCCCCTCCTCTCCTTGGAATTCCCTCTGAGAGAGCTAGGGGAGTTTGCTTTGTGAAGGAGAGGTGCTGAGGTGGGGGGGGGGGGCGGGGGGAGTGGGGGAGAGTCACTCCAATGGCGAGAAGAATGAGGTTTGTATGCATGTGTGTGTCACCAGCATCTGCAGCCAAAAGTATCTAAATGCCTCGATTGTCCCCAGTAAATTTATAATCTGTCTGCAAGCCTCCCAATAATACGGCTTTGTGTGCCTCCCGGCCTCCTGGTAAGTGTTTCTGGGGATGAGACAGGGACCGAGGCGCCCAGCCGCGCTCCGTGGAGAAGACTGACCTCTGTTCTGGGTGCCAAGCCTGGATGTGCCCCTCGCACCCCGGCCCCTGGGAGGGAGGCGGCGAGCCTGCTCGCGGCCTTGGTCTTCTGGCTTTTGCTTTTCTCCCACTTGGAAGTAAGATGAGGCCGCCTTTCTTTTTTTTTTTTTCTTTCCTTTTTTTCACTTGGGGGTTTCGGGATGCGAAATGAAACCAACTTCAGCGGTGATTGTAACTTTACGGTTGGCAATATCCTCGGCGGGAGGAAGTGAGAGCGCAGTGTCTGGTCTTTCCCCACCGAAGGCTTTGGTGCTGCGGAAACCAGAGGTGGCCGCTGTCCCCCTCCTGGTCCTCGAGGGAATCCCTGGTCCTCTCTCCTGACCACCAGCCGTCGCCTGACACCGTCCCCGGGGGTCCGCCCTGTCTGAGCGAGGATGAGAGGGGGCCGTGTCAGTTAGGGGTCAAAAGATAATAGCTCTTTTTCCTTGAACGTGTGTGGCATTGCAAGGGACAATGGTTATTCCCCTCCCTTTGGTTATTGGAAATTCCCTTCTCCGATTGAGCTTCTAAATTTGGTGCTTGGTTACTCAGCATGGCACTCGGCGATCGGTGATGCGAGTGCTGTAATAACCTGATAACATTGTGAGCGAAGGGTCTGGGCGTTTGGGAGGGACTCGCCGAGCCCATTGGGCCTGCAGGTCTCGCTCCACTCCCGCTCCTCTTATTTTCCAAAACACTGTGAATTTAACGGGGCCTCTTGCGCAGAATAAGTGTCAGAGCGGCGGTGTCCGGAACCAGATTTATTTCCGTCTGGGTGTGTGGAACGTATCACTTTAATCATTCATTGGTATCTCCTAAGTGGCCATAAACACCCTTTGGAAGGAAGGAAGAGCATATTGATCACCTCAAGTCAGACACGCACTGTGTCCTCGGCCGAAAGCCCCGTTCCCTGCCTACCTGCTAGCACGATGCCTTGGGTATAGTCGGTGATATTAGTTGGCCTCTGAGTGACGGCGAAAGGGGGGCTTCTGTTCCGAGAGATGGTGCTGACTTTGAGGAGTGTTATCCTGCAAGGAATATACAATGTCTGAGCTATTTTAATAGCGAAAGATGCAAGAACAATGCAAGAATAACCCCCAAGCCAGTTCTAATTCTGTCCACATTGAGAGCCTGATTCCGCAGCCCTTACTCAGCCGGTTTCTTCATTTAGCTCAAGTGCAAGTTCAGGGGAAGCCCCACGGCTGCAGGGACTGCGGGAACGGGCCTCTTAGAGAGCCCGGATCGGAGGGCTTAAAGAAGATCTGCATTTCTAACCACTGGGAGCAGGCTGTAGGCACTAAATCACTTGCTGGGGAAGTATGTTTGAATCTCTGAATGAACTGTAAAACTGAGTAATTGCTGGTCCACGGAACAGCACAGTATGAGCTTCCGTGGTGCGCTATCCATCTTTGCCTTTCGCCTGAGACAAGCTCTTTTTCTGTTGCACACGCTGTTGCTAGGATGGATAGATAAGTGGTTCCAAGCCATCTTTGGCTGGAGAGATTATCTTTTTCTCTAATGTAGTGTGGAGTAAAGAAAGCAGACCAGACGAGGAGGGGTCTGCGTCCTCGGTTCTGTGCCTGCTTGATCACTCCCAGCTGGGTGACCTGGGACAAGCTACTTAACAGTCGTCTGTAACGCAGGGAGAACAATAACCCTGCCCTGGGTTGTTGAGAGAAGCAAATGAATGCGCGTTTCCGAACAGGCTTTGGAAAAACTAAAGCACTGCCGAAATGCAAGGCATGGTTGCTACTATTTCTAATAATAAACTACGAAACAAGAGGTCATAATACCAGTTTTTCCAGGGATTAACAGTATCCTTAGGCCCTCAGTTGAGTGTTTTGAAATGGTGACATAGCTTTTATTGTGAATAGAGGGACTGGTGTTTCAAATACAGTGCTGTCAAGATAAGACTGAGGTATGGGTGTGCTTAAGTGTTCCCGAAGGTCCCAGAAAGTCCGAGTTCACAGGGACGGTGGAAAGCGTTTGGGGCCTCGGAATGCACGCTTCTTGCAGGCCCCAGCATGGGCCCGAGCAGCCGGGGAAAGGCGTGTCCAGCCAAGGCGTCTAAGGAATATTAGGAGAGTCGTTTGCACACACAGTACGGGAAAGTTAAATATTTTGTCAACAATAGTCTAAAATGTTAATTGTTAGCTTAAGAAAAGTCAAACAAGTTCAATCATTGCCAGAGCTCCCTGGTTATTTTTGACTGATAATAATCAAGTTTCCAATTGGCAACTCAACATTTCTACACTGCAAGCAGGGAGCTGAGAACGGGAGCAGTTTATTGGCCAGATGTCGGTTTCCGTGGCTGTCTGGGTGATAAATGTCCTCCCAGGACAGTGATAGGAGTGTTTACATTATTTATGTATGCAGCCATCATTTCCTTAAGAACTGACCTATTTTTGTTCTGTTTTCCAGAACAGAGTAATAAAGGGAGAGTTCTTATCTCTCCAGGACCTTCCTACTACTTCTTTCAAGTAAATACAGTTATAAGAGCTCACAAAAGCAAAAGAGTTCAAGTGGAGAGAGAAGTTGGTACAATCCTTTATCAATAAGTGACAGAAGGCTCGATTTGACAGCGAAGCGACTTTATGTCGACCACTATGGCTTGCTTGTTTGGGTCGCTGTTTATTGAGAGAAGTCATCTGCTTTCTTTGAAATAATGTCATTGCTAGGTGATGCTCATCCAATGTCCCTGAGCGTTAAAGTTTGATACTGGATGGCTTCCCTAATTACTGTGCACCTTTTGGAAGTACCAAGACAAGCATGGGCTTTCAAATGTTCTGAAACATAACAATTAAATGTGACTAAACATGTGGCCGTGATCAGCTGTTTTTGCTTTTAGTGATGGTGTATGTGTGTTTATCACTGCAATTTAATCTCAAAAAGCCTAGAAAGAAATTTGAAAAAAAAAATTTAGTTCTTTGCATAGCAGCTAAACCATCCAAGCCATCCTGAGTGGATTCTACTACTTCCTTGTCCTTTAATCTATCTAGCCCTTATATATGTTCATAGGCGGGGTCATGCTTAAAGAAAAATAATTCTAAAGTTTTCTTCTCCATCCTCATGTGAATTTCCCTCACCTTCTAACAGGCTCTGCCTGAGAACAGAAATACAGCCAAATTAATGTAAAATAAATTTTGAAATGTCCATATGGAGATGTTGGTTATAGAGCCAGTAAAAATCACATTTTGTATAATATTTAATTGTATGCAATATGCTTAAGCAAAGAATAATGAAAAAGTTTCATGTGATAACTGGTATTATAAGTGATTTTTATTTAACATTGGATATCTTTGGTAAAATTTAAAGTGAACTACTTTCTTCATTGTTAGAGGACTTTTCCTACTTTTATTTAATAAGCATATTTATCACAAGTTAAAATTTTAATGTACATTTTAACTTTCTATAAACCTGAAAAGGCATTGCTTCAGATATGTGACTTATTTTTATTCACTATATTTAAGTTAAAAATGTTGTTTCCTGAGTAAAAAAAGAAATACAGCAAAAGACATAGTCCCTTGCAAACTTACAGTCTAGTAGTCTAATCAAGACCACATCAATAAAGTAACAACAAAATTAGGCAGAGGGGACCAAAACTGATTTAGAAAGTCAGAGAAAGGCACTTTTCTGAGTTTATTGAGCCCTAGAATGTACAAGTCACTTTTATTACATGTTTTATGTAATGCCTTACCAAAAACAACCAAAAACCCAAACAGATGCATAAGCAGCATTTGCCCCATTTTAAAATAAGTAAACCGAGGCTTAGGGATGCAGTAAATGGAAGCATTTAATGCATACAATTTGTAGATCAACATGTGCTCAGATCCTTACTCCACACCTACTAGCTATCTGAGCTTGGGAAAATAACTTTATTCTTTTGGAGCAGCAGTATCTTCATCTGTAAAATAAAGCTAATATTCTTTGGCAAAACAGTTAGCACGGTGCCTGGCACATGGGTGCTCTACGCACTAGCACTGTTGATAGTCGGTAGGAGAGAGATTCAAATCCCGGCTGGGAGAGCTCTTTGGAGTCCGTGGTTCCCAGCAGGGCCTGTGAGGAGGGAGTGGCTGTGCAGTGTGGAGTGGGGTAGCCGAGAGGGGATGACCATGAAGGTTAGGTGTCTGGCCGCAGAGAGTGGAGCCTGACTCTCCTGTGGTTGGGTTTGAGTCAAGCAGGGCACAAGTAGGGTGGGTCTCCCTTCAGAGAGAGTCAGGAGTTCTGGCAAGAGAGCAGTCAGAAGCCCTGGAAAATGGTACAGCAAGGATGACCCAGAGGAGTCAGCATCTATGAAGCAATAATAATCTTTCATATACTTGAAGACAAGTATTACATTTCCCCTCGAGCCGCCTCTTCTCGTAGCACATTGCCTAAGTGTTCTGTATTACCTGTCTCCAGGTCCCCTGAGCGGCTTAATGCCTTGCTATTTACACACTTCCCCCATTCACAGTGAGTTATGGACAGCACGACATGGCCTTTGGCATCCGAAGGAGAGGGTTTTAAAAGCATACTAGCTACACACCAAAGAGAAACTAAAAGAGGCAGAACCAGCTCCTCCTCTGGAGGCCTTCCAGGGCCACTAAGAACTGCCCTGTGGGTATAAGTGTGTTCTCTTGATGTGTAAACTAATCTTCCTTACAAATGAGTGTGCTTGTTTACTAACTTGGAAAAGGTGATTTCATTTAAAAAAAAATGTGAGCAGAAGAAATCTACAAAAGGCTGTAAGACCAAATGGTCTTTGAGATTTCCTTACCTTCTGATTTGTTTTTTAATGCAGATGTGTTACCAATCTTTTATACTCCCCCCAGCGTTTACTGGAAAAGTAGGTTCTCCTGTCTGGTCCACAGGGCAGGGAAGGTACCATAGAAAAGCCAACAGCTCCTTTGCCTTTGATTCTAGGCATGATGCTGGGATGCTGACCATAGCTAGTGAGCTATCTACCTAAGGCTGCCAGCTTCCACCGTTTCCTACACAATCTGAGGAAGAGATGCGAAAGAATAAAACTGTTTCATTTCCTCTAGTGAGAAGCTCACCCATGCTCCTCAAGACTTGAAGCACAACCAACTGTCAAACGAATGGCTGGGAAAATGGGAAAACAACAGAGTGTACATGCACTGCACTCCTCATGGTTTTAGTGAAGGTCCTGACATTGCAGACCAAGATTGTGAATATGAATGCTTTTAAAATTTGGAAAAATTTTTTATTTACTCATTAAAGAATTAGGTATTGTGAAGTTCTTCTATGCCATGAGAATTAATCCGTGATAAGTAATTGGATATAGCCTATTCCCTTTTAATATTGACAGTCTAAAAAGAGTGTGGGTGGGGTTGGAAACAGAAGTGTTAAGGTTGGCTGTTTAAGAAGACAAGGCATCATAGCAGTAAAGGGCCTGGGGTGAGGGGGGAGCACTCCCACTTAATAGCTATGTCTTTGTGGTTGAGTTAGCGAACCTCTTCTGTCTCGGTTCCTCACTTGTAACATGGAATAAGGGTAACAGAGCTGAAACCAGTTTGGCTCAGTGGATAGAGCATCGGCCTGCAAACTGAAAGGTCCCAGGTTCGATTCTGGTCAAGGGCATGTACCTCTGTGAAAAATCAATAAATTATATATACATTTTAAATATATTTTATTGATATTTTACAGAGAGGAAGGGAGAGAGATAGAGAGCTAGAAATGCCGATGAGAGAGAAACATCGACCAACTGCCTCTTGCACACCCCCTACTGGGGATGTGCCTACAACCAATGTACATGCCCTTGACCGGAATCGAACCTGGGACCTTTCAGTCCGCAGATCGACGCTCTACCACTGAGCCAAACCGGTTTGGGCTAAAATATATATATTTTTAAAATAATAGTAATAGAACTAACTATTTAGGGCCATGGAGTAAATGAGGTAACTGCCTGCCACCTGGTAGAGGCTCAGTCAATTTTAGCTGTCATTACTGATCGGAGATGTGACATACTCGAGCCAGATTCGTGGTTTGCCCAGCCATGGATTCTGTCTCCAGAACATGTCAGGGGCACCTTGTAGAAGGACATGGCTCTTCTCTTTAATATTTACTGAAAATGGCTGGTGAGGGATATCCCAGTATCCGGTTTCTCTGAGTAGTTTAACATGGAGATGTCGCCTGGGCTAGGTTTACATTTCCCTGGAATGGGTTAAATCGTGTCCTTCCTGAGAAAAGAATCCATTAATTTTTCTTCAAATCCTGGGATTCCAGGAGTCCTCGTCCGGAATTTGACCAGAATGAGTGTTTATTTGACTTCTCACTTCTTCGAGACTAGAGGCTGGGTTTTCCCTTCATTTGCCCAGGGAGTGTGGCATGTGGGCTTTGTGGGTAAATGAGAAATTTAAACCATCTATTGAGAGTTTGGAATCATTAGAACTGAATAGCCTAAATTTACCATTTCACTGAATTATTAATTCAGGCTGATGAATGATTCTTAAGTGAATCTGGTCACAGAGTGACAAAGAGTTAGCAGCTCCCAGCTGTGGAGCTTTAAATTTATGCTCTTGAAAGCCAGATCCCAGCTCGAGTTGCTGAAGAATCAATTAGCTCACTGCACAGAGCTGCAAGTGAATGGGCAATGCGAGTGTGCCCTCTTCCCCAGGAGCACGCTGGGAACGTTACGCCTCGCTGTGGCTCTCAGCTTGGACCCCCTTTGCCCGGTGCTTCCCAAAATGTGACTCTCCGTGGGAAACATGTGGAAAATTTGCCAAGGCTTCCTTCCTTAGAGATGATAAACCTGAACCCCAAACACGGTGCTTCTATGAAGAAGTGACAGGCCTAGAGTAAGAATAATCTTGTTGGGTGGGTGACGTTTGGGCAAGGATGCGTGTGCTGGTTCTGACTCTGAGCGAAGGATGGAGTCAGAATTTTGTTTGTTCGTTTATTCCCCATCATTTAAACTTGCATCTCTCCCTCTCCCCCCCCTCCTTGGGAGAGAATATTCTTAGAAAAGGTAGCGTCAAGCTCATGCTGGGTTGGGTTTGGTTTGCATTGTTTTTACAGTGTTCCACGAGTCATTATGACAGGCTCATACATTAATATGGCATCATTAACACTGCTGGTTTTTTTTAAAAAAACTCTCTTTTGTCAGAAATGTGGCATGAGTTATATTTGTGGATCTTTTCCAACCCACTAATAACTCTCACCCACACGAAGCCCCACAGACTTCGCTGTGCAACAGACTTCTTTTCAGGTAATTGTGATGGGTTTGAATAGAAAGTTAATTGCATGTTTGAGGGTTTTCTTTGTTTTGCTTTGTTTTCAGAAAATGTACTTACTGCAAAAGTTCGCTGTAACGGCTAAGAGCGTACCAGGCGTCTATTGGAGACACAGGGTAATCTCTTAGAATCCTGGTAACCAGGGAGCAAAGAAGTGGCCTAATTGAATACAATTTGTACCGTACTGTGTCTTTGGAGTGATGATCGCCAGGCTTAAGTCTACATTGCTCATTTCAGGAGGTCTCTGAAGTCTGAATTATGTAAAAACAAAAACATTCTCTGGCCCAGACTACGTTTTTGGTTGTGGTTCACCTGAGTGGACTGATAACTTGCTAAACCGGTTAAAACTTGCACATTTGATTGCCACACTGCATCGTGTCATTTCAGGCTGCAAAAAGTATGTGCTGGTGGCTTATCCCATTGGGTTGTTTCTCGGAAGTGTTAAGAACACGTGCAAAGTACAGACGTAAGAATAGACAGGAGCCCTGCCCGGTTTGGCTCAGTGGATAGAGTGTCAGCCTACGGACTGAAGGGTCCTGGGTTCAATTCTGGTCAAGGGCGTGTACCTTCATTGCAGGCACATCCCCGGTGGGGGGTGTGCAGGCGGCAGCTGATTGATGTTTCTAACTCTCTATCCCTCTCTCTTCCTCTCTGTAAAAAATAAATATTATACATTTCCTGTCTGTTATATATATATACATATATATGGAATAGACAGGAAAGAGCAACGGGCCTCCTGACAAGCAACCGCAGGGGCTTTGGTTCAGCTGGGGTTGCGCCCAAGTCCTATAGCCTTTGCACTGGGAGAGCTTCCTTTTCTAGCTTAGATTCTTGCTCTCTGTCCCTGCGAGAGAGCTTCTGAACTAACGTGCTAAATTAAACATTAGTTGCTCCTTGGGAACCTGATCTTCCACAGACTAGGCAACAATATCTTTCTGAGGGAGCGTCCAACCACGCATTTCCCGCAGGAAGAGACCACTCAGGAGCCTCCCCACCTCTCCTGTCTGCTCAGCTGCGCTGAGTGTGTTGCCTGGGAAGTGTTTTATCTGACCGGGTCCAGAAGCCCTTGATGTCACGCCGGAGGGCCTGTACCCCCTTCGCATGCAATCTGTGGACATGGTCAGAGCAGCACCCAGGTCGTGGAAGAGTTCCTTTGCTCGCTGCCTCCCAGGTTCTGCACCCACAGAAATAAAAGGGAGTACGTTGCAAAATAGAGGCCATCTGCTTTCCACCCTTTTTCATTCCCACCCTGCCCATCCCCCAGTTCCTATTGATCTAAGAGTAAGACTCTGTCAGTGGATAGAGTTGCATGAGCCCTTAGGGAGAACACATACCGAACACTTTCTCATTGATGACAAAATTAAAGCCCACTTAAAAGAAAGCGTTCCACAATCCCACTGCAGTAGAAATAGATCGAGAACTCAAGTTTTCTGACAGCTATTCCAGGTTGTAGAAAGTGGTCCTTTTATTAAGGACTTTTTATAAGCCTATACAAAGAACATGAAGGGCAAGTAGAAAGAGCACGGAGTAGGTTGTTGTGTAAACGGCCCCAATGTTGCCTTCTATCCCTTTGCAATGTGACTTGACCACTTCTCTCCCAGCAATAAGTAGACACAATTCTTCCCTCCCCAGTAAATCTTAAATGACCCCATGATTTGTTTTAACCAAGAGTATGTGACAGAAGTGGAACTGAGCTAATTCTGAGGATGGGTTTTAGGAAGCTCTCTTGGACTTAAAATTTGTTAAGAGGGTAAGTCCTATGTTAAGGGTTCTTACCCCAAATAATAATAATAGCAGGAGAAAACTTTGGAAGGCAATGGATCTATGTATGGTCTTGGTGGTGGTGATGGTTTCACAGGTTGCACACTTATCCCCAAATTTACAGAATTGTATATGTTAAATGTGTACAGCTTTTTATGTGTCAATCACATCCAAGTAAAGTGATTTTAAAAAAAACAACAACACACAACAAGCCCTCTTGGAACACCGACACCACCACGGAAAGAAGCTGGTTCCACCAGCGAGAGAAGGAGCATCCATATGCAGAGGACTAAGGTGCCCCTATCTCAAACCAGCACCAACGGTGAACGCGAGAGTGAGGCCATCTTAGACTAGCCAACTCTCTGACCCAGTGCAGCCTCTGAGTGAGTGAGTGAGTGACCCGGAAGAAATCAGCTAAGGGGTAACTTCTCAGCCAACCTAGAGAATCATGGGGAACATGGCACCACTGTTTGAAGCCACAAAGTTGTGGGGTAATTTGTAACTTAGCAAGGGTTAACTGAATCAGAACCAGAACACCTCAGCCTGGAAGATGATCCCACCTCTTTAGCTGTGTTACCCCGAGACTGGTTACTTAACACACTGCGGACCAGTAGTTTTATTGCCAGCTTTACCCAGTGGCCAGGGAAGTTTCTATTGAATGAGTACAAAAAACATTTTACATAAATGTTAAAGGCACGCTTTAAAGTTAAATACCCATTGCATTTTGAAGTTATTTACTACATGTTCTTACAAGCTAACATCTTGTTAAAGCATGATACTTTGTAAAACCACTGTGTAATATGAAGGGAGAATTCTCCTGATCCGTCCGCAATCTTTGAGACCCGTTTTCTGCTGTTGATGCTAATAGAACTATCTCAAAAGGTTGTAAGGGTTAAATGAGATAATGCAGAAAGAACCTAGCATGCTGGAACCTGACAGACCGTTAGCTTCTTTGTCTCTTTTCACTGTATTCTAATTCGAGCCCCGCCCCTTTCGTCATCCCACTTTCCCTGCCTGGCATCCCTATTCGCACAGGCTGCCCCAGCTCACTGTTTCCTCCAAATAGCAATTTGCTTCTCCCCTCCTGAATGGCGGCCTGGCGCTGTCATTCCTCCTAACTACTACATTTCCAGCTTCTTGTTACGCTCCGGGGAACACATCTGCCTCCGCGAGTCTCCCCTTAACGCAGAGAAGGGTTAACCTCATAAAGATGTCACTCCCCTTGTACTGTTACGCTGCCCTTGGGAGAGGCAAGCAGCATAGCAAATATATATGGGCAATGTAATTGCATTCGATCTTCGAGGTCACAGAAGACTTTGCTAGCTAGCACAGCAGGCGGGGGGCGGGAGCGGGGGAAGTAAGCATATTCTTGATTCAAGCATAAACACTTGAAATCCAGAGTTTCTAAAATCAAATGACTCTAAACCCCCCATTCCCCCCCCCCATCTTACACCTCACAATGAATGAATAATCAAGAAGGAAGTGATACTATATTCTTCTTATTATCCTTGTTAGCGATAGAGTGAAAGAGCACTGGCCTGGGAATTCAGCGTTGAAGGTCCTAGTGCTCCCACTAGTAAGGCAAGTTGACTAGTAAGGCAAGTTGGTCAAGGCCTTTTAGCTTCCTGGCACTTACTTTCCTCCCTGGCAAAGCGAGGGGCAGCGGGTGTATGGTTGGGATCACCTCCGTGGCCCCTTTGTGAGATGACAGACCTTGAATAAGTTCCCTGCTATTTTTCTTTTGCTTTACAAAGTTCAGTCTCTCCTCAAATGTGTCTGTTAGGAAGAATCCAAAGAAGGAAAGGTGCCCTTTGGGTGGTACTGCTTGGTTTTTAAAAACAAGTGAAGAGAATCGGAAGTGATCTTGGCAGCGAGCCCCGCGGAGGGAAAGCCCGCAGTCGTGTCAGTTGCTTAACACTCTTCCTAGAAATAATGAACGCGCCACTCCATGCCTGACCTTGCTTGTTGGGGTTCAGGGTGCTACCCTGAGAAACACGGTTGTAGGGCTGGAGTGTGAGCCATCAAATTTATTTTTAGAGGGAACAGTCCCTCCTCCTCCCAGATTCTCCCAACTGCTCTTGTGACATTTCCATGGGTAAAGAAATTCCCAATAATTACATGAACTACAAAATGTAAAAATGGGAAGGAAAAGATGCTCGTGGAGCTTTCCTTCCTCAGGAATTGCCTAGTGTTTCCGCCATATGCACGGTCTCTCCATCTGTTTGTCTCTGTCTGTCTTTCACGTACACATAACCATCGCAAAGTGCTGGTTAATGGATGGAATTTTACACGTGTCACCACTTCATTTCGAAAAGATGTTTCTGCTTTAAAGGGAACTACAAATGAGAGTCACTGAGAAATTAGCCTGGAGGAGGGGAATTCAATCCACTGCCTCCCTCCCGCTGCCCCCGTCCTCCCCCTTATCACTAAAACCCTAAGCAGAGAGAGTAATCACCTATTTCCCAAGGGCAGCTCTAAGCCCTTAAAACTCAGATCTGTTTAGGGACTTAATAAAACTGGGGGTGGTGGTGGGGAGGGAGAATACACAGGAGCTGCTCCAAACAAGCCAACAAAGGAAAATTTACGCAAACAAATGTGAAATCTAGCTCATTGCTTTGATGGACCAGGCCTCTTCCTCCTCCTTAGCTCTTGACTTCTTTGAAGCACCGCTCTTCAGATTGCATCTCAGGACTCCCAGGCTCTTCCGGGTCTGTGGATCATTCCAGGTCTATGGATCACATCTTAGGCTCCAGTGCGTTTTCTCTAGCAAAGCAAGATGTCGCTAGCAGGAAGCCAGAAGGGTCATTTGGTTGTGGTTGTTTTATTTTGTCTCAAAGGGTAGACACGCTCAGCTTTATTGTCTGTTAGATTAGAGCCATAGAGGCGGTGACATTTTTTTTCTGTAACTTCTCAATTCCTTAGCTTTTCTTCTGTTTTTTTTTGTGTTTTTTTTATTTTTTTATTTTTAGGTGAACATATCTTGGTTTTACACTATACAACATGGCTTTTCTTTTTTAAAAAAAATACTAAGATAAAGGAAGTCAATTTTTCTTTCTTTCCTGATGGATTGGGTCTTACTTTTGCTTAAAAAATATTCCTTAAACCGCCCCCCCCCCCGCTCTCTCTTTCTCTCTTACACACACACACACACACACACACACACACACACACCCTTTGTTTCCATGATTATTTTTAGAATACATATGCTGATTACATAGGTGACTTTACAGAGAAAATAAAATGAGGAACTGCATTAAAAAAAGTATAGTATCAGTTTTAAAGGAAATTGCTGCAGAAAACAAGAGTATGCCAAATTGCAGAAATTAGGAAAAAGATCACTAGATCATTGTGGTAAGTGGAATGAAGGGAACCAAACCTTACTACTTGAAGGGTTGTACTCATGCATGTAGGGTGCATGCTTTCATGCTGTTTTTGTGAAATTCTCACTCTGCCATCTGCATGATGCAACTAGAAACGTAATTCATTGGACCACAAGACTTTTTTCCAATGCTCGACTGTCCAATTCTTATGTCCCTGTGTAAATTAGAGATGTTTTATCTTGGTAACTGCAGACAGGCCTTCGGCTTTCATATCCCATATGATGTACTATATAGCTAATTTTCCTACAAATGTCAGGTGGTCATAATAATCTGGCCACTCAGTGTGTGTGTGCATGTGGGTATGTGTGAGTACATATGTGTATGTGTGTGTATGCAGATTTAGATATGCCTCCTGTAATTAAAAACATGGCTGCAGTGCTACAACCCCCTATGAAAGCTATAGGGGTATGATGATCTCCTAAGATTCATTCCAGATTGAACCTCTATAACCCCATTCCTCATGAGTAGAAAACACCGGAGCCAGGAAAAGGATGATGGAATAGAGGTTATGTATATTGAGTGCCTATTGTACACTGGATCCTGTGCTAGGCCCTCGAACCACACAGGAGAGAGAAAGTTCTTATTTAATGGAGTTTACATTTCAATGGGGGTGTGAGGAGGAGGACAGAATAAACAGATAAGTACATGAATGAGGTAAATTCAGCTCTTGATACAATAATGTGCAGCTCTTTATTCCATAATGTGGCCGACTGGAGATTGACTTGGGTCAATGAAAAGGAAGCAAATCGGGGAACCACCCTGGGAAGTGGAAAGTGATGACCATAAGCAAATGGCTACCCTGGAAGATGCTCCTTGGCCAGTGCCTGCCGCAGGCCTGGACAGCTGCCTGCACAGTGGCCTTCCAGGTCCAGGCTGCGTGCTGCTTCGGCCAGTATGAGCAAATTGCTGCTTCTGAAGCTGCTGCACAGGAGGGTGGTCATGTCAGCATCCTCTGTGCCTTGGAGCTATAGTAATCATTTTGTTAGAAGACACTGAGGTTTGAGAATTAAAGAGAAACTGCTGAAAGGCACGTTTGGAGGCAAAGAAGGATGCCATCTCTCTCTAGCAATAGAAACAGAAAAAGGAAGGGTAAGGAAATTAGCATCCGCGCCATAAGGAGGTAGAGGCTTAGCAGGCCCCCGGGAGGCAGTGGAAGCAGTACCTGGCATTTGGCATTTGCAATAGTCAGTAATATCGTCTCAGATGTACTCAACCCATTGAGTCTTCACAGAAACTCTGTGCTATAAATAAGGCAAGTGCAGCTTTTTAAAAAATTTGCAAATAGGAAACAGACTGAGAAGTTGGAGAAATGCTAACAAATATCTTACTTTTGGATAGCCAGTTTGCAGTTTATTGAATGTGCACACACAGATGACCTCGCTCTGTTGTCTGGGATATTATCACACCAATTTTAGGGTGTGAACTGGCCTGTGCTCACTTCACCAGAGAGCAGCAATCCGCCCTCTGACCCCTGAGCCTGCGCAGGGTGCACCTCTGCCAAGTTGAGTAGCTGGTCCACAAACTCATCACTGAATTTGCATCTAAGATGAGGACATTGAATGTCTTGAGCTTCCCCTAAGCACACCCACACATATTTTGAAGCGATGACTCGCCTAGAAAGAATGGCAATCATGAATGGAACGAGGATGTCAGACAACCGGGGCACATCAAGTCTAGAATAAGGGAGGCTGGAAAAAAAGAGTCTTGTTATTTTTCTTTTTTAAAAAAATGTATTAATTGGTAAGAATGCAAGGTGAGGTGAGAACAGTTTTTTTTTTTTATTTATGAAAACCCACACCTTGCTCTCTATTTGCATCTAGTGAATCAACTCGAAGATCTGGGGGAGAAGGCTAAAGGTTTTTATGAAGAGAAACTTGATCTTGAATCAGAGAGGCAGATTCATCTCTGACACCAAGATTGATCTAAGTTTTTCTTCTTGCTGTTGCTTATTTTGGAATGAATATCTTAGATGGAGCTTAAGGGAGAGACCTGCAGCCCTTTGTTGAAAAGTGATCTTGAATCCACTCTGATCCAAGTTAAATATCATTTTTATGCTGGCGGGCCTTTCTTTGCTCATCTGGAGAAAATTCAGGAGTTCATAAGTGATGGGATTTTGCTTCCAGGTGGAGAGGTGTCTTAGTTATCTTTGTATTTCCAGGACATGCAGTATTGTCAGACCCCTAGTAAGCAAGCATTTGGTAAATGTTTGTTGAAATTAAACTGGGGACGGAGAGCATGATTTCATAAAGGGCGCCAACCTTTTATATTTCTGTGACTAAATGTACCATATACCAAATGTGAAACACTGATCTTCAAGGTACCTTTTGGTTCAACATACATTTTTAAATCACATGTATTAAGTGTTCAACATATCTTCTAAGTCTTTTTAAAAAAAATAGTAACTCCTGTTTCTTTACAATCACACAATGAAGTTATTTCCATTTGACAGATGAGGAGCTCGAGGCATGAGGTAAAGGAACAGGCCCGGATCATTCAGCCATGAGTGACAGAGTCCAGATTTGAACAGAGCAGGGTGGTGCCCTGGCCATGTGTCTATTTATGGTTTCCTACTACGTACAAGAGAAGGCAGTTACACACGTGATATCAGATGCTGGCTCACATGTGATCCAGACCTCTAAGTTTGGAAGCTAAGTGCAACAAGACCTTTGAAAATCAAAAACAATTAGAATGAACTCATCACCTAAAGTACAGATGCCATTCTGAATGGATGCCTAAGCGGCCACAGATTACTCTTTGAGATAGTTGCCTGTGTCCTGTTTTTTGTTTTTTCTTTCTTTCTTTCTTTCTTTCTTTCTTTCTTTCTTTCTTTCTTAAGAGATAGAAAGCACTTGAACATGTAGGTTTTGTGAGTGACAAATACATATATTCAACTTGAATGCCAGGGTAAGTTGGTAGTACTATGTGGAGGACTGTAGAGAAGTCTAAGGTACTATCCAAGCTCAGTGGGAAAGAGAGCCATGGTGGTCCATTATTGCTCTTTGCCATGGCAGAGAGAAGGCAGCATGGCTGACAAGTCTCCAGGTGGATTCTTCACATTTGGGAACCAAGACTTGGGGGATATTGAATATAGATTCCTGGTGGAATATTAACATGTGTAGAATGTGTTAAGACCAGGTTACACCATAAGTGGGCCTTACATCCATTTATAGAATAAAGTTAAGTTTACTAGTAAGTTAATTGTAAGTTCCTTGAATACACCATACAAAAAAAGCTCTCTCTGAGCGCTCTGACAGAGTGGCTGAGGGTTTTTTCCCAGTATTTTTGTAAAGTGCAGTACAAACTCAGCTTCACTTCCTCCCTGACTTACAACCAGATTGCCCCCCAAACCCCTCTTATGTGAAAACGTTGGAGATATTGTCACTCAGGATCAGTATTCTGAAGGAAATCCATTTTTTTTGGTAGAAGCAGAGACACATTAAAGGTAGAAATGTGGAAAGTATGCCCTAAACATAAGTGAGATCACTGGAACTTTCTTTTGGCAATCAACTTTTGCTACAGCTGCCTCAATACCAATTTTAGCAAATATGTATTGAGCGATTATGTCCAAGCTCTACTTTAGGGATCTGGAATGAAGTGGTTCCAAGGTCTCTTGGAAAATACCTTCTCTACTATATCAATGGCTTCCTTTTACCCTTGAAAGCTAAGTGTTAGAGCGTCTTGAGTTTGTGAACCACCTGCATCGAATGTAAAATATTGTGTGATGTGTACATTCTCAATGTAGATATGCCCCACAGTTTTGTCCTCCTTGCCAAGGATTCCAAGGGCCAAAGAACCCGAAGTGAGGTGGTGAAATGTGGCAGGAATAAGAATCCACTGACACTGGGGTAGTAGGATTCTTCACTCTACACAGTACAGTCAGTTCTTCCTAAGAGGAGCAACTATTGCCTTCAAGTTTCAGGAATCTGGATAGAAAGCACTTGTAGCTGTCTTCATACTTGACATGTTTCCTTTATCTTGGACTTTTACTATCTATCTAAAACAGAACCTTATTTTCCAACAGGCAAGCAGCCCTTAGGTAGCAGCTGAACTTGTTCTGTCCTGTTTTGCAGTTTAGTTTTGAGTCTGGTCCAGCAATGTTTTTCTTTGGTTTTAAGTGGCCTCCCCCCATTCTGAGCCTTCTCCCCCCTCCCACCTTGACCTCTGAATCCAAATTTATGTCTCTGTGTCATTGTGGGGAACCTCTTGGTGAGAAGGATAAAGCTCGGTCGGAGCTTGGTCTCGGGGATTTTCGTAGAAAACACTGCCTCTTTATTATTAGCTGTGCACGCCAGGCTGCTAGAGTTCGTATTTTGGCAGTAGACCATCAAACACCCTATTTTTAAGAGCCTTTAACTTAGTTGTAAACATGTGCTGTGACTGGGAGCTCGCTTTCTTTACTCCTATTTACTAAAGAGGTTGAACTGTTGAGAAGTTGTTATATAAAAAAAAAAAAATTGAAAGCCCAGACTTCAGGACTATTTTTCCAGTCATCTAACTCAAAAAAATGCGTGTGATCTAAAAAAAGAAAATTTGGCATTTAGCTGCTTAATTTGATGGTCCAATCATATTGGTAATTTGAGGGGAGGAAGAAGTGGAATTGCTGGGTGGTTTTGCTTTGACACATGCCCATCAAACGTGCACAGAGGGAATGATGGTGGCTACATGTGTATATGATCGACAGGACAGCGCAAAGAAAGGCAGTCCAGTAAGCTGAGTAAATTGTTTGTGCCTTTAAAGTTTCCTATATTTAGAATAAAACTGTTCTGTAGACATTTCGTGCACAATCTGAATTCTGGAGACATTACTAATCCTATTAGGAAACCATAAATTTCCAAACTTTCGTTGACTTGCTTATGCATAGATGCATCGTTGGTTACTTCAGAAGTAATATCCAGAAATTCAGTGAAGTAAAGGGTTTCACAACTATGGCTCTTTCTTTTACCTTTGGAATATTTTTAGTCAAGTATTACAAAACGCAGGTTAACCTTTTGAGGAGATTGTGATCTATGGCCCTGAAAGCAGGAGCTTCAGGAATTTAAATGTTAAAAAGGGGAGGTTGGACAGGAGATATTTTTAAGATTCTAAAAGGTAAAAATCTCATATTCCATCACAGGAGAAAGGACAAAATTCCATGAGGGTTTAGGATTTCTTGAAACCTCTTGCAACAGAGGAAGGCAACTGTGTTTCAGAGATTGGCCACATTTATGAAGTGGAGGGAATTAAAAAAAGCTGGGAGTGTGTGTGTTTCACGGGTGACGAGTCAAGGGGGCAGCTATATGCTGCTGGAAGTCCTTGGCCTGGAAATCCTCTGGCGAAATGAAGGGTGCATCTTTCCAACACAGATCCTGTTTGAAGGCACCTTTCCTCGGTGTTGTTTTTATCCCTTAGGCTGCTTCTCCTTGTTTCCTCCACAGTCCCAGGCAGATGAGCACCTACACGGGCCAGCACATGGCTTCCATGTGTTCTCTCCCTGTCCCCTGAGTGGCTCTTCTCTGAAGACACTGGCTTTCTTGGCACTCGTCATGTCGTATGTTGTCTTGCTGCTATGCTTCTTGCTCTGAGCTTTAAATTACTGTTTTTACCCACAGTGCTTTTAAACCCAACAAACTTTTGGTCTTGGTGCGCACACACACACACACACACACACACACACACATTCACAAACTCTTAATGTCCCCATCTTCTTAGAGCAGTGGTCAGCAAACTGTAACTCATGAGCCACATGTGGCTCTTTGGCCCCTTGAGTGTGGCTCTTCCACAAAATACCACAGCCTGGATGAGTCTATTTTTGAAGAAGTGGCATTAGAAGAAGTTTAAGTTTAAACAATTTGGATCTCAAAAGAAATTTCAATCATTGTACTGTTGATATTTGGCTCTGTTGACTAACGAGTTTGCCGACCACTGTTTTAGAGTAATAATAAATTGAAGATTATCACTGTATATAAATACCTAAATTTACAAGAAAATGTCTCCATGCTAAAAGAAAGTGGGGAGGAGAGGAGGGAGAAACACAACCAACCCACAGATCTGCTCAGAAGATGGGAGTAGAGGTTCTATCAAAGTTCTCTCTAGAGTCAATAAAAGTGCTTTTGACTTGAGGTGTCATGAGCCTGGGTATACCAGAAAGCTAGAGAATGATCTGAAACTTATATTCCTTAGTTAGCTGAATAGAGCTGCTTTGGGGCTGTGGTGATACTCTAAGTAGTGTATTTTGTAATGACTGCCTCTCAGTCTCCCAATGTGTCATCACATTTTTTACTAGACTTCATTGTCAGATTGTGGTGGGGCAGTGACTGACAGGTGACATAAACCAATCACTATAACAAGGAATTAATTCTACTTCATTTCCTTTTCCCCTGTTGAGCTGCAAGTATTTCATAGATATATCCTACCTCCTAACACTCCTTTGGTGGAAAACACATCATTGCTGTGAAAGAGTCTTGGATAGTTTTTGTGTCTCACCTCCCTGGGCCATCCTGGAAAGCTCTCTCTAGTTTCTATAAGATGGGCTGGTGGTTCTCACTGATGAATGTTTCTTGCATGACTTTTGTTGTTGTTAATTCTCACCTGAGAATATTTATTTTTTATTGATTTTTAGAGAGAATGTAAGGGAAGGAAGGAGGGAGAGAGAGAGAGAGACAGAACAATGTCTACCAATCCGTAAAACCTGTGAATGACAAGGGAACTTTGTTGATGTGATTAAGTTAAGGATCTTGAGATGGGAGATTAATCTGGAAGATCTGCATGGACCCAGTGCTATCACAAGGGTCTTTATAAGAGAAGGAGAAATGATGAGGGGAACAAAGGTCATGGATGAGAGAAGATGTTCCCTGCTGGCTTTGAAAACAGAGGAAGGGACCATGGGCCAAGATGCAACTAGAAGTTGGAAAAATGAAGGGAACATTCTACCAGAGCCTCATGAAGGACCCAACCCTGACAACACTTAGGTTTTAGTTCAATGACACTGATTTCCACCATTGTACTTGTTTTATTTTTTTGTGATTCCTCATCTGAGGATATTTCTTCCCATTGTTGTGTTGTGTTTTGTTTTGTTTTGTTTTGTTTTGTTTTGTTTGTTTGACAGAGTGGAAGGAATGGAGAGAGAAAGAGAGAGAGAAACATTGATGGGTCTCACATGGATTGGTTGGCCCCTGCACTCATCCAGATCAGGGTCAGCGATGGAGCCTGCCAGGATAAGGATAGGCTCTTTGAGTGATCACATTCTCCTGTGAATTGTCATAAACATCTACTATCTTTGGTAGCGAAGTGAGGAAGCAAAGTACATTACTTAAGAATTAAGGTTTAGGAGTCAGACCCTCCCAGATTTGAGTCATAACTCCTGCTTTCTTACTCTGTTGTTTGAGTCATCTGAGCCTTAGTTTTGTCATCTGTGAAATGGTGATAAAAATAACACCTTTCTTAGAGTTGCCATCAGTGACTGAAAGCACTTATCATAGGATTTGGTAGGTAGATAACATTCCGTTTTATCTGTTTTTTGTTTTTTTTTTCCTTTATTCTGACTGTATCTGTGTACCACATAAAGACTCAGTACCAAAGATGTTATCAGCTGTGACCCTTTAGTTGAACCCTAATGCAACCATCCAAGACATAAGAGGAGTGACTTTACTCAGCTTTCCTTCCTCTCACTTCCCAGAACTATAGCTGCCACGAGTGTGTATATTTGGTGGGAAGAATAACTCAATCTGAGGTTCATAACTTGTGTTAAAGCCTTTGATTTATCGCTGGGAATTTACCATTAGATATGTGAACCTGCTTCCCATACCCCTCTGGTGGTTTCTTACTGATGCTGTTTCTTTGTTGAATACACTTTGCCAATAAGTCACCTGTCAGCAAAGGGGCCTGGAGAGGAACGGCTCATGTGCTTGGGGTTTCTGTCTCACTCTGTCACTCTCAAGCACCTCGCTAGGAAGCCCCGGATTTGCCTCTGCCCATCACTGAGCAGGCAGCTACTTCCTGCCACAGAAGTGCTGCCTTTGGAGGCTGGGAACCCCGTGGCCCTGCTCCCCGTTCCTCCCTCATTTTCCTCAGTGGATGATACCCCAGACAGAGAAGGGGCCCTCATGACTGTAGGCCCCAGAAAGAATATGCAAATTAAGCAGGTAGGTGTGTTTCGGTAGAGGGCCGTGCAATATGACTCTTGAAGATGTTTGCTAGTTTGGAACTCTATGTTTTCACATATCCTCCTAATTTCCCATTGCCTCCATTGGGCCAGGATGTGTGTGTAGGAGATACATAATCCCTTGTACCACTGGAAGACATGAACAAATGTGACCAATTTCCAGGCAGTGTCATGAGCTCTGGCTTCGAGGGACACATGAGGATGGAGAGGGCTGGGGAAGAAGAAACGATGCTTTGCACCGGGCAGTCCTGAGTTTAAATCCTGATCCTGACACTTGTTGGCTCTGTGGCCTCCAGGGATGGTATTCCTTTGCCCCGTGGTCTGCAAACTGGAGCTCGCGAGCCACATAGAGCTCTTTGGCCCCTTGAGTGTGCCACTGCCTGGGCAAGTCTATTTTGAAGAAGTGGCATTAGAAGAAGTTTAAGTTTTAAAAAATTTGTTCTCAAAAGAAATTTCATTCGTTGTACTGTTGATATTTGGCTCTGGTGACTAATGAGTTTGACGACCACTGCCTTAACCTATCCAAGCCTATTCATTTGGAAAATAGAAATAATAGCCACCTGTGAGTGTATGTAAATCTCATAGCACTTTGAATAATAAAAACCAACAAGAAGAAAAAGAAGAAGAAAAGGTCCCAGAAAACATTACCTTTTGTTCTTTCTGAACGCTACCAATTTTCTAATTGAGTTAGAACATCATATATATTTTTTTTAATTAGGGGAAGATATTTGCGGCTTCCAGGGCTTTGGTTCTCAAACATTGCTGAATTAAGCAATCACTAGGGAGTGTGCTACATTGCTGGGCTCCACAGAAGAAATCCAGGAGCTCTGGAGTGGGATCTCTGTAGAAGGCTCTCAGGCCACCTTTGGAGACATACCTGTGGGGGGAACTCCAAGTCTTGGAAGAGTTTGAAGTCACCTTGGCTTAAACATTTTAGGCATTTGTTAAAGTCACACACAAGGCACATTGTTTTAGCTTTGAAGACATGGAAGCAGAGATGTTTTAGAATCCTGTGAGCTTCTGTGTGCCTCCTGGGAGCTTTAGCAGTCACAAAAGCAGAGATTTGCAAAGTGCACCTTGCGTTCTGTGGAAAATCTGTCGTCTTCATGTGTGACCTAGATGGAACAATTCACTACTTTCCACGGGGCATCATTTCAGAGTGCAAGCAGGAAACTGGGCACCCAGGAATATCTGTGGAATGCAGGCCTGAAGCTCAAGGACAAGTAGAACCAGAGGGCTTGGGCAGATGATGAATGCCAAGACACTGAGTTGCTTAACTAGAAAATGAGTGGTGGGAGGGCGTAGAGCCCTGACAACAGAGGAGCTGTCTAGCTCTTTGACCTTCTGTCTGTTCAATCATTTCCCCAATTCAATCTCTAAGAAATAATTTGAGTTCCCCATTTAGTCACATCCTTGGCCAAAGTCTTTACCCTCAACAACTACAACACCCATCTGACCCATTTCCCTTTTAGTGCACAGAGTACAGCAGAGAGAAAAAATACCTCCTTTTTACTGCAAAAAAAAAAATAGTGCACATCATACACCTGCTTAACACTCTTAAGTGGCCTCCTGTTGCATTAAAAAAAAAAAAATCCAGCCTCTTATTCAAGCCCCTAAATCTTGCACATGCTGCTCCCTGATGTACTTTTTAAGCCACACTTGCCCATTTTGCTCTCTTTTTCACCCGTGTGTCTAAGGTACTTGTCAGGGTGTTTGAGAATTGCCTCCTGAATGAGCAAACAAATGCTCTGGCTTGCTGGGTTCCAGAGGATAGGGTATGAAAAAGGATGAGTGGCAATCGCTGCTGTTGTTTTCCAAACAAACTCATCCCTCCAGAATATTCCATGGAAGGAAGTTGCAGGAGCGTGCAACTAGTGACTCACTCACCCAAACTGAAACTCAAGGAGCCAGAGATGTCTTCACTCCATTTTGCAGAGAAGTCACAGGCCTACCTATGACTCAAGGGGGATCAAGGCTGGGTCCATGTGCTGGAACACGGGTTCATCCCAGTGTAATGGTGTTTTTGGCTACCTTACTGGCCAAAGCCTAGGTGCTGTTCTGACCATTGGAAGAAATAAACTCTGAAGTGGGGTTTCTATGAAACTGAAGTTTGCATGGACAGGGCCAGGGTCTCCACAGACGTTCTCACAGCCAGCCCTTCGTGTGTGTGGACACTCAGGGCGAGATGCACAGCTCAGCTCAGGATGACAGGGAGACTTTGACCAAATGCCGCAGGGACAAACCAGCTCTTTCTCCTCCCTATTGGGCCTGCTGGGTGCCAGGAACGAGGAGAATAAATTATCTTGACCTGTCAGAGTGGGTGAGTAACTGCTACATGAAGACTAAGAAAGGACACCGAAACTCTTTGATTCCAAAGAGATGAAATGTTAAAGAGAAATGTGGAAGCCATTGACAAGATCCTAGGACACAAGAACTAGTTTAAATTTTTAAAAGTTTGAAAGAAGATAGCATCATTAAAAGGTAGTTCTACTTTATACAATAAGCAGGAAGCTTATGGGACATCTATTCCCAAGAGGAAGTAGGCTAATTGAAAATATGTGTTAAAACAAATAAATACATTTTATAAGCAAGCATCATGGATTATTTAGAGAGTGCTTGGGAATGTCATTTCCAACCTTTGACATTCACAATAAGGACAATGTTGGTCTCCCACAAAACATCCCTCATCCTTTCAATGAATAAAACCTGTCTATTGAGAACCTCTCTTTTAGTATATTCTTTAAAACGGAGGAAAATGACCTAGGTTGCCAAAATTAGATTAGGGACCCCATATCATACATCCCGAAAAATTCCTAGTGCCTCCTGTGTACCCTGATAGAACCACTGGAGTTGGAACCTGTTTGTTTTGAGTAGAACAAATGCTTGATCTTTTCAATTGTGACTAAGAACCCAATTCTTCTCCGGCTGCTGTGACACCTGCCTCCAGCTCAGATTGCTGACTTCATGTATCCTCTGGCCTATAATCTAAACAGAGCCACGCCTGCCCCTGCCACTCCCACGTCAGTTTCCCCTGTGGACCATCTTGTGCCACATATTTTTTTTCTGGGTACGAAATGAGTCTACGTTATCTTCTACACAGAATAATGGAACAGTAGGTGACACAGGGCAGGAATCTGGGAGGCATCTTGGAAAAGGGAGAAAAAAAATTAAACTAATCTGCCCATTGCCCAGTCTCCCTGTGGTTTAGGTTATCTTAGCAGAAGTAGTTGAAACAAAGAGAAGGCAGTGACAATGATGCTGTGAAGAATGCTCATTTATACCTCTGAGATACCGCACTGGTCACCAACCCTTGGGAAGGATGCTGTTATTGTCTGGGAGTGGGTGAGGCCTCATGTAAAAAATCCATGGTATGAGGAAATGTTAAACAAACAGTCTTGTTCTTAGTAGAAAGGAGGGGGATATCAAGATAACTTAAAAGTTATTTCGAACCACCACTCAGAATGAAAGGTGCTGTCTTTGAAAGAATCCAAAAAGACGAGATTCTAACCAGCATCTACTTGGCCCGGTTGGAGGGGCACAGGCTACCAGGGTTTGCCCTTTGACTCTTTGCCCTTTTTGTGGCAACATTTACATCTTTAAATATCATCAGCCAGGGTTTAAGCTCAGTAGCATATCCTTAGCAGAGCTGGTTGGGGGAGACCTTGGGAACTTTTCCTTCTTGAAACAGTTTTTTGCTTTCCTTTATTAAAAATTTAAGTATAGTTGGTACACAATATTATATTAAAAACCTAAAACTCCTAGAAAAAAAAAAACGTAGGTAGTAAACTATTTGACATCAGTCTGAGGCATATCTTTTTGGATATTCAAACAAGGTACAGAAAAGCAAAAAATAAACCAGCAGAACTTCATCCTTTCCTTTTTCGTTTCTCACCCCTGTCCCTGAAGAACCCACCATGGAACAATAACAAGTAAACAAAAAAATATAAAAAATAAAAATCCAGGTTAATTACTATGTACTCCTAATCAAACTACTTCAGAGAATTATTCGGGCATCAGAATCACTTGGAGTGCTTGATACAATGCAGATTCTAGGGATTCATGTCAATCCTAAAAAATCGAATTTCTGGCATAGGTCCCAAACATTTACATTTTTAGTAACATAGCAGAACCTATATGAGGTCAGCTACCAGTGCCTTTTATTTACAAATGTATACTAAATAGATCACTTACTAAGAACACCTAAACTATTATTGGGTTCTATAAATATTTATTCAATGAATAAAGAACCCAAGCTCAGTAGAATTTATTTATTATTAAATAATAGCAGAAACCAGTGGCAGGAGAGAGGAGTCTTTAATGGTAGACTAAAGAAAAGGAAGAAGTCATGTTGAAGAACGGAGCAACTTCTGGGGGGTGAGGTTTAGGTGGGCCACTAAAATAGAGACCTTGTCTGACTGACACATGTGATGGGTCTTGGCAGAGGAGAAGAGGAGCTTAGTTCTTAGACTGCAGTGAGCCCCAAATCACCTGGAGGGCTTGTCAGAGCACTGATGGCTGGCCCCTTCCATATCAGGTTTCTGATAACTTCCCAGCTAATGCTGCTGCTGCTGAGAACTTGTGTTGTGAATCATGTGCAGTTAGACTGTTGGCCTCAGAAGTCCAAGTTTGAGGTGTGAACCCCAGCTCTACATCAAGCTGGTTGTGGGACCTTGACAAGTGATGTAACCCCTGGATCATAGTTTCAGGCATAATAATGACGATTAGATGTTTCAAGTTTCATGAATGTATCCCAAATATCTAGATCACTTCTTAGTTGATCTGATAGGTATAAAATAGCAAAGTGTTAACACATCCAAACACTCACCATCTTAAAAATTACTCTTTTGTCTAATGCATACCTTTGGGGGGAAATAGAAAATTGAACTGCTCTTCTAATGAAAGAGCAGATATGACTTTATAGAAAAAGTATAATGTTTAATAGAGATATGGGAAGGTTAGATTCCAATATGATTAAGCTGCTTATCCTATGTAATAAAGATGTAATATGCAAATGGTCATTGCATAACAACCAGATCACAGATCAGCAGGAGGGTGGGGCAGCGAGCTACAAGCAGGCATCAGAGAGCTACAGGAGGCAAGGCAGCAAGCTATGACAGAAGGAGGGGGGGGTACGGGGAGCTATAGGAGGGCAATAGCGAGCTACTGGCACACAGATTTGTGTGCAGGGCTACTAGTTTCACAATAAGTACCTAACTAGCTGTAATTAACCTAATAAGAAAGCACTTAAAAATTGGCCAATTTTTGCAACAAATAAAAGCAGATAGCCTGACCGAAGGTGGATGGATGGTGGTGATGGTTGTACAATAATGTGAATGCACTTAATGCCACAGAGTTGTATGCTTAAAAATAGTTAAAATGGCAATTTTATATTATGTATATTTTACTACAATAAAAATAAGATGTGGATAATCGAGTACTACTTTCTGTTCCCTCCCTTATGATCTCCTATAGGGAAATTCATTTTAACATATAGTTTAGTAACTAGTGTTAAACTAAGCCCACTTAATTTGAAAAGTGACTAATTTTTGAAACACATTGTACATTTTCTGGGGTGAGCTCTCTGGGCCAGCCACTGTCAGTGCAGTCTCCAATAAAACAATTTTAAAGATTAATCCAGTAATGTCGTAAGGTCCCTACTGTTGAATTGCAATCACTTTTTATACACAAAACCCACCTTTCTGGGTTCTCTGTGGGTGATTGACAAAGGAAATGCCCTTAAGGAGTTGGCCTGAGACCCAACCTGCCTTTTGTTTTGAAGTTTTCCTTTGTGAGATGATGAATTTGATTGAGAAATATGGGCCTTTCACTCATTCCAATTACATAGGCCTTTCTTTGGTGTCTATAGCTTTCTTTTTTATGGTTATCTACTACACTGGCAAGGAAGGATACCTTTGTTCTTACAATCAAATACTACATCAATGAAGAAAATAAAAGGCCTCCTGATAAAAAGCATACGCAGGATCTGGGGAAAATCATTTAGAAAAGCAAATGCAGGCCACTTTCAATTGTCCAATTCAGAGAGAAACTCAACATTTCATATGTGTTTTTTCTAGTATAAGCAGTTTGGATCCCAGAAGTGTGTAAGTATGTTGTGTGTAACTTAGTATGCATTCTAGGATAGCACCATTTCTACGTGTAAGACTGGATTTTGAACTTTAGAAAGGAAGTTGGAAAATCAAGAAGAGATGTCCTTGCTGGTCTCAGCAATGAGAATCCCACCTAGGTCCCACAAACTTATTATACCTCTATCACTCTGCTGTACCAACACTGAGGTGGGTTCCTCACCATCACACTGCCGTCCCCATCAGAGGAACCTCCCAAGCTGTGCGTTCGTGTCTCAGGGATGACTAACTTTCAAGGCTGGGGATATTCCAGAAATCAAAATTTGATTTTACAAGACGGTTTGCAGAAATATTTTATATAATAAATATGCCTCATGGTTTCATAAAAAAGGAATTAAAATGTAGCTTCTTGTATTTCTCTCCATTCTCCAGCTTCTTCTTTTGTCTTGTTTATCTTTCTGCTGTGTACCAGAAATGAGCTTATATGATTTCTCAAACTCCTAGCCGATGTATGTACAGCATAGTGAAATATGTTGGAGTCATAAAGAGCTGTTAGGTCCTGGATTTGAGTCCATACACTTCCTGTTGCTGTGAACTCTTGCACAAATTACCTAATCTCCCTCAGGTATAATGTCCTTATGTGTAAAATGGGATAATAACTTACAAATGGCTACTATGAGAATTAAATAAGATGATACATATAAAGTGCTCAGATTCATGCCTAGACATAGTTGGAACTCCATGAATGTTAGCCATCTTTGTTGTTACATGCATGCCTCTTGTGCTATTACTTATCACTACTTTTCTGGTATATAGTTAATGCACTCATCCACATTTGCAAAAAAAATATATAAGCATTCTGTGTATTTGCATAGCAAGTTATAGTTTATAAAGCAATTTCTTATTTGCCCCTTATAACAAACTTGTGGAATCAGAAGAACTGAAGATATTTCCTCCTTTTACTCATGAGGAAACATAGTAACTCAGAGAGATGTAGTGACTTGGATTGGATTAATTTGGGCAGAGCAAACAGTCAAACCAGAGTCAAGACTCTTTAGTTAAGTGCTTTCTGTCATGTATGAGAAAGCGTGTTCTCATCACTCATACCAGAGTATTGCCAACTAAGGGCTCAGGGGAAAAGGTGTACCTGTTTCTTGCTTTAATAATTTGTTTTTTAGAAAGTAGATCCAAGAAGCCAGGCTTTCTGAAAAGGGTTAGAATGTTTATTTTTCTTTCATGTACTGAAATTTTTCACCTTGCGTGCAGCAGTGTGGTGACTTGAAAGATGATTCCAGGGATTTCATGCTTCTGGCAGTTTCAGGTCGCATTGGGTGAAATATGACATACTTAAGTCGTCCCCATGGTAATAATGTTGATGGGATAGTGGAAACCCTGATAAATCCTTAAGCAAAATGAACTTCAAAGGTTGTTTCAACATTCTTATCCCTTCTAAGTGACTCTGACTTTCCACATACTGATATTTAGATTACATAGTTTTAAAAATTCTTTAAACTTCTGACGCAACTATAGTAGTTTCGGCTATTTTCTCTACCATAATCTCCTTATCAGTGCAGTATCTATCCATAGTACAGCTTCTTTTGTTGATATAATCACAGCACAAACTGAACTCTTGTTAAGACTTCTTGACTCCAAATGTGACATTAAATTTTCAAAGAGCAAGAAGCAAGTGTCTTCTCTGTCTGTCATCATATACATTTTGGAAATGTAAGAGTCTTTAAAATCATCCACTTGGAGTTGGAATATCATAATGGTTAAGACCTTGGGCACTAGAATCCAAGCTCTACTACATATTAACTGAACAACTTGAGGAAATTATTTCATTCTAAGACTTTAATTCTCTCCTCATTCAAATGGTGGTGTAATAGGATCTGCCTAACAGGATTGGTGTGAGGGTTAGGTGAGAAGGTATAGTTACAGTGCTCAGTAGTGGTTAAATATCATAATCATCATCACCATCATCATCATCATCATCATTATAATCACCCCTGATGGTCTCAATAATCTTGATACTGGGTTGGATGCATCTCTCTGTAATGATTCCATGGGTGTAGGTGAGAACGAATCACTTGTAATTATGAGCAGAATACTGTAGTTACCAGAGTCCTACAAAACCACACCTATAGGGTTAAACTTTAGGGCAGTTTTGAAACTTTGGCCTCTGAGTGTGAACATATTGTCAAACACTTCACAGTAAAATACAATACTGCATTCCAGATCTCAGTATGATGTCAGACACAATGGATTACTCATTTCAGTGGGAGTTCATTCTCTCCCCAAACCAAAAAAAAAAAGTCCAGCCAGAAAATCCAAAGACATAATGATGAAGACATTGCCAGCTAACTCAACCAAGGACACTTGGTTCTCTGTCTTTTGTCTCTTTTATGTCTATGTTTTGCTGAACTTAACCAATGAATTATTTTTATTCCATTTTATCTCTTTATGTTGCAGCACTTTTACATTCGGACAGGAGAATGCAGAGAAGAACATATACAGCACATGTGTTGTTCACTATGTATATATGAAGGATTCTTTCACTCAACAGATATTTGCTCAATGTCCATTGTGTCCAAGATACCAGATTAGGTACATGACCCCTGACTTCAAGAATAAGAGCCTAATAACGAAATGGCTTAAAAACAAGCAAACATACCAAAAATTCTCTAAGTGGTCATTTTTGACCATGGAGACACACTTATTTTTTAAAATTTTGGTTAAGAAATAAAGGAGTAGGAATTACTGTGGAAAAAATTTTGGAAAGTACATTCTGGGAGGATAGAGCAACTCTCAAATCTCCGGTTTTTGTTTTTTAAGCTCAATACTTTATGTGGATGATTGGTTTCTTACCGATAAAAATGACAACATAGTTATATTGTGATGTCATAATTATTTAAATTGTCACTAGACTCTATTCAGAGGGTACTTAAATACACGCAGTCTTGAATGAGAGTACTCAACCATGTGCATGTTAAAAAGACTTCAGTTACATTTCAGAATTCTGCTGTTGTTTAGCGAATCACTAGATTTTTTTTCTTTCTTTCTTTCCTGGTTTAGGATATCACTGAGCGATCCTGGTATAATTACTTCCATACTTTGTCATTAGCATTTTACATTCTTTATTACATGGACTAGCTTCCCAAGCTGTAGCTGTGCAGAAGGGAAGCTTTTCTTGAAATTGTTATTGTATTTCTGAGTCTGGGGAATCCAAATGTAATCTGTGACACTAGGTAAGACTTGCCTCCCCCCTCTTCCCCCCCCCCCCCCAAAGTGATAGCCAAGGGAACATACATTCCCTTGGGTTTTGTTTTAGTTCTGTTCCTGAAGGCTCCTGGGCCAGCAGTGGACTGAAAATCAAATTTATACACCCGGGGAGAGATTATCCTTGTAGGGGATTTGTGGGAGCCCAGATACTTTTTAAGAGAAGAGACTGTCACCTCCAAGGACGGTATTTGAATCTGAAAAGGGAGCAATCATAAAGGAAGCGGGGTTGCTTTAATCTGCCCTGGTTGCTTTAAGCTGCCACCCTGCCCCACTGTGAGATGGCCTCCCCCGCCCCCCCCCCCCCCCCCCCGCATCCTTCTGGAGAAAGCAGCTGAGGTTTGCAAACAGTTCCAGTTTTGCAGTTTCAGGAATGTGTCAGAGCTGCCGCTTTAAGATGGCATTTCCCCCTCCTCAGTGCTGTGGAGGGAGCCTGGCCTAGTGAATGGGAGTTTTGTGTGAAGGTTGTGGGGAAGCCAGAGCCTCTTGGTAATCAGGGCAGCCGGGCCCATTAATCCTTAAGGAATATATTTCACATGCAGCCTCTCGCGTCTCTCTTACAGTGAAAGTCTAAGTAAAACTTCCCCATGCTCCTGTAGTCCCCCTGCCTTTGATCTCATTTTAAGTTCAGGCTGAAGGCAACTCGATCTCCCGCCTCTATCTCCTTTTGGAGATGATAATTAGCACAGTTCCAGGGGGCTGGCTGCAATGATATCCTCTGCTGTTAGCAAAGGGGAGCGGGAGGAGGGACGGGAGCAATTGTTTGCTGTGTTGGTGACTGTGATGTTGCCATGGGAAAGCTCAAGACTTCAGGAGAGTTTGTGTTTTGTTGGGCGAGGTGCCAAGCTGTTGTGACTTATTACAGCGTGTGAGTGAGCCGCACAGAACAGGATCCTGTGCAGCAATTCAAAGGGCAGGATCGCTTTCATCAGGGAGAGATAGAGCGCCGAGTATTCACATTATGCTTTATTTCAACTAGGAAAGGATAAACAAACCCAACATTTTGGTAGTTAGTTTCTGTGTTTGGTCTTTTAACCAGGGAGGTGGGGGGGAAAATCAATTCTTTGCACGCACTCCAACTAAAAGGCAAAGCCCCTGTTTTACATGGAAAGAACCTCTTGTCAGAATGGTGAGCTCTCAGACAATTGCCCCCACTCCCCCCTTCCCCTCGCAGTGCTGGTTCAGCTTGACTCAGCCTCATGAAAAGCAAGACATCACAGACCAATTTAATTGGTGTGGAAAAAACACAAAACACACAAGTGGGAGATCAAGAAGGTTACTTCTAAATTCGGACTCCAGGCAAGACATTCCTTTGCCTCACTTATCCGGGAAAGGTAGCATTTGCAGTGCCTAGCACGGTGCCTGGCCCAGTCTTGACCTTCAGTTGTCCAATGGAACCCAAGGCAAGGCATTTCTGTCATGGTTGTGTGAAAAGTTAACATGCAGATCCACATAAGGAAAATTCTGGAGCATTGTGAACTATTTTGACCTTTCAGACCACAAAAGGAGCAAGCTATAGCCCCCCTCCTCCACTCCCCCCCCACACCACAACCCTCCCCCCCACCTTTTTTTTCTTCAGTAGTCAACATAGCCTGATTCTTCTGGAAGATGCCAAGTCTCCATCTCATTTTGTGCTGTGTAGACATTGCCTAGAAGTTCCCTTGGTGCCAAGTCTTTTGAAGGCTTTTGATCCATTCCAGGGAACTCTTGGAAGAGGAGAGAAGAACTTCACAATTTCCATTTTTAGCCTAAAACAGATGTCAACAAGCTAACTCTTCTCCATTTGATATTGTGGGCCGGGGCCTCAGCAGTCACAAAGATACAACTGAAGGGCTTCATAGTTTTTGCGTATATAGGGTGTCCCCCCAAAATGTATATATGATTCAACAGCTGATAGCTCAATTTTGAAAATGAAATGTAATTTTATAAACACAGCCTTTGTAATTATTCAAAGTGTGTGTAGATATTTTAGGGGACACCCTATATTTTCATGAGAGGCTTGTAAGAAATGTCTATGTCACAGATAAATAAAGCAGTTATATCTTGTGGCATAATAGGAAGAAATTTCATATTTTATAAACTCTAGAGTAAAAGTTTCAGATAATAGATTTTGAATCTGCATTCTCTTTTTAAAAAATAACATTGGAAAGACTTTAACAGAGGGACAAATAAAGGAAGTGTAAGATGTTCAGCAGAAGTTGATTGTCCTCATGATTTGTTGAATTCCCACTTCTCAGAGCAGTCCACTATATCTTGTGAAACACTTTACAGAATGTTTATACTTGTGTTTGTTGCTTTGTAGTTTTATTTGGTTGCAGGTTAGCTATTCATTTTCACCCAATTTGACTTTAGAGGAACATATTTTGCATAGAGACAGATGCTTTCATCTATCCTAATTTTTAGTTACATTCAGAATAATTAGAAGTTGTGAAAACTCTCTCTAATATAGAAAAAAATTACCTTGCGTACTAAGAGACCTGAATAGTAGCTTATAGATATCTAGGCTCTTGAGAAGTACAGAACTGATGAGATTTTTTTCCCTCACATATTTTCCATGTAGTTCAGTTTCATATGTATTTTAATATAGAATACAGCCTATATCTTCTTCTTCTTCTTCTTCTTCTTCTTCTTCTTCTTCTTCTTCTTCTTCTTCTTTTTCTTCTTCTTCTTCTTCATTTTCATCATCATCATCTTTTAAACAGACTTTATTTTTAGAGCCACAGCAAAAGTTAAAGTTCGGTACAGAGATTTTTTATATTCTCTCTGACCCCACACAAGCACAGCCTCCCCCAGTATCAACATCTCAGCACCAGAGTGGGACATCCATTACAAGCAAAGGACTACACTGACACACGTTATCACCCAAGGTCCACAGTTGACATTAGGGCTCACGCCAGGTGTTTTACGTCCGATGGATTGTGACTAATGTGTGATGACTTATTTCTACCTTTCCAGCATCAAACATCTGGGAATTGGGAATTGTTAAAAAGTGATTGGGTTAGTAGCCCCTTTAATAGAAGAAAAAGGAGCATGACACACAGAGCATAATACAGCACAGATACACTTAGTTTTCTCTCTGTGACTGCTCTTCCCTCCTGGATGGCATGGTGTAGTCTCCCTGGGATCTGGGCTGTGTCTGCGGAGAACTGTATGCAGCGAGCTGCTCAGATTTTCATAGCTTCTCTGTTCTAGGAAGAACTTACATGAATCCATTAATTGCTCACAGATCTATAGAAGGTTATCAAGGAAATCAGGGCTAATGGGAAGCATTAACCATTTTTTGAATACATGCTATGAACTGTAAAAGAATAGATAATCCCCGAGGTATAAAACACACCTGGGTGTCACGTTCGGGAGACAGTGCTGGATGGATGGGGTGTCTGTGGGGAGCATCTCTTTCTTCTAAATCCACCTCAGCCCATTTTCCTCTGCGTTTTAACTGTTGCTTTACTTTGAAACTAGGTTCTTTCCCTCTTAACAAATCCCCTATCCTTTTACTAGTTAACTGTCTAAAATGCAGCTCTTTTATGTCAAGTCCCTGCTTAAAAATCTTTAAGTGACACCCTTTGCCTACAGGAAAAAGAAATTCCAAGCTTCCTGACGGGCCTTGATTTTGGTGAATCCCAAAGTCAGGAAAAATCCGGGCTCGTTACCGGAAACACACCTAAAACGGTGGTGGAAGTCAGCCTGGCTTCTCATTCTGAGCAGCCTGGCTTCAGCCATGGAGCCCATACCTCCTCCTTAGAATTGGGACACGCTCTGATCAAGAGAGGCTTGTAGCTGACTTGTAAGAAGCAGGGCCGAAACAGCTTCATAGATTCAAAGGAGGTGCACACACTGATGGGGACTGAGGACTATTCTGGGTCCTGGCACCCACGTCCTTGCACAGAGTAATTACATTCAAACCATTTGCTCATAGTATTGACTTCCTACAGCAGCAGTTCTTAGGATTTACTTTTCACTTTCTCAGATACCTCAATTATAGGTCAAGTGGGATAGGGAAGGCACCAACCAGCTCCAGAAACTTAGGGTAAGCCCAGGCGTCATAGAGAAGTGCCCTAAGCTTTAGTGGGTACCAAGGGCAGCTTGGGCAGCTTGCCTTAGATGCTGCCCATCTGTATCCCTTTAGTGCTCATTTTCTTGGATCTTAGTGCTCGTTTCACGGGACACATTCTATCTTTTGTACTCAGATCTTGTTCAAAGACCTATGACAGCCATTATTGTTAAGGTATACTCTTGGCATAGAAATAGCTCAAAAGAGCAAAGAAAAATAACCCCTTTCCTTTATTTAGAAATTCTTAGATGCATCAAAAGGAGTTATTAGGACAGTCCCACATTTTTTATATCAGTATATACTTACTAGTATATCAGAAGTGATGGAAAACTAGGACCCATCAGCTCATTAGTTGATGGCCCATTCCTTAGGGAAAATTGCTATTTTACTATAGAGATAACTATAATTCTAGCAAGACTAGCAAAGGAAACAGCATCATCTATACTTTGAGATTACTTACATTTTGTGATACTTCTACAAAAGTTAAAGAATAGCCCAGCCTTGGGAAGGTCAATGGGGAAAAAAAGAGACATATATACTACTATTTGTAATACTTTAAACAATAAAATAATTTTTTTAAAAAAAGAATATCCCAGCCTCAGTGGTTGAGCATCAACTTATAACCCTGGAGGTAATGGTTTGATTTCCCATGAGGTCACATGCCTAGGTTGCAGGCTCGGTTCCCGGGGGGGGGGGGGGGGGTGCATGATTCTCTCTTATCTATGTTTTTAATCTATCTCTCTCCCTTCCTCACTCTAAAAATCAATTATATATATATATATTAATTTAAAGATTATAGCACTATTTGACAAAATAATTTAGAATGCTTGAATAGGAAGTACCTCTCCTAGAGAATGGGAAATGCTATGCTCCACTCTTTCAAGGAAAATATGGAAAATATTGGCTGCACAATGCCAAAACTACATGGATGGTCAGTATCAACCAGAACTTGGATAAAAATGAGTCATTGAATTCATTATAAATTGTCAGAGACATTTTAAGAAGCATTTTAGCAAAATATTTCAAGAGCCATGATAATATCTGTGCTCTTTGACTCAGTAATTCCACTTCTGGGACTCTCTCAGAGGAAAGAATCCAAGATATGGAAAAAGTGACATGCATGAAAATAATCATTGTAAGGTTATTTATAAGATTAATAGAAACCCTTGGAGACATCCGTATGTATAACAGGGACAGAACTAAGTGAATTTTACCTATGTAAGCATATGATTATGCAAAATCCTGGAGCGCACTAGATATAAATTATAATAGAAGTATGAAGGAGAGATGTATCAGAATATATTTTTGGTTGCAATCCACAGACAGAGACTCTGGCTAATTCATTCAATAAATTAATTCATCAGAAGGACTTGGGGTTGCTTGTAGAATTAAAGGAAGTCAGAATAATCAAACCCTGGGAAGGGAGGAAGCAGTGCAGTTCTGAGGTTCCAGGGAGAAGAAACTGGAAAATCCTGTCTCCAGGGCACCTCCTCGGGGGAGAATCAGGTTCACCTGTTTCTGTTCGGGTGTCATTGTCCCCAGCCTCCAGGTAATGAGAGTTTTTTGGGTCTGTCTTGGATCATATGCCCACATCCCGAAAAGGAGAGGAGGGGACTTGACTGACAGTCCCATGCAGGACAAATGCAGAAGGAGGGGCAGTACCCTCAGGGGAGCAGGGGGTACACTATATACAGAGAAGAAGGGACAATGGATGCTGAACAGGCCAAAGCAGCTGTATGTACACAGCAGTGTTGTTTTTTCTTCTTTTCTCTTTATAATCCTAACTTTCTTATACTTTTAAAATCAATGAGTTTTAATCAATAAAATGTATGTCTTAGAAAGTCAATGTGGATAGAGATGGAAACATTTCTCACTTAATTATTGCAAAGGACAACACACATTGCAAAGGCTGGTGGTATACAATAACATAGCATGAAAACAGATCTCGTCTTTTAACACTAAACTAAGTAGTAATATCATCATAACTGGAAATACCTGATGGGCTTTGATGAGGATTAACTGAAGTGGCTCGTGAGTAAGTACTTTGAACAATGACTAACACACACCAGAAAAAAGTGTGTATTAAACCCAAATAAAGGCTGAAAGGTGTAAAGAATGAGGTTGCAGTAGCTCTTCAATGTTTATGTTGTAGCCAAAAAGCAGCTGCTAAGTTATATACGTATTGACAGGTGATAATGATTATAAAATGTGTGAATCATGCTTCACTTTAGATTTTCTTTGCCAGTGCTATTAGTTTGTGTACGTAAAAGTGTCCTTACCTGAATATATTACCTGAGTGTTAATCCAAGAAGCACAGTTCATGAAGTAGATGATTAATTCTCTCAGCTTTGGATTTATTAGGATGCTTTTGACCATATTTAACTTAATTTGAAATAGTAATAAAATATTTCCTTTAAGATAAGAACCCGTCATTATAAATTCTAATGCAAAGCTCTGAGACATATTGTTTTGGTCATCCATAGGATAGCAAGATAGTCATCCTACTTTTTAAATTTTTTAAAAAATATTTTTTATTGATTTCAGAGAGAAAGGGAGAGAGAAAGATAGAAACATCTGTTACTGACAGACAGGGCCAGGATTAGCAAGAGAGGCACATGGATACCACATTAAAGGGACACTCATTGAGGTTCTTCTTCTTAAATTCTATGTCTACCTCTAGTCCCAGCTCTGGTAACAGAAAATCTGGCATATACACAGCTTCATAATTTTTAACATTTTTAAAAAAGGAATCTATTTTAACTGATCTCTTTCTCCTTCCCTCCTTCTCTCCCCCTCTCTCTTTTAAATTTTTTGCCTGTTAGATATAAAATACATGGATCCTAACAATCCCTGGGACCCTTGGTCAACTTAAGTCTGTCGTATCAAAAGAGTTATTCAAAACCACGTGGCTATTTCACACTTATTGAGTGCTTACTCTGAGCCAGAGGTGAGACTAAACATTCTACATTTCATCCTAAATAATTCTAAAAGGTAACCATTGCCCTTGTAAAAACCGGGAAGCATTTAGATAACGGGACCAAGATCCAGGGTCGCCAAGATCCCAGAGGCAACTGCAGGCCCAGAACTTACATCTGACTCCAAAATCCATGCTCTGGCATGTGGTGTGATGCCACCACCATCCTGCCCTTTTACCCAGTTATTCTCCGTCTCCCACCCCCTCCTACTCAGCTCCCATAGCCTCCGGGGTCCTGAGTCCTCTCTTGTGATGTCACCTGATACAGGGCTCCTCCCTTTCTCCCACCAGCTTATCTTCTCTTTGCTGACTTCCCTTCCAGCTCTTTCCACTGTACACACTGAAAACTCTTTTCCATTGTAAAAAAAAAAAAAAAAAAAAAAAGGCGTCCTCCACACCCACTGTCTCTACATAGTATGTGCCTTCACCTCCAGGCCTTTGGGAAAACCTGGTGCTCCCCCCCAGAGCACGTCCTTTCTTTTACTCTTCTCAGGTAACAGCGGAGAAGCTCTGTGTATGCCGGCAGCACCCACAGGAAGTGGTTTCACATTGCACTATCCTAGTTCCAAGAGACCTCTTTCACCATCTCCCTCTTCCTTTGAAAGTTGCCTCCTTCAGCTTTATCGCCTTTAGCATGCTTTGTCATGTCTGTCTGCCTGTGTTCAGGTTGCTTCCTCCCTTGGACAGTCTCCTAGGCTTCTCTTCTTCCCAAGCATCCTAGCAGATTTCAACATTCCTCTAGGAAACATCTCGATCGTTCCAGCTCTTAGTTTCAGGACCGCCACTTGCATCAGCGTTCAGCTCTACCCTTGGCCTTATCATCAGATCCAACTGTCCTACCTGAAGTCTCAGTCCCAGGTATCACACTCTCTCTTGTCTACTTCCGCCTGCCCAATCTCCTCACTCTCACTGAGCCTCCCGATCTTCCTTACAAAGACCTCAGCTCACTTGCCCTCTTAGCGATTCCCTACTCCCCTCACCTCCTCTGGACTTTTGTTCTTGTTTTACTTAAATGGATCTCATGTTAGGCCTCACAATTACTCTCTCACCAGCACTCTCAGTTCTTTGACTTCTTTATCTCTTTTCTCTACTCTTTCGGTTTTGATTCCCCCAGAATTGGATGGTGAGGAATTGAGTGCCAGCAGTTTACTCAGGAAGTGATTCTGGGAGGTATGGGTGAAGGCATGAGGAAGTGAGACAGAGAAGGGAAGGAAGCAGGGTGTGTTAAGAAGGAGGTTGCCGCAGTCGGCTGTTGGCAACTAGGGCTCAATTAAATCGTGGACCTCCGGGCCACTGTGAGGAACATGACTCACCAGAGGCAAGGCACACAGGGAAATTCACCAACATCCATGGGACATGGGCTGAGGCTGTTCCCAGGGGAACTGCATCCCTTCTGACTGAGGGCCAAGCCTGGTTACACAGTTAGAGAAAGCTCCAAGCCACAGGGTCTCAGTTGCTTGTGCTAAGAAGTCCTCCACATGCACAAGAAAGGTGAGTCCCAAGAATATAGGGGAGGGGCACTGGCAGCATCTACTGCTTTCATCGACCATGCAAACCTCTCAATAGGGGATTGATCTTAAAAGCTGCCTTCTGATAACCTACTGTACATTTGTATTATGAATAAACTAGAGGCCTGATGCATGAAATCTGTGGAATGGGCTCTTGGCACTCGAAGCCCGGGCTTCGCCTGGAAGGTCACCGGGAAGGTTGTTCCGCCATCCGGTCTAATTAGCATAATAACTCTTCATTATATAGCATAATTTCTGATTTTTTCAGAACCCATAAATGACATTCCATGATCTTTTAATTTGTTGCTTCTCTTTTATCCCCTCCAGACTTGTGATCAGAGTCAGACAGATTGAGTTCCCATCCTGGCTCTATCACTCTGTGCATGTGGGCACATATCAAACCTCTCCCAACCACACTTCCCTCATTTGTAAAATCAGAAGATTAATGCCAACCTGATCGTTTGTTATAAGTCACTTGATGAAATAACAAATACATGAATACATATACATAATAAAACATGCACATATATAATGGTAGCATATTTTATATAAATAGATATGTAGCCTAGCATGACTAACACATGACAGGAACTCATTCATTATCTGTTTAGTAATCTTCTCTTATATAATTCCAGAGAAAACAGACCATCAGCTCTTAGCTCCTCAACTTTTCAATGCCATACCAACAGAGAATACCTACCCCATGTTTATATATTCCTAGTAAATTCCTTGAGTCTCAGAGGCAGGAATGCTCTTCTGGTTCAAGCCTAACCTTTATCTCAGACCATTTCTATTCCTCCAGAACTTTATATCATTGGTTACCGGTATCCTCCTCCCAAATCTTCAGTCTTTCCACATTCATTGTTTTTCTTCAGAAATATTCCTCTAAATGATCATAATCACTTGATGTATACATACCTTTCATTTTTACTTGAACTCAGTCAGAAAATATATGATGATACTGTTTATTAATTGAAGCAACAGGAGATGTTCTTACATCACACTGCTGCCAAGATGGATATCAGTGTGGCAGGAAGTCATGTTGCTTTCAACATGATCACACAGGCGTTGGGGGCGGGGGGCTAAAGTGTTTATGTTTCCTCAGCGTCATAGGAGAGCTATGAGAAGACGAAGAAGATGGAGTACAGGTGATAGATACTAAGTAGGAGAGAAGGCAGGTGGAAGGATGACAGTCTTTCAAAATCAAGAAAAACAAAACCCATAACTGTATTTTAAAAGAAATTTTTAACATGTATGACCACCCCTTGTCCAAAACAAAAGATCATTGACACACCAAAAATTATTTTTATCAAGTGTTTAGGCTTTAGGTTGCAAAGATAAAAACAGGTGACAGACTGCACATGACACTTGTGGTGGGACTTGCTTTCTATAGTACGCCAACGTACTGAGAAAATCTGTTCCTGTCGTAGGTGCCAATTTATCATTAGTATTGTTCTTTTATTCTGCGAACACTCACGGAGGGCCTACTCTGTGGCTTTCCTCGGGAGCACTCTGCTCTCCTGTGCACAGATTGTAAAAAGAACACTGAGAGGAAGTTATTCTTAGACTACACCATGTATAGAATGATTAACTGGTCAGTGCGAACTTGTTCTTTTGATATCCCAGGTGCTGGAGGCAAGGTCAAATCACTGTTGCTCCTTTGTGGGAATTTATGAAGCCTTTTCTGATAATCTGGGCTTCAATTTTGATCAGATCTATAATTTCAATGGTGATAGGCTTTGTAATTTTAAGAAGGGAATAGTGTTCTTTATTTTTTTTTAAATAAAATGATTAATAGGGAAAAGAAATACTTCAAGTGACTCTCATAGTGGAGAGTATATACAGTCCAAAATCAAATAAAGCTGCAGGGAAATCTGAAATTTTATTCAATAGTTCCACTTTGGCAGTTACATTTGTTGGTATTATTTTGAAACCATTTGCATATAGTGTAAGATAAAATAAGTACCTATGTTAATGATCTTGGGAACCAGGTTTTCAGCCCAAAGTCACTCAGAAAAATCCTGTAGTATTAAGTTGGAATTCATAATTTTTTTTTTTGTTTAATAAACTTTTTAAAATATATTCTTTATTTTAGAGAAGAAGGGAGAGGAAGAAAGAGAAAGAAACATCAATGATGAGAGAGAATCATTGATTGGCTGCCTCCTGCACACCCCCCAACTGGGGATCAAGCCTGCAACCAGGCATGTGCCCTTGACCAAAATCAAACCTGGGACCCTTCAGTCCACAGACCAAACCAGCTAGGGCTGATTTTTTTTTTTAAACAAAAATGTACTTCTGTCAGAACAGGAACAATCAACACTCCTAATGCCCAGATTGTGGTCTCTTCATACCATTTTTCACTAAAAGGAAACAGAGCTTTTTTCATTAGAAGGTATCAGAGTTCTTTTGAAGAATGGGTCAATCCAGAAATGAGGCCAGAGATGTACAAGACATGTGTGGGTCATCTTGTGTTGCCAGTAAGCAAGGAAATATAAAAAATACTAATGATGTGTTGTTAAAAAGACACAGAAGAATGTGGAGGGGTATGGCTAAAACTAAAGATGCAACAATTAGATTTTCAATAATAATTATGATTACAAGTATTTGAAACGTAATGAATGCATATAAGTCCATATGTTTAAATGAAAAACTCAGAATTGTAGCTAGAGGGAAAGAATTAGACCAACATTTTGCAAACCCTTATGAAACAACTGATTCAGGCAAAGGTGTCAATGAATTAAACCATTAGATGAAATATTGATAGAGAATTTTCCAGTGGCTGAATCAGTTTGTCACCACCTGAATTCACTGATCAATGATAGAGTCCCAAACACTGGGGCAATCTAACATTATGTACCTTCTGACATGATATCCTACCTAATAAAAGAGTAATATGCAAATTGACCATACCTCTGCTATATCCACAAGCCACACCCACCAACCAATCAGAGCGAGTATGCAAATAAAACCAACCAAGATGGCTACAGCCACAGAGAGCAGGAGGGAGGCTTGGGTTTCTCAGGCAATGGAGGAAGCCAAGCTTTTCACCTGCCCTGGCTGGCCCAGGCCACCACTCAAGGCTACAAAGTTTCAATTATAAAAGGTAAACAAATCCAAATAGTAATGGTGGCAGCCATGGAGCTGGAAAGAGCGGGAGGCTAGGGTTCCCCTGGCAATGGAAGAAGAAAAGCTTTCTACACACACTTGCTGGACCAGGCCTCCACTCCAGGCTACAAAGTTTCAATTATAGAAGATACATACCAACAGAAATGTCTGCCAGCCATGGAGGGAACAGGAGGCTTGGCTCTGTTCCAGGCTACAAAGTTTCAATTGTAGAAGGTAAATAAATTCCAGATACCAGGGCCTCTGCTTAGGTCACCAGGGAGCATGGCCAGCCTGCAAACCACCACAGGCCCCTCACCCAGGCCACCCCACACCCCAGGAGAACCCCCAACCTGATCCAGGACACCCTTCAGGGCAAACCAGCTGGCCCCCACCCATGCATCAGGCCTCTATCCTATCTAATAAAAGAGTAATATGCAAATTGAACATCACTCCAACACACAAGATAGCTGCCAACATGTGGTCAAAGATCCTGCCCCCATGTAGACATAAGATGGCCACCACAAGATGGCAGCAGGGGAGGGCAGTTGGGAGGCATCAGGCCTGCAAGGGAGGGTAGTTGGAGATGATCAACCCTGCAGGGGAGGGCAGTTAGGGGTGACCAGGCCAGCAGAGTAGGGAAGTTGGGGGCAAACAGGCTGGCAGGGGAGCAGTTAGATATCAATCAGGCTGGCAAGCAGAAGCAGTTAGGGGTGTAATCAGGCAGGCAGGCAGGCAAGCAGTAGGGAGCCAGCAGTCCTGGATTATGATAGGGATGCTCAGGTCTAAATGGGCAGTTGGACATCCCTTGAGAGGTCCCAGATTGGAGAGGGTTCAGGCTGGGCTGAGGGACACCCCCCTTCTCCACCTCCGTGCACAGATTTTGTACACTGGGCCTCTAGTTCATGGGCAATATGGGAGATAGAGGAATATGATAAATGATTCTTGAGAAACTAAACAGATAATTTTGGAATGTGGAACACTTTATAAGAAAAGTTATTTGAATTCTTCAGTAAATCAAACGTGTACAATAAAACTGAGTTTGGGATTGAAGGATGACTGCTACTCTAGACTACAAAACCATAAGACACATGTTAACCAGGGGTTATGTGCAGACCTTATTTAGATCTTGATTCTAGAAAACTAATTAATGCAAAACAATTTTGAGACAATCTGGTAAATGTGAATATGACTTAGAGGACACTAGGGGACTGTTACCTTTTTTTAAAGTAAAATAATGACATTGTGGTTATATAGTATAAAGAAAATATATTTTTAGAGATATATACTAAATAAGTAAGAGTGGAACTGTGTCTGGAATTTGCTTTAAAATACTTCTGCAAGCATAACCACAATATAGATTACATACTAGAATATATCTGAGTGTGGCAAAATCTTGATAATTGTGGGATGTGGCCATATGGGGGTTTATTTTATTCTCTTTATTACATGTACGTTTGAAACGTTTTTCATATGAATGTTTGAAAAAGGAAATGGTCAGAAGTACTGCTCTACTTTTCTATTTCAATTACAGTGTCAAATATTTACATTTTTAAATGGGTAAGAGTGTTCTAATAAAGCCTTTGGAGTCTCACTGCAGAAAGTTTTCAGTTACTCCCTCTCCCCATCACAGCCGAGCTCCTGGCCCCGCCTCAGCCATCCCCATGCTGCAGTGGTCATTGAGATCAATGATGTTCCTATGCCAAACAAAGCGTGCAGGTGGGTGGACAAGACTCATCACTTCTAGTGATAGAAAAGCTTGACCACGCTGGCTGGGCTCCACAATAGAATCCAGTTCGTGTGAGGATTCTCCTGGGGACTAAGTGATTAGTCAAACAAAACATTTATGCTCTGTTCCCTTCATTTTCCCATCTGGCTAGTGGATGTAATACTATTTTTCCTTTATTGTCCAAGGGCCAAGTCAAATATCTTGAATACTTTCTTGGCCACCAACCCAAAGAATTATTTTTCCTTTGTTCATCCTTTATTGTTTTACTTGGCATTTAGGCACTTGAGGGTGCTATTTTTTTTCAACTTGCTGTCCATGACCCATTAACTGGTCGTAAAAGCAAATTAGTGAGTTGTATCAACATTTTTAAATATATATATTTCATTGATTTTTTTTTACAGAGAGGAAGGGAGAGAGATAGAGAGCTAGAATCGTCGATGAGAGAGAAACATTGATCAGCTGCCTCCTGCACACCCCCCACCGGGGATGTGTCCGCAACTAAGGTACATGCCCTTGATTGGAATCGAACCTGGGACCCTTCAGTATGCAGGCTGACGCTCTATCCATTGAGCCAAACTGGTTTCAGCTGTATCAACATTTTAAAAGTGAAACAGAGTACAAATTGGTGTTTTGAATGTAGTAACAGTATTATTTTCTAAAATTTGTTCCAATTGTGTGTGTGTGTGTGTGTGTGTGTGTGTGTGTGTGTGTGTGTGTGTTTGTGCTTTCTGGGTGTGATATAACATGTGTTTCTTGCTGTGGGTTACAGTCAAAACAGTTTGAAAGCCACTGTTTTAGGGAGCACAAAACCTACAAAGAAGAATGTGTTACAGATGAATGATTAACAGTTTTAGAGCTATTGCTTTACAGTTTATTTTTAACAGCACCCTCAGACACCACTTGGTACATGTATGCTCATGGGTGAGTGTGTGTGTGCTTTGGTAGGACAGTGGTAACTTGATGGTAATGTAGTTTAATAGTCAATAGGGCCCAAACCGGTTTGGCTCAGTGGATAGAGCGTTGGCCTACAGATTGAAAGGTCCCAGGTTGGATTCCGGTCAAGGGCATGTACATTGGTTTGCGGGCACATCCCCAGTTGGGGGTGGGGGGTGCAAGAGGCAGCTGATTGATGATTCTCTCTCATCGATGTTTCTAACTCTCTGTCCCTCTCTCTTCCTCTCTGTAAAAAGTCAATAAAAAATATTTTTAAAATAGTCAATAGGGATGTCAATAGGGATTTTATCACATTTAAATTATTATTATGCTGTCCTAGCTAGTTTGGCTCAGTGGATAGAGCATCAGCTGGGGGACTGAAGAATCCCAGGTTCAGTTCTAGTCAAGGGCACATGTCCACGTTGTGGGCTCCATCCCCAGGCGTGGGTGTGTAGGAGGCAACCGATCAATGATTCTCTCTCATTCAGTGTTTCTCTCTCTCTCTCCCCCTCTCCATTCCTCCCTGAAATCAATAAAAATCCATTTTAAAAATTAATAAAAATATAAATTACTATTGTGCTGGCAATTTAAGTAATAATGTAGGCAAGTTAAGTAATAATGGAGTGAAACAGACCCCAGATGATGTGCTTTGGTTCCTCTGGTTTGTATTTTGAGCGAATTCTTAGGCCTTTAGCAGCATATCATAGTGAGTATTGACTCTCTTCACAGCTCATCTCAGGTATGGAGGAGGCAGTTTTGAATGTATTTAGTGTGAAGCTGGACTTACAAATTAATTTGAAAAATGCCGGTTGGTTTTTCTGTTTCCATATATAGTAAAGCATTTTAATCCTGACCATCTCTGTTTTTATTGAAAATTTATTCACCTGTGGTTTTTCTATTACTTTTAAAAACTCTCTTGAAATGCCAGTGTTTTCAGAAGAATTCTGACCATTGCAAAAGTGAATTAGTAACAGAAATTAAATTTGCATATTTCAAGTTAATTCCAAGCTAAATAGGCCTTCATTCACCTGGTGTTACCTCAGTTTTGGTGGCGCGTTTGACTAGATTTTAGCCGGACAAGAGCGTTTGAGAATATGTTTTTACGTTTGGGAGAAATTCCTAACTATGCCCTTATATTGATGCTGTGGTCATGCCACTGAATTCAGTCTTCCTGGCCAAAGGGAACACAATTAATCTGTATTCAAATACTTCACTTCCTGGTCAGTTTTTTTAGTGGTTAAATATACAGAGCCTGGGAATTAGACAGGGGTCCCCAAATCCCATGCTACCTCTTAGTGACAGACAGATCACCATTTTCTAAGCCTCCCTGAGCCTCAATGTTCTCATCTGTAGATGGAGATAATAGCAGTGCTTTCCTAATAGTGTTCATACATTTAGTCAGTGTATATGTAAGCATAAAGCACAGTCCCCAGCATATTGTACTTCTTCAATAAATGCTATCTCTTTGCTTATTCTGGAGGAGATTCTTTCTGTTCTTCTCAAAATACATGGAAGCTTTAAGAGGGTAATGTTCATGAGGAACGTTTGTTTGCTCTGCTCTGAGTAAATAGTGAGCTCCTTAAGAATAGTAATCTCTGCCCTCTTCTTCCTTTGGACCTGCCTTCAGCTCTCCCGGAACAAGTCATACAGACTTGCTTATAACAGGATGTTGATCATTCGCCTACAACTGATGAAAAGGTGAATTATTCTTACCAAGTGAGCCCAAGTTTGCCATTTGGTTTTGGTGTTACAGACATCTTTAGAATTTATCGATGTTTTTTAAAAAAAAATCAGTAAATGTTTTTTTTTAATTTGTTTGTTTGTTTTACAATGGGTGACCTTTGCTATGCGAACATTCTTGTTCTGGCGAGAGAAAATTCAGTCTCAGCTGTTTGTAATGTGTTTCTGGAGCTGGCTGGCATTGTTTGCAAAAGGAAAATATTTGAGCTTGGCATTTGTATAAGTTTTCCTTATGATGTCCTTATTTCTAGGGGACAGAATTACTTTGGGGCAGGGATAATTAAGAATGAACACATCAGTCTTCCGAAGAACTGTTTAAAAGTGAGAGCTAAGCTAATGCTGCAAATACTATTTAAAAACTCATTGGTCTCCCTCCAGAGTAATTTCTGAGCTTTGGGCGTTCAGCATTTATATTTTAGCTGCAACTGGATAGTCAGCTCTTGCCTGAACAGCAAAAGGTTAAATTAAGAGCCAAGAAAGGATTTAGCCAATCCCCTCAGACTGCTACACTCTGGAGGATGGTGCCATTTAGAACCCACTGGATCTTTCTATAGTGTTCTTCTCTGCTTCTCAGCTCCACACACACACAATCTGCAGCGTTTTCATCTTTGTTTGAAACATTGACCAATCTGTTCCCATGTGGCTCTGTTTCACTTTAACTTCCTCACACTGGGCTGCCACTCGAGAATGGCATGCTATCGAAATGATCATTGTTCTACATGTGTTTCTGTGGGCTGTTAGGCTGTGTCTCATTGTTTCAGTCTGACATTTTTGAGAATCCCTACTGCTAAAGTCTTCAAGTGTGAAGTCTTGCTGCTGCTACGAGTGCTTTTTTTTTTTTTTTTTTTTAAGTTTGCTGTGCTTCAAACATTCTCTTTTTGGGAAAGCATTTGACATTTTTATAGTTATTGTCTTGGTGTGCATCAAGAAAGTTGTATGATTTTATATGCTCCCGAGGGCCGAAAACTGCCCGGTGCTCTTCCTCCCTCAGCACAGGAGAGACCGAGGAAGCCATTCACTCTGCTGAATGATTTCAAAGCTATAGTTTTACAAGATCTCATCCAATGGTTTTTGTTGTTGTTGTTTGAGTCTGTCACAGGCTCACACATTTTGAAGAGGTGAATGAAAACAGACATGCTCCAAATTTCTCCTATGTGTAACCCTCAAGTGAACTGGGAAGGAACATTGATTATGGATGTTTTCATGGTACAAATATAGACAGCTGAGGCATGATAAAGGCAACATCATGTCCACGTCATTAGAGTCTCTTTTTAAGGAACATACAATTACATATGACTTTATAGTTGCTGTTGTTGTTTTTTTTTAAATATTTATATTTTAAGTTGTGGATAATGTTTACTGCCCATTTGAAAGGCCGTATAGTATTGAGGGGGGAAATCAAATAGAAAACCCGTAAATAATGATGAACTCACATGTCAGATCTACTTTTTTCTGACTTGGATTGACCCATGGGCTGCCCCGCTTTGTCGTCTGGAGCGGCCTTCTGTGAGGCAGCTAGACTCTGCTCCCCATTTCCCCACTTGCTTTTATATCCCAGTTCCACAAACTCCCACTGTGCCATCGAAAGAGCAGGCTTCATTCACGGACTTGCCCCCCATCACGATAGGCAGGCTTCAGGGCCTGGAGAGGAGCAGAAGAACAGAAAAAGATTGAATTGCTACTGAAAAGAGGCAGGCTAGTCTTGAAGGGTTGCTGGGAATGACAAACCCAGCTCAATGAGTTTTTTGACAACAGATATAAAAAAAAAAACTCTATAGGAGAGGCATAGGAGTAAGGCGGTGGAGAGAGCCTGGTCTTTGGAGTCTAATAGACCTAGTTTTACATAATGACTGCTCTGTTTAATACTTGTAAGACTGGGCAAGATGAACAAACACTTCCTGGTCTCGTATTTTTATTACCTACTAACTGGGATAACAATATCCAATTTATAGGATTGTTTTTAGGATATATATATATATTTTTTATTTTATATTTTATTAATTTTTTACAGAGAGGAAGAGAGAGGGATAGAGAGTTAGAAACATCAATGAGAGAGAAACATCGACTAGCCGCCTCCTGCACACCCCCTACTGGGGATGTGTCCGCAACTCAGGTACATGCCCTTGACCAGAATCGAACCTGGGACCTTTCAGTCCGCAGACCAACGCTCTATCCACTGAGCCAAACCGGTTTCGGCTGTTTTTAGGATATATTTTAAATTAAATTGATTGGGGTGACATTGGTCAACATGAACATATAGGTTTTAGGGATGGGTTTCTGTGTTACAAGATCTGTATATTGTAACATGTGCCCACCCCAAAAAAAATATTAAATCTGCTCCTGACACCTGTTTTTAGTATAAGTTGAGAAAAGGTATCTATAGCATTTAATAATAGCGGGCATTTAATGTATGAAAATTGAATTAACTTCATTTTTTCCACGGAACACCCTTCTTTGTATAGAGTTTGCATATTCCTGCTACCCAATGTATTATTGTTAATAAGGGTATCATGCTAAATTTTTATGAATCTGTGATAAAGCCAGGTTTTTTTTTTTGTTTTTTGTTTTGTTTTTGTTTTTTTTTACATTGGACCCATTCCATTATATGTTACTTTTAAAATAGTAAATCTGATCACCTGGAAGGGGAAGTAACTAATTTAGCTAAGTTTCATCCAAGGCTGACAATATTTCTTTACTCCCAGGTAACATGGCGGGTAGTGACAATAGCAGAGACAATCTGTTACATGCATTTGCTAAGTGGCCAGACACTAGTACTCAGGTATTCCTTAAGATTCCTAAGAGTGCTTTTCCTAATATATAAGTGTTAAAACAGAGACTGGCGTGCTTCGTAAAGATATGCTTGTTTGCAGCACACAGATCTGTGGCAGGGGAAAGCCAGCCAGCCCAGAGTTCAGCCACTTGTATGCCACAGGGGCTCCTGATGACAAACACGCAGGAGGTGAAGATCATCATAGCAATGACAGGCACACTCACACCCTTCAAAGAGACTGTGATCCGCAACAGTGTTTTCTGAATAGAAAGACAACGCGTGCGCACACAGACAGGCACACACAGACATGTACCTTGATATGCATACATACATCACATATATATACAAAAGAGGCAGAAGGCAGATATAAATGATAAATATATGCTTCTACAAAGAATCCAAAAACGCCTCCAGTAAAGTACTACCAATAAAAGGGAAAATAAAAACTATAAAATGAAAGGAAAAAAGAATATACCGAATGTAAATGAGCTGAGGTTTAACTTAGTTGGACATTACTTTTTCTGAAACCTCAACAGTAAGGAGTATAGCTAAGAACAAGACAATAAGCCACAGAACGTTTGCAAGGAGCTAATAGCGATGCCCCATGGTTATTAGCAAACCCAGTTCTATTTTCCATGCCCTTTTCTCTGCAATTTTTCTTGCTTTAGAAATCAGGCAAACTGACCTCAGCAAAAAAAGTGGCAAAGCTGGATAAAGATGGAAAGAGTCAGGAACATTAGAAAAAGCTACATAAAACAAAAAGGGAAAACCCAGTAGGCAGACATGAATGGCACATGTGCAGGGACGTGTGGGGGCTTTGCCATGTTGTAGCACAGTGCAATCATTATTGTTACGCATGGTGGTTATGAATAATCTAGACATCGGTTAAAGTTCAGTAAATATTGTTTAAGACAGTACTCATTGTACAGGACCACTTTACAGAGGCGTCCATCCCAACGTGTGAAAGGAAGAAAAGTTGGCATTTCGAGGACAAGTATCAAATATGCAAAAATTTACTCATGCGGAACAATATCCCCCTTGGGATTTGTGAAGATGTATAATGCCCTTGTGGATGAAGAGGGTAAAGTGTGGTTCAGGTCGTGGGAGCCCATTAGAACCTTGAACTCTTGGTTGTCTCTGTGCATCTGTCGGGCTAGCCTGGCCGTTGGCTGTCCATGTGGATGAACCGAGCTAATCCCAGCCTCACAGAAGAAGCAGAATGGAAAGCAACATCCTCCTTTTGGCAGCAGCACTAACATTAGTAGTAGCAGCAGCATCAATTGCGATGTAATGAGCCACATTCTCCCCACTGTGCCTTTCCGGCCACAGGAGTACCATTTTGTGCAGTAGAGTGGTAAATCAAATGGCACTCTACTGGGTGGAAAGGGTAGTTGCCTCGATCTTAGCGTCCAACTTGATTACCTGAGTGTGGGAAAAGTTTTGGGGAGATATAGGCCATGAAATGCCCCCAGAATGTACAATATGGTTAAAAGCACTAACATTTTCCCATTTTCTATGGGTCAATGTGGGCATCACCATCAGGAAGAGGTGGTCCAAGGGTACTCTATGTTCATTCTCTGCTGAAGGCTAACGAAGGAATAAAAATATACTACTTATGAGTTTCAGAAAAAAATGAGGGTAAGATTAGAGGACATTTTCCTCTGATTTCAGTTATTAATTTAGTTGGGATTTATGCCCGGTCTCCTTACACACATTTTAAGTAGTTTATATAACAAAAAGGATATTAAAGTAATAAAAATACTTCAGAATGATCAAAGAAAGTCTGTTCTCCCCCTTTGAATATATGGTGTGTGTACCCAGTTCACTTAAAATGTTAGGCACACCAAATAAATACACAATGCCAAATAAAAAACATGCTCTCGAAAATAAATCTAGCCATATTTCCCTATTCTAACTACGCAGCGTAGTCTATAAATTATTTCAAAACTGACCCAGGTTAACTCATTTATGAATTTCTATTAATTTAAATAAATACCCAGCATAAGATTGTTAGTGGCTCTTAGCATGGTCTGCTCTTAAGTAAAATGTGATGCATTTAGGCTTCTAATGGAATCAAGAGGGTTACTTTTATGGATTTATTACAATTCTGGGTTCTCTACTTCAAATCTATCAGCAACTACAAATCATTTATTCATTTACACATGAGCTATATGAAATTCCACAAACATTTATGAGGTGCCTTCTAAGATCCCAGGCAATGTAATATAAGGATCTGTTTCTTGGCGTTAAGAGCCAAGACAGTCTGGATAATTTTGTAATCTGTCTAATCATATAAAAGCGCAGATATTCTTGAAGTCTAATCGACTTACAGTTAAATCAAAGTGACGTTACTTAGGCGAGATTAGCCTCTGCATAGAGTTAAAGGATTACCAAAAATTGCAGTCTAAACATAGTCTATTCCCAGTCATGGTTATAGAAAGCCAAGTTTCAGGTAGAACTAAATGCTTTGATAGCCCTCCAAGCCTTCTTCTGTCCTTCTGCCATTTCATGACTAAAGTATTAAAATTGAACGTAAGTCTCAAAGGTGGTTAGAAAATGAAGCAAGCTTTGTCCACTCCACTGTCACCTTTTCCATGGTAGCCTTATGTCAGCCATGGAGTGTGAAAAATACAAACTTTATTATCAAAACACATATCAGAACTTCAACACATGCTGACGTGTTAGTAGAAAAAGTATATTTTTAACTTAAAAAATTTTGTTATAGCCTGACCGGTTTGGCTCAGTGGATAGAGTGTCGGCCTATGGACTGAAGGGTCCCAGGTTCAATTCTGGTCAGGGGCATGTGCCTTGGTTGCAGGCACATCCCCAGTGGGAGGTGTGCAGGAGGCAGCTGATCGATGTTTCTAACTCTCTATCCCTCTCTCTTCCTCTCTGTAAAAGATCAACAACAACAATATATATATATATATATATATATATATATATATATATATATTTTTTTTTTAAATTTTGTTCTGTGTTCAGATATCATAATTTATAGGTATAGCACGACAACATTTTGAGTTTTGCCAAACTTTCTGGAGATCATTAAAATTAATTTAAATTCATAATAACTAAGTGTTGGCATGCCAGACATTTACCAGCATCATCAATTAATTTAAATTTACATTAGAAGCTAATGAGGAGTCAGATTTAATATCACCTGAATAATCATGGTATTACCATTTGCTGCTTGGTAGCTTGATTTCTATCGTACAGGCCAATTGGAAAATGTGCTTGTTTTGTACCTTGTTCTATCAAGATGGTAGCCAATTAACATCCTGCAAAATAGTAGATACTCAGCCTCAAGTAACAGTATCCTCATCATGTTAGGAGATACTGCACAGTAGCTCTGAACTCTGAATTTTGTTTTATTTTATTTTTTGCCATCAACTATTTCCATAGATTGAGCAAGGATAGAATATTTCCTGTGGCTTTCAGGTGGTTTCCAGGATTTGTCATGTAGATTTATAACACCCAACGTAAATATTTCAGTGACAGAGTAAAACGTGTATTAGGATACCGTTTCACTTGGTCTCAGAGTTCATGCGGGGCCCTTTTGGGATTGATTCAAGTCTCAGTTCCACGAAACTGCAAGCGAACTGCATTTAATGATTCAGCTGATAAGCCCTTTCTTCAGTGCACTCTGAGTTAGCATTAAAATGAAGGATTGTGTGTTTTTTTTTTCTTTGACTTTTCAGCCATTTAATCTCCAAACATGCAATCAAATAATAACATGTATCAGAAGAAGAGTATTCTAATGGTGAGAACACTGAAAGAGAATATAAATGCATGATTCTCCCACTTGCTATGGTTACTGAGTATTTAATGACTCTGCATTGTAATTCAGTTACTGTAAAATAATACTCACTGGTACACTAGATTGCCTGTTAGGACTATTCCATTTCCATATGTTTTGATTCTAAAATAAACATTATGTTTAAAATATCTACATTCTCTTAGAAATGTCTTAATCTAAAAAAAAATATGGGACAAAAATCAAAAAGGGTGTTTCTATAAAGCATTTATGAGAAATTAATTTGTACTTTTGCTTCGGTTGCCAGTTCTAGTCAAAAGAGCACTGGTAGGGCATTGGCGACTAGTACAACTAGTTTAGCATTAAACATGGAACTTTGTTTCACTTTAAAATATGTATCCCATCCAAGAATAGAAGTAGACATGTGCATTCACATAATCCCCCTCACATCCTCCAGAGGGTTTTCATCAGATGAATTTCCCCCAAAGGGCCTCTTAGCTACCAAGAGCCTCTCCTTAGGACATATATATTTCTGACTGTGGTCATTTGTTAAAGAGAATTTTAGCAGATGTTGTTAATCAAATACATTAAAGAGAGCTATTACTTTTCACTTTCTCCCATGGTATAACACTCTTATAATAACAGTTTTTCTGGGGTCCCCTTTATGAAACCATCTGATGACAATAATCTTGATTCTTGTAAGCCCAGTTAACAACTTTTCTTCCTTTGAACTGATCAGCACTATCTTCCTGATTTCTTTGCAGAAATTTCCATTCATGTCAATTCATTTTCATCCTTGGAGCAGTCCATCAAACTGCTCTTCCTTGCAAAATACTTTTTGTTGTTGTTTTGGAGAACACAACTATCAGTGACTGAAAAATGTTTGGGCCACACTTCAATCACTGGCTGATTTGCTGACCATGTGAAGAAACATGTGGTCCTGGCTGATGTGGTTGAGTTGGTTGGGCTCCATCCCTTGCATTCAGAGGTGGCCAGTTTGATTCTTGGCCAAGGCACATGCCTGTGTCATAGGCTGGATCTCCAGTAGGGGGCATGGAGTAGGTAGCCAATCCATGTTGCACTCTCACATAGTTGTTTCTCTCTCTCTCTCCCTCTCCATTTCTCTCTCACTCTCTAAAAATCAATAAACAATTGTTTTTAAAAGATACACGTAACTTGCTTAACTCCACATTTGATTACTTGAATGAATTTCTGTCCCAGAGTCTGATCAATAAACTTATATGGAACGATAATTAATTAATTTAATTAATTAATCAATTAAACTATATCCTCCCTATATAGTTTCTTTGAGATCAGGTCTTCGGTATACTCAGTTGACACACCAAAGAATTGGCATAGTAATTTATTCAACAGTCTTTAATTAATCATTTACTTTGTGACAAATCTATAGTAAGAATGATAAAAATGAGTAACATTAGCTACAATTTGTTGAATGCCACTATATACCAGTTTCTAGGCCCTTTTTATGAGAAACTAATCTCTTCTCCTAGTGAAATTCACGTTCTAAGTGAGGAAACCAGCACAAAAGCAAATATTTGTGATATATGCTATAAGAGAAATATGAACAAACAGGGCTTGGTATATTATTTAAGCAAAAAATTAGATGCCAGAAAGTTGATTTATATTATTTGAATCCTTGCTCAGAAATGGCTTAGTAGCTGTGTGACTTTGGGCAAGTTTTCTAATGTCTTTCTCTGATTGATATCTTCACTTGTAAAAGAGGCATTATCAAAGACAAAATATATGTCTGCAAAGATTATTGTCCTAAAGGGGACCCCATTGCACAACTCCATGCAGCCATATACAGCACCATTCAGTAGTCAATGATGGGTAACTCTTATTGATGTAGTGAGGAGGATCAGCAGGTGCTTAGACAATGTCAGCCACATTGCAGGTTCTGGGTGAATGTTTACTACTGTTATAAAGTAATAAGTTAGAGTAACCAAAGAGAATGATTCTTCATCAGGAAAGAGCATTCATGGAGATGTTTCAAGAAAGAAAAAACATCAAACACAACACATGTCCTTCTTCCATCAAATACCTACTATGGGAGTTAATATTCCTGGAAAATTACAGCTGTATTATTGGAAAAGTTATTGTCCTATATTGTCAGAACTCAGAAGCTGTTCTTAAGATGAATTAATGATGTAACAGGTACTTTAATACTTTTAGATTGGTGTTGGCACTCAAAGTCCAGAATAATCATTGCAATCATAAGGAAGCATGCTGATTCACTGTTCGACTCAATGTTGTATTTGCAAATCTCACTTTTGGAGAAGTGGCTTATCAGTGCATGCTTATCAAAGAGAAGAAACTATTATTCATCTAGAAAAGTAAAAACATTTCCAAAGAAGAACAACAGGAGGAAAAAACAGGCTAAAGACTATGGCTTGATATGGAATATGTGGAGTTAGAGGAATTAGCAGATTCCAGGTGGGAACATTTATTGAGCAGTTAGAATATGGGTCCAGAACTCTGGAGAGGATTCATAGTCAGAGACACTGATTTAAAAGCTAAACACATGTCTTTGAGGAGAACAGTTGTGGGGGTAGGCATTTTTACTGAGGAGACAAATTGAAAGGAAATGCCTGTATTTCAAGTGTATATGTAGAGAAATGGTTTTCCGTTTGACTAATAGGCAAAGGAGAAAGGAGCCTTAAGAATGAAGTGATATTTAGTATCAAGTACTGTAGAGATGTAAGCGGATGTTGACAGACAGGAACCTTTGGTAATTAGAAGGATATATGTGACCATCTAAAGGGCAAAGTGACCAGCGCTTTCAGCAAAGTTTTGAGGATGGAAGACAATTATAGATTGAGCAGGAGATGAGAAAATAGCAACAGGAGACATAAAGAACGCTAAAAAAATTTGATGGTTTAAAGAAGAAAGTAGTCCTCAAGAAGGACTTTAGAGATAATTTTTAGTTTAGAAAAATAAATAGCTTTATATGCAAAGGTAAATGAGCAAATGGAGAAGAGATTGAAGATGTAAAAACAAAACAAACAAACAAACAAAATAAACAGGAACCCATCTCTAGTGTATAATAGCTCAATCAAGAATGATTTGACCATTGTGAATCCAACTGGACTTTGGGAGGTAGAAGAAAATGTTGGTCAGTCTAGTAGGTCCATGAATCAACATGTGCCTCTTCTAGCTTTTTATTAAAAAAAAAAAAAATATATATATATATATATATATATATATGATTTTTTTACATAGATGAAGAAAGAGGGATAGAGAGTTAGAAACATCAATGAGAGAGAGACATTGACCAGCTGCCTCCTGCACACCCCCTACTGGGGATGTGCCCGCAACTAAGGCACATTCCCTTGACCGGAATCGAACCTGGAACCTTTCAGTCCACAGGCCGATGCTCTATCCACTGAGCCAAACCGGTTTCGGCTCTTCTATCCTGTTTCCCCGAAAATAAGACAGTGTCTTATATTAATTTTTGCTCCCAAAGATGCGCTAGGTCTTATTTTCAGGGGATGTTTTAATTTTCCATGAAGAAGAATACGGTACACATTTATTGTTAAATGAAAATAAAGGAAATTTATTACATGTATACGGTATGGTAGTATGGTAGTTGTCAACACAAACCAGACAAGCTGTGAATCCTACAGTATCAAGAATTTACTCATTTATTCAATGACAATCATGTCATCTTCTGGAACATCATCATAACAATCTAATTCCTGAATTTCCTGGTGAATTTCTTGTGACTCCATTTCTTTCAGAATCAGTGGACCAAATCTCTCATGTTTAGCAATAGCACTGTCTTTAAATGAGTACTTCTTGTCAAGGTAGCCTGCTCGCAGTGCATTTGCAATGCAACTGTCAGTGATTTTTCTCCCATGAATTCTTCACCCAAGTCACAACTTCTTGCAGTTTATGTTTCACAAAGTTTCCACGCTGATTTCTCTCCATTCACACAGCAGTGAGGTCAGGACTCCGCGTAAAGTCACTGGTTGCTAGACGCCAGTCGGGGGCGGCCCTAGAGACCAGTTTACCATAAATTAATTTTCATTCTGAGACAGAGCCTGGGGGCCTTATTTTTGGGGGGATGCCTTATATCTCACTCAGAAGGAAACCTGTAAGTATGTCTTATTTTCGGAGGATGTCTTATTTTCGGCGAAACAGGGTAGCTTTTTAAATGTAGGCTTCAACCACATTCTCACCTTCTTAATGACTTCTCAGCTAAAGATTCAAACTCCGTAGTCTTTAGTTCTTTGAGGACAAAAGGAATCACTCATCAGTATTCATTTTCACTTTTGGAGAAAAAGGAGACTGTAGCACACAGCCCTTGCATTTTATTTTTATTGATATAAAGGCGTCTTGCGATCCACATGCTCTGATAGGCAGTGCAGAAAATAATGCTACACTTAGACATATAAGGGATGTGCTGGGCAATGACTGCCTCTGCTTCAGCTCTGGTTTTGAAGCCCATGTGAGATTAAAATGGACGAGGATTGTGATTGCGATTTTGGTGTTGAACACTGAAGGCAAGACAGGGTAAAAAGTTTAACCATTCTGCAGTGCACAAAGAAGGAAAAGCCCTACACCTTGACAGTTACCATCTCTTTAGTTGATGGCTTATTTAGCTTTTACTTTTTAAACGTGATCAAACGTTAAAGTGTGGGGATTACACAATCTTTTGTTTGCCCTTGCTGATGGATTGGTTCCTGCTTTCCTGAGTTTTAGTGGAAACAATTATATCATATAAGAAACTATCTCACTTGTTTCTATTCCCTGGCATCATATATGGAAAAATACAGCAGTTAGTGGAATTGTCTGCTAGAAACTGGCCTTTAAAGGAGACTATAAGAGAAAGAAACTTTGCAAGTGTATACTTTAAGGTTGAAGTGAAAAGGGGGAGGGGGTGGCAGTTAGGGGGATGGCTGAGTTCACATTTCACTTTGTGAAGGTTATTTACTAATTCATGGAGGAAGTAACAGTTACCTCTGAATTTAGTAGAAGTTTTTTTTTTGTTTGTTTGTTTAGTTCATTTAGGCTCGAATTATAAAATTCAACATGATTATAGATTGTAGGAAGATAATATCTGGCTTTGGCTATATTGTCCAGCAAATATTTCTGCTTTAAGTGATCCAAGAAACCTCACATTTTTCCTGTGCAATTTAAATGAATATCTCAGGCAAAAAGTATATCTTCTAATCTAACATGAAGATGAAGAGTATTTAAATAGGGGTTTAAAAAAAAAAGTGAAGAATCGGGAAAATGGCTGCAAACTTCTACTCTGCTTTGATTTTAAAGACCTGACCCGGCGTCGTCTCTCTGTGAGGGTGGACCGCAATATGTTTTGTTCTACACAATAAATGTGTCTTTGGAAAATTATATTTAAAACCAATTTTCAGATTGGAAAATAATTTAAATCTACTCAAGTGGCTTCTGCTACAAGAATTCTCGGCGAATCCCTTGCGTAATGGCAGGTACCTTCAAAATGGCCATTCCTCAGCTGAAATATGTGCACTCTGCCACTTTCTTTTTTATTTTATGTTGTTGCAGTAATTTATTTGTTCAGTAGATCAGAGAGTCTTAAACTGGGTCTCCACTCTACTTCCCTGCAAAACAACAATAGCACCAAACAATCAGCTGCCTATTTTATTATTTTTGCTAACCAGAGTTGCTAATGCAGCTGATAAAACTGGGGCAAAAGCTATTTCTCCTTTTGCCCCAACCAGTGTTACTCACCACTCTGTGAACCCAGACCCACAGAACCCTGACTGGATATCACTGGGCCTACCCTAGCCAGTCCTCTGCATCTCCTTTGTGAGAGCCATTCCTCTCTGCTCTTCCTCCGCCAGCCAGAGGAGACCTGGACCCTCCTTATTGGCTGTGGCACTGCCATCTTTGTTGTGGAGTTATGGTCAATTTGCATATCTCATCTTTATTAGATAGGATATTACCTCCAGTGATAAAACCATGTTGAATGTTCAGCCTTATTATACACTTTAAAACAAAAGTCGTAAGTGTGCATGTTTTGAACAGCTGAAAACTGTAAGTACACTACTCTGCATTTTAATATCATTATTTCTTAAATAATGTACTCACTCTATTTGGAACTATCATGGCAAACTTTAGTTCCTTCATCTGAGAATTAGCCTGAGACATGGAGTGCTTATAACGGATCGAAGGAATGCTAGGTTTGGGAAGTACAGAAGTGAAGATAAAGTGCCTACCCCTCTGGGAGCTTGCAATGGGTAGTAGGAAATGTATGTGCTAAATGAGAGAGGTTTATACTACAGAATATTACGCAGATCAATTATACCAAGTAACAAATTAAATTACACCAGAGAGAAAGTATTTTTAGCTACAACTCATCATTATGACCCAATATGATGTTCCAGCTTAGGTTGCAAATAGAGCGGTACCCTGAACATTGTATGGTAGTGTACACATTTCTATAATGCCTCGAAACCTTTCCTGACTTCTCAAGAGGGAGGTGAAAACTGGATACACAGATGGAACATAAAAATAAAAACCAAAGTAAGAAGGAAAAAAAATGAATCTTGGCATTGTACAGGTGAGAAGAAAGAAAGAATGCATTAATGGTTTTAAGACCCATAGGTTTTCGCTTGGCAGAAATCAAATTACTATGAGTTAAGGTGGGGGAATTACTGGCAATCCATTGCCTTCTTTTAAAATCTTACTTAAAAAATTTAAATAATTTTCGACTATTGCCCCTTTCCGTGAGAAATAGAAGACCAGTGAAAGCAGCACGCATACTAATTTTTCTGTTTTCTTTTTCCTCCACCTACCAACTACACAGTGTCTACTTTCCAAAATTAGTTTGAAAACCCACGACCTGTGTCTGAACTGGGCAAAACAGCACAACAGTTTACACCTGAAATGAAAGAATGATTGTACATGAGTCTCTTAGTGGCTGTATAGAGCTCAGTCTGTATGTGGATCTATTTATAAATACATCTTATACATGGCAGCTTCATTTAGTCTTGAACTGGTCCCCGGGTAAAACAGGACGAATAAAGTATTATTTCTGATAAAGCCTTCACCCAACTAAGAGAAATGAGCTCTTGCAGTTACCATTTCCCCAAAGACTTTTTGAGATGCAGAAAAAACTCATTATAACGAGGGCCTAGTTACTCCAGTGCGGCAGCCATGCTGTGGGATACAGCAACGCAACCTCGTCTGCCTGGGAGGTACGTGAGACAGTGGCTCCTGTCTCAGCAGCCGGGCCTTAGAGCTCCCGTCATTCCTGCTGCCCTTCCAGATGGTCCAAACCAGTAGGTCAGCAAAGACACAGGTGTGGCCCATCCATAGGAAGTAAAATATATTTTCATGCAAAACATATAAGATAAGGGGAGTGGAGAATGTCTGATTGACTGACAGCTAGGGAGAACCCCATTCAAAACCCAAAGTCCTTGGCTAAGCCCTGAGAAGCTTGTCAGTTGTCCCCTTTCACCTCTCTATGTCTTCCCTTACATTTCGTGAAGAGTTTGCAGTCTGCAAAGAAGTTTGACATATCGTATTTGCCGGCGTATAAGACGACTGGGCATATAAGACGACCCCCTAACATTTCCACTCAAAATACAGAGTTTGTTATATACTCGCCGTATAAGACTACCCCCCACTCGGAGGCATATTTTTCAGGGCCAAAAAATCGTCTTATACGCCGGCAAATACGGTACACTGTCTCCTTGTTCTTCTATGTACTGAATGTAGAAATGAGCAAAAGCTCATCATAAGGACAGATTGTGAGCTTATGTACGGCACACTGCAAATGATCACCCAGCAATGGGGAGACCCTCTTGATGTTACCTCTCTCCCCGTGATGAAAAATACTGTCCACAACCAGCTGTGTAATGGATCTGCTCACTCGATGCCCTCATATCCAATTGCATAATGGCAGGCCTACTTGGAAGACACACGGTCTTGTCTATTTTGATGTCCTAAGCATTCTCCTTCAAATCTGTTCTTTCTCCCATTTTCTTTTTAAAAAAATATATTTTATTGATTTTTTTACAGAGAGGAAAAGAGAGGGATAGATAGAAACATCGATGAGAGAGAATCATCGATCAGCTGCCTCTTGCACACCCCCCACTAGGGATGTGCCTGCAACCAAGGTACATGCCCTTGACTGGAATTGAACCTGAGACCTTTCAGTCTGCAGGTCGACGCTCTGTCCACTGAGCCAAACCGGTTTCGGCTCTCCCATTTTCTTTATGTTAGTGAGTGATGGTCTTTCATCCCAGCCACAAACATGGGAGTTCTTGTGGATTGCACCCTCTCACTCACTTTTCAGTTTCTACAATGACCCAATTCCTATATTGTCTGCCCCTTCCCCCCCACACCCACAGTTAGTTCTTCTAGATCTCACACTTTCTCTCACTTTTATTGCTACAAAAATATCACAGTTACCCTGCCTCTGGGCTAATCTGATCCAATATGTAACTGCCAGAGTGATCTTTTGAAAATGCTCTGTTTGTCCTACGTTTAAACTCATTAACAAAGGCCTTTGTGATATGGTGTTGCTGAGTAAAACTGTTGGCAGTCCTAGAAAGGCAACGTGTATTTGATGCCACAATGCTGTTCCCTTGGTGTGGAAAGCCCTTCCAATTTTTGTTTAAAAAAACTCCTATTTATCCTTCACTGCTCAGTGAATCATGAGTCATCTCATTAGGAAATGCTTTGCGATCCACCTCATCCCCAACTCGCCAGCCCGAGTTTGCCCTCTTTCATCCCATAACATGCAGTTATCCTAATGTTTTATCATGCTCCATCCTAGCACGGAAGAATTTGAACTCTAATGATTGTTTTGCCGGGCTGTCCCCCTCATAAGCTCCTTCAGGACAGAGACCAGTTCTGATGGGCATAGCTCAGGGAACAGCAACAGAAGAAGCATTTGGTACATGTTGAACCGAATCCATTTTACATTTTCCAGAGCACAAAGCATGCACAAAAGAGATTAATTTACTCCACATGGGACGTTGTTGCCAAGACTTACCAAAAGGTCAGGTCTATATAAAGTGGTTACTTTTCCCCCCTTTCCTTTAGTAAGACATTAAAAAACAAACAAACACAATTTAAAAGCTGGGACCGATCTCTATTATAGAAAATGATCAGAGAGTCAGATTTACATAGCCTAAGCTACTCTCTAGGCCAGTGGTTCTCAGTGTGGTCCCCAAACAGTAGCATCACCCCGGAACTCATTACACATGGGAATGATTGGATCCACCTCAGACCTCCTGAATTGGAGACTCTGGGTTTGGGGTTTAGCAGTCTGTTTTAATAAGCCCTCCAGGTGGTCTAGTGGTCATTCTAGCTTGAGAACTACTTCCTTGGGACTAAAATTGAAATAACAAACACTAAAGTATATTTTCATTTATAGTGGGCCTACTATGTGCTGGACCATTAATTTGGTTTGTCTCATTAATTTTTAATTTTTTTAACAATACCAGACTATCACTGCAAGATTTAATTCTGCTAAGATACCTTTTATTCTATTTAAAGTTGTTTTAGATACAGTAGTCTTGAGTTTGCTATAGAACCTAGCCAGGCAAAAATGGTGTATCTTACACCTATCACTCTCCAGTAGTGATTCCTTGCCTCCTCATACTTATCTATTGCATAGAAGGAACCTCAAAATAGATTGCCTTGAATCACAGATCTGAACAGCTTGCTTAACTCTCCCACTGTGAGATTTTACAAAGCATAGACCCCGTTTTGTGTGCAGAAGCCTGCACTCTGCTCTAGATAGTACTTTTCACTTATAAGCTAAACACTTGATAAATGTCCCTTGGATGGATGAATGAATCTTACAACATTTATCAGAGTACTATCTGGATTTAGGTTGTTTTTCAGACACTAACACACACACACACACACACACACACACACACACACACACAGGTTTCTAATCCTTACACAGAGCAGCGATTAGAAATTTGTGTGTGTGTGCATTTGAGTGTGTGTGTGTGTGTGTGTGTGTGTATGTGTGTTTGTCTGAAAAGCCATATCATTTGCTTGTATAGGAGAGAAGGACAGAAATAATTGTGGGATTGGAGAACTAACTATGTTTTTTCCCCCTCTTCTGCATTTTGGTAGCTATCTCTCAAGCTACTTCAGCCTGACTGGTGTTTAAAAGGCATGGACACTTAAATGTGCGAGTTCACTTAAATCCATGAGCTACAAAAGCTAGTTCTGACACATTGTCTCAAATTCTCAAAATCCAGGAATGCTGGCTCCCAACCACTCACCTGCCTGCCTGCCTGATCACCCCCTATCCACTCCCCTGCCAGCCTGATCAATGCCTAACTACTCCCCTACCTGCCCAATTGCCCCCAACTTCCCTCCCTGCTGGACTGGTCACTCCCAACTGCCCTTTCCTGCAGTCCTGGTCACCCCTAACTGTCCTCCCCTCTAGGACTGGTCACTCCCAAATGCCCTCCCTTGCTGGCCTGATCACCTCCCCTGCCAACTATCTTGTGGCAGCCATCTTTGACCACATGGGGGCAGCCATCTTGTGTGTTGGAGTGATGGTCAATTTGCATATTACCTCTTTATTATATAGGATTATTACATAGAGCTAACACAGATATAGGAATGGGCAAAAACTGAAGAGAAAGTCTTTATTTTTATTGATTTGTAGCATAAAGAAACATTTTTGTTGAAGTGCTACTTTTTATACAACAAGAATGCTTACATTAGTGAAAATTAATAGATCAGAAAACAGGTCTCTCTGTACTTTTCCATGTCCCACATGAAGAGTGGCACCAAGAGATTTTTTTGCATTTCAATCACTTTATTGAAATGTAAAATACCAAGAGATTTTGCAAGACCAAGGAAAGGAAACAGTACAATGCAATGATACCACCTATAACTAGTGTGAATTATCTATTATATAAAAAGACTTTGGTCGTCACACCATCACGCCATAATGACCAATCAGCAGGATGCTGTGTACAAGGCAAGTATGCGCAGATGGGCAGGAACTCGACTCTGGAGGACTTGACTGAAGGTGTGGGTTGGTTTCTAGGTCTCACCTCCTACAGTGGCAGCAGAGGCATCTGCGGGACTCTTTCTGGGTCCTGCTGAACTGCTGACTCTGGGTCTTGCATGATTTCGCATGCTGAGCCCCTAATATGTTATAATAATGAAGACATTATTCACCCCTACAACAGTCCTAAGAAACTTGTAGCTGAAAGTTTTTAATCCCCATTTTGTATGTGAGAAACTACAACCCTGGAAAGGCAAGCATCTTACCTTATGTCACAAGTTTGAGGCTGGAGCTGGAGATATCTCTACTTTTTATATACCAGACATTCTAAAAGTTATTTTATTTAAACCTCAAAACAAATTCAGGGGAGTATCACCCATTTGGAAGATGAGAAAACTGAGTCTCGCAGCCACAAAGTAGCTTGCCCTACACACATATAGCTATTATAGAAAATTATATGTACTCAAACTTAGATTTCTTATCCCTAAGTCCAGTGTTTGTTTGTTTGTTTTCCTTTTTCCTTTTCAGCATTATGGAGAATAAGTTGCAATAGAAAGGGAAAATATAAGTAAAATAAACAAAGTGATAGAGATGAAAGCTATAAAAAAGAAAAAAACTTTCCAAAATTAACAATCATTCGTTTAAACATAGGAAAGTAAATTACTTTCATTTGCATGAAATTACTATTTGGGGCTTTGGTAATTTTTCCCAAGTCAAATATTGATGAAACCCAGTAAATTCTGTTGTTTTTCATCTAAGTTGGACTTTTTTTTTAACTTTCCAAGAGGTAAATAAACTATTCTTCCAAAACCATTTACAATTTTTATGGGGAAAAAAGAAAGACCATTCAAGAGAGACAAGATTATTGCCTTGATTTATAAACAGTACAGAATTCGGATTGTTTTTCATTGCTGTCAAAAGCAGTGCTGAACTTTTAATGCAACTCGATGCCAATTCTGATTGTGACTTCCCTCTTGTTCCTATGGTAACAAACTTTAAAGGGATCAGCACTACATAAAAACTTTTTGCATTGAAACAAGCAAGGAGAAGAAAAAAAAAACAACTTGACTCTGTGTGCTACACACACACACACACACACACACACACACACACACACAGTGAGGGCTAAAGAAATGTTTACTGAATGAAAGAGTAAAATAAAAATAGTCTGGGTCATACAATTGCATGCTAATAAGATATGGTGCTAAAATTTGCATATGCAAACATCTTCATGGGACCGAACAAATTTTAGCAAAACAGTAAGGTGTAGTGTTGTTTTTGCTTCACTTTAGACCCAGATTGTAGCACAAAGAGAGCTAAGTCGAAGGCTTAAATAGCTTAATTGTGCAGCAAGTTAGAAGCTAAAGGGTCAGAGTAATGTTAAGTAAATGAAGCTGTTTTGGAGAAAACCTGTAATGCTGCATTCCAGGTCTCCCAAGGCACAGTGCCATTTTTGTGTGTGTGAAATCAGTCTAAGGCCAAATGCTGGTGTTTGCTGACTTCCAGAGCTTCCTTACATTTCCAGTCTTTGCAAGGCAACATTGCCAAGTACATGATATCTAAATCTGGTGGGCTTCTGAGATGTTGCTGGAGTGTATTTAAATACATGTTGTCTTATTGCTGTTAGCTCATTGGCTGGGCTCTCTTCTAAAACCTTTAGGTTCTGCCCATTGACCATTTACATTTAAAATTCTGACCCAAGTAAGGTGTGTGCCTTTTGTGAAATTATGGAAACCTTGTCACATGGACGAGAAGGATAGTAACTAGATGTATGGACCAAGAGGTTTATATACAGGGTGTCCCCAAAAAATGTATACATGCTTTAACAGCTGATAGCTGTAGATTCTGTTACATTTTGAAAATGAAATGTATTCTGCCTTTATAATTATTCAAAGTATGTGTAAAATTTTGGGGACACTCTTATGTGTGTGTCAACTCATTCAACAAATATTTGAGTCCCTACTATGTGCCAGACACTGGAGTAGGTGTTCAGTAAACTAAAATCCTGCTCTCTGACATTCTAATGGAGAAAAAGTAATAAAAGCTTAATATGCAAATTGTCCCCTTGGGTGGCGGTCAACCAGGAATTTGACAGGGAGACCAGGAGTTCAACTGCTTGCTATGATGTGTGATGACCACTAGGAGCAGTGTCGAACATGGCAAGCATTAGTGACATGGCGCTGGCAGTGGGTGGCAGTGGAGGCATTGCCAGCCCCATGGACCCTGATGAGAGTGGGACCATGGCGGGATGGTGGAGCAGGTGAACAGGCAGCACCAGGCCAAGGCGGGTGCAAGGAGGGGCCTGATTACCCTGCTGATTGGCCCACAGATGGTGACCAGCAGTGGTGGTGTAGGGCAGGGCCCCCAGGGGCTCCCAGGCACTGAGAAAGGGCAAATAGCAATATTAAAATATCTCTTCTAATTATTTCCCTTTCCATGTGCATGAATCTGTGCACCGAGCCACTAGTAAAACATAAACAAGCAAGAGTAAAATAAATAGAATAAAGCAGAGAAGGTCAATTTTAAATAGGAAGGCCATAGAAGCCTCATTGAGACGGTGGCATTTGAACAAGGACCTAAGGTGGCATAGGAGAGCACCAAGCAGATACCAGAAGGAAGAGCTTTCTGGGCAGGCTGAATGGAACTACAGAGGTTCTGAGACAGTAATGTCCCTGAGAGGTTCCTGGAATAGCAAGGTGACCAGTCCCGCTGGAGCAATAAGCAATGGGCAGAGAAATTAAGTTGATGTCAAAGAAGTAATAGGATCTGGTAGAGGAGGTCAGAGGCAGATTGCATAGGTTCTGTCCACTGTAAGGATTGTAGCTTCTGTATCAAAGGAGCTGGGAACTCCCTGAGAATTTTAAGCAGAGAAATGGAATGATTGGGCTTAGATTTTCAGTCGATCATTCTGACTGTTGTGCTTTAAAAAAAAAAAAGATTGAAGGGAAGAAGGACAGAAAAAAGAGATTGGATAGAAGGCTGTCATATTAATCCAATAATAAATGATGGTGATGTAATAGACTGGTTATGTCAGAAGTAGTGCGATTTGTTGGATTCTGGATATCTGGTAGGGATAACTGCACTTTCAATGGATTGAATGTGAGGTGGGAAGGAGGAATCAACAATTATAGCAAGGTTTTTCACTGGCGCAACTAGAATGATGGGGTTGCTCTCTACTAAAAAGATTGTGAAGGATTGAGTTCTGGGGACTGGTTAGGCCAGTCGTGGGCAAACTACGGCCCGCAGGCCAGATCCGGCCCGTTCGGCTGTTCTATCCGGCCCGTGGAGCTGAAAGAGTGGAGGGTTCTCCTGCTCTCCCCTCCGCTCCTTCTCCAGCAGCCCAAGATGAGAGTGCCAGCATGGTCAGGGTGCTTTTGTTTCGGCCCTCTGGTCCAGTTTAAGAACCCATTGTGGCCCTCGAGTCAAAACGTTTGCCCACCCCTGGGTTAGGCGCTCAGTTTGGGACATGCTAAGTCTTAAATATCTCAGCAGCTATCCCTGGGATATATGAGTCTAAAAGAGTTCAGAGGGGATGTCTGTGTTACAGATGTAAATGTACAGTCATCAACGTCTAAAATCATGGGTATTATTTGAAGCTGGGAGGCTCCATGAGTGGTCTTGAGCTGAGCTCTGGAACTCCCAGCATTTAAAAGTCAAGGAGATAGGGAGGGACCCCAAAAGGAGACTAGAAGAAGCAGCACGTGAAGGAGGAGGACAGGTTGGGAGCCAAATGAAGAACTCGATGCAAGGAAACATAAAGAAAAACAAAAAGAGCCTCTGAATGGGGTACATATATTTACCAGAACATGCCACCGTGAGTAGAAGGAAACAGAAGATATTTAACCTTAGTCCCTTCAGTGACAGCCATGGTAATACCTTCTCAGGAGAATGTCAGGCGCCAGCCACTGAGGCTGCACGGAGACCATGATGGTTGATGCTGCTGCTGCCACAGGAAGCTCGCCATGTTCACAGAATCACGGACTCTTTGGAGAGGACCTGCAAAGAAACCTAGTTAACCCACCTGATTAAAAAACCCCACCATGAATTCATATGGTGATTCTTCTTAATCGTCTTTAGTAGCAGGCAACTTCAAATTTCTAAAAACAAGTTGTACATCTTTGAATTCCTCTCGTTAGCAGTTTCAAGGAAAGTGGCCATGTCACTTCTGTGGTGGAAGAATGAAGTGGATCATGATGCCAACGTTGTATTGATTCATAACTTGCTGAGCATGTATCTCAGTGTTCAGAGATTTATCCCAATCCAAACAGGCATTTGTTCAGGTCGTCCGGTATTTGCCAGATTTATTTACCTACTACTCTTCCTCCGAAGTCAGTCTTTTTATTTTTGTTAATCCTCACCAGAGGATATTTTTGCCACTAATTTTAAGAGAGAACGGGAGAGAAGAGGGGAGGAAGGAAAGGAGGGAGGGAGGTAAAGACATCAATTGGTTGCCTCCTGCATAAGCCACATCACAGGGATGCCAGAGACTGAAATTGCAACCAGGTATGTGTCCTTGACCCAGAACTGAACCCCGTGGACCTTTCTGTGCTCAGGCCAACACTCGAATCACTGAGCCACACCAGCCAGGGCAGCTTTTGATGTTTCAAATGTTTGGTTCTTGGAATCTGAAAGAGAGAAAATACATTTACCTACATTTTCAAAGGTGTGCTTAATTTTGCCTTGATAGAGGGGAAAATAGAAAATTAAGTAAAGACCTCCAAATTCCATCATAACACCAACCTTTATTATACTCTGAAACCCTGGGGAGCAGAGGTGGCCTCCTCCAGCTTGTCGATGTCTGTGCTCGTCTGTAAGAGACAGCCATCTCCAGGTCTGCTGTCGCATTTCCAATGGTGTCAACAGCTGCCATACACCAAGTGGCCAGACTATTACGATCTCTAAACGCATAATAATCTGTCCACTCAGCGTATGTCCTACATCATAAAAGGCTAATATGCAAATTATCCCCTCAACCAGGAGTTCAACCAGCAGGCAGGCCGGCCAACCGCCCATGTTCTCTCCCCCTGGCCAGGCTGGCCGGACCCACCCATGCACTAATTTATGCACCGGTCCTAATTCTAGCTAGGGGAAAATGATATTTATACTGAGTGGTCAGATTATTATGCGTTTAGAGATCATTAATAATCTGGCCACTCAGTGTATAGTGAATGCCTGGTCCTATAGGCGCAGCGGCCGAGTTGTTCAGAACGGCGCATAGTAACAACAAATGGGTTGCGTGAGCACAGTCAAGACCCGAGAGATGGAAAAAGACCCAGATTTGGCTCCTCTCTCCCCCCTACAGTGGGGGGTCCCTCCCATCATGCTGGAGGGGCAGCCCTTCCATAATTAGACTCCACTCACAGCCTGGAGTGTGTGGAGCTGAAACCAGCCACTGGAGGAACTGAGCGCCTGCGGGGAGGGCAGAACAGGCAGCGTTTCCTCCTCTTGCGCCTAGCACTGCTGGCCCCCGTGCGGGGTTTACCCCCGGGCAGCGGGCAGCGCAGGGCAGTCAGTAATGCACCTAGAATGTGAAGTGCAAATCAGCACCACGTGCGGTAAGCAGCAGGTAATTACATTTCCCTTGTTTAATTAAGTTTCACTTTCTGGTTGCCTTGGGGGGACTGCAGGGAAGGTGTTTTTTTCTTCCTGATGCTTTTTTTCCCCCATAGCTAGAAACTGAGCAATTCTACACTGTGTTGAAATGGATACACACTTATTTGTGTTGGCTGGATTAAGCATCTGTAATCGTCTATTTCCCCTCCTTTGTCTATTTGTGCCACCATCTTCATACGTGGGACAGAAATTGCACTTAAGGGAGACATAATGTTTCTATTGTCTCCGGGCTTATTGAAAGCAACGCATTCTCCATGAGAATACTTTTCTGTGCCTTAGTCATTAGCTCAGCACTGACTGACTCCATTATCGATTTTCACCGTTTTCTTTAAATACCGTGTATTTTTCATGGAAGTCCAAGTAGCTGATACGTTTGCTACATCCACAAGGAACCTTTCTGCCTCTCACTGCTAGGTTTTGCACATACACGAAAGGGTGCATTTAGGAATGCCATGCCCTTTTGCAGAAGGCTGCAAAACCACTCATTCATTTCCTTGAAAATTACTTGTGGACCTACTATGTGAAAGCGTATGTGATAGGCCCAATGGATTTGCTTCTCAGCCAGCTTATGGTTTGGTAAGCCTCAACTATTTCTATTTAAATGCCTTGAACATTCCATCACAGAGGAGCCTTACTCTCACACAACGTGGCGAATGCTTTAGTCATTGAGGCATGTCCTTGGCACATACTTAATGCAGAAGAGTGAAAGCCTGTCACAGCCCAAGAAACCTAGACGGTGTGCATCTTGCTATGAAGCACCTAGGTATTCATATGTCAACCAGGATTTAGCTTCTATCCTTGAGGACAAGCCAGCGTTGGAAGCTTATTTTGAGATGCAACTTACTAGAAAGAGATGTGGTCAACTTCACTTTATCAGCAAAGGTCAGAATGACACCACCACGTTGTTCTCTAAAGACGGTCTTCTTCTCAAAGTCCAGCTTAGTGGTGACGTAGAAGGGCCATCTTCCCTGATCTGTGAAATAGGGCGTCCACTGTGCAGACTTCAGTGCTGTGAGCTGCATCATAAGCCATATTCTAGTTATTTCCTTAAAAGATTATACCCCTTGCAGGAGTAATTCCTGGGGGGAAATATCATTTGTCTTTCCATCATGCTTTTGGCTTCTACCAACTCTCCTTTTCCAGAGGCTGGGCATGGGCCCCCAGCTGTCTGTCCATTTGCACGGACTGATACGCTTTGCAAGCAGCATTCTTGGTCTGGCGATTTCTTGGCCTCATCGGTAGCTTGTCCTCCCTCTGTGGCAGTCTTTACCAAATTCCTAATAAAAGTCAGCTGACACCGTTCTGGGCACTCAGGAGTAAACAAGGCCGTGTGTTTACATAGCAAAAGTGGATGCACAGATCCCCTTGGGTTAATGTTATTGTCTCACTATTGTTAAGTCCTGGCCATCTGCGAACTTCGTAAAGGCCACAGGGTCTTGAACTTCAGAAATCTTCTCCTAAAAGAAGGTCATGTGTTTGTGGCTGAAGAAAGGATATTTAGTACATTGAATATGTCAGTGATTTGTACTACTTCCTACCTTTTCAGAAGCATCTGAAGTGGTTTAGCATCACAGCTCTTATAACAACAGCCAGTACAATTTCTAATGCTTAATTCGCAGACCCTCCTTTATTAACGTGAAAGACATCAAGTCAAAACCTCAGTAACATGGAGTGGAGGAGGAGAGATTCCAAAATGGATAAAATCGAGCTGAGGGAAATGGAATTGGCTTGCCCAGTATGACTAAGAGGTCAGGAATAGAACCTGACTCCTAATAGAACACATTTTTGTGTGGGTGGCACAAAAGAACGGGACATGTTAACAATCAGAAAGAGCTCAAGCTCAGCCACGAAGCATATTTGTACACACACTCTTGCATATTGTGCTCGAATGACTTATTTTTGCCTCATTCTGTTCCAATGCGCATTCCTGCCAGAGGTAGGTATCGTTTTGGAGATTTTCTCTCTCTCTCTCTCTCTCTCTCTCTCTCTCTCTCTCTCTCTCTCTCTCTCTCTCTCTCTCTCTCCAGCAGCACGCAGCAGTCAGAGTTCCCAGATCCTGAGCTGAGGAGGGGGTCTGGGTGGCACAAACATGAGCCGATGGGTCCCACACTGCGTGTGTGTTTCCTTCTACTCACGGTGGCATGTTCCACAACAGCTGGCAGCCTTTGGCTTGAGAGAGGGCTTGTCCAAGGCTATGGACCTGTGAGCTCAGCCTCGGACAAAGTACCCCCGCCAGTTTCCAGGGGGGACGTATAGTCTCTGAGGCAAAAGCGGGCACATGTAGGATGACAGCCCAGGCAGGAGACACTTAGACATGCTTGGCCACAGCTCAGATGGTAGGGTCCAGGGAAGCAATCTGGCCCTTCTCTAAATGCTAACTACCACCAGCATTTAGTTCCAACATTTCCACACACTGCCTCCGTTTTTCCTCACAAAGGCCCCAAGAAGGAGATCTTTTAATTTGCGAATGTTACAGCTCTTTTATGAGGGCAGAGCCACGCTCCTGGAGATTGTGACATGCTCAAGGGTATGCAGCTAATAAGTAAGGATGGCAGAACACATACTCAGGTCTCTTGACTTCAATTTGGGAACCTCTTTCATTACTCAAAGGGGTCCTTGTGGCCACACCAACCTCCTTCCACACCATAGAGCCAAAACACACACTCAGAGGAATGTCCCTGGTGCGCAGGGGTGTATAAAGTGTCAGGACCCCATCCTACCTCTCCTTTCTTTTTCAAAATGTCCTGGGCTCTCCCGTTAGGTGAACGCAGGCCATCAGTGTGTAGGGACCAGCTTCTTAGCTGCTCATCTCTCACAGTGGGCACCAGACTTCCTTTTAAGGTGCTATGTCTGATTCATTAATAGTTTGATTTTTTTTGCAAGATACACAGAATATTTTTTGATTGAGAAACATTTTAGAAATGCCGAACATATCATCGTGATGAAATAGCAATGACTAACATTGCTGTTAAATTGTTGAAATTATAATGGCTTTAACCTTTTTTATTAAATTCGGTGTGTTTGCTTCTATTTGTTTTATCTTGTCTCTTACATGGCCTTTTTGGCTTTGAAACGCTTAGCAAACAACGTGAGTTTCTCTTGCTGATCTAGTTCCTACTTTTCTCAGCCTTAGGTGGTATATTTCAAACAGAGCTGAATTAACATGGAATTTTAGAGAGCATTTCTGCTAAGTGGTAATAAAAGAAAAGGCTGGATGAATTGCAATTGATTAAAGAAATGATAGTACAACTAATCTTAGGGCGAATCAAGTACTCTTGAGAAATAAAGTGTTTTATGTAGCTATTATAATACTGTGGTATTATCAACCCTGTCTTTCAAACTCCTGGGAAACAGCTTACAATGAGACAACAGTGTAATGATTCCTATCAAACCTAAGCAAATAGGGATCCCTAAACACATGGATACAAGCAAATACAAATTCCTTGGTTTCGCATGGATGATAAGATTGAAGAGCCAGAAAATTCAGGAAGGTGAGATGATAGTAAACCATAAAAGCATGGCCCCTGCAACCAGCTGACCTAAAAACTTGCCATTTTGATCTAGTAGTCCAAGCTTGTAAGGGAGGCAACCAATTGACCGATGTTTCTTTCTCACATAGATCTTTCTCTTGCTCTTCCTCTTCCTCTCTCTCTAAAAGCCAATAAAAACATATCCTCAGGTGAGGATTAAAAAAAAAAAAGATTCACTTTTAAAATTAGACCAAATGGTGACTGGAAACTAAAACAAAAGAAGCAAAATGACCAGTAATCAAGCTCCCGGGGGAAGTGTTTTCACTTTAACTTCTGTGAATTTTATTTGTGCACTAGATGATGCTAATTGAGGGAAAAGTTAAATCTATTTTTGAGAACATTATAAATTACCTTGAGTCAACACCTTTAGAAAAGTGAAAAACCGAATTGGTGACTAAATTCTCTATTATCATAGCACCCTCTATAAAATTTTAATTGACTCAAGTTCAATTTCATATAGTAACAAATAGTAACAACTATTTCCAGACCAGCTATTTCCAACTTTTGCAATGTCAAGATGTCCCAGAATGCTTGTGGGGAAAAAAATGCAGATTTTTTTTGAGTTCCATCCTCAGATATTCTAGTTCAGTAGATACTGAGTGGGATGCAACAAGATATAAGGACTTCAGACCACCTTTTGAAGATGCTAGCATCTATAATTTTTTTTAAAAAAAGCATAATATATTAACTAGACTGGACAAAGCCAAGGTGGCGGGGCCAAGGCAGAGGCAGTTGGGGCAATCAGGCAGGCAGGCGAGCAGTTGGGGTGATCAGACAGGCAGGCCAGTTGTTAGGAGTGACCAGGCAGGCAGGCAAGCTGTTAGAAGCCAGTAGTCCAGATTGCAAGAGGGTGAAGGCCAGGCTGAGGCTCCCGCCCCCGTGCATGAATTTCATGAACTGGGCCTCTAGTCCTATATAATGAAAGCCTAATATGCTAAGTGTCTGACCATTTGGCCATTCGACCAGTCGCTATGACGCGTACCAAAGGATAGACACTCTGTCCAGTGGGTTAGCTTGCTGCTGGGGTCCGGCCAATCAGGGCTGATTGTGCACCAGTGGGGTCCCTCAACCTGGTCTGCACCCTCTCACAATCTGGGACCCCTCGGGGGATGTCAGAGAGCTGGTTTCACTCGATCCCTGTAGGCAAGGCCGAGGGACCCCACCAGTGCATGAATCTGTGCACTGGGCCTCTAGTAGAGAATAATAAGCAAGGAGGGAAATGTTCTTTGGGTGCAAGAATGCCATTGCTTTTTATAAACTCTGACTCTATCCAATATAAATGTTTAAATTTAAATTTTTATTCCTGGTGATAGAATACATGTTGATGAAAAGAGAAATATAAAATTGTCTATGGTTGGATAACTTGGATGCTTGCTTATAATCAAACTTCTTAGGACATGGATCCAAAAGAATTACCTATTCCAACTCTTCATTTTATAAAAGAGTAGAATGAGGCTCCAGGAGATGAAGTAACTTGCACAATGTCATGTAGCTCAGCAGTGATCAACCAAGATTATTCTTTTCTTTTTATTCATTATATTAAATTTCTTTTAAAGTTCTCTGAAAATGGTCCAGTGTAATAAAGGGACTAAGAGTAAGCCAAGTATCCATTAGCTTATACCTTTGCCTTACACAGAAAAATAACATTAGAGACTTGTATAGACATAAATGCAAACATTCAACAAAAGTAATTCTATGGTTATGCTTACATGATGTCTTGTCTTTCTTCTTAATAAGTATCCTGAACCAGTGTATGGAGTAAAGATGCTAAATTATTGCAGGCATAAAATTAAAATAAATTATGAGGCTCAAGGAAATTGTTACCTTCTGAAAGATACTCAGTTTTGGTTGAGTTTTTCAAAACTACCCTCTCCCCCAAAGCTTTCCTACAATAAATAGCTACTTATTTAATCTGCTTCCCCTGACAAATCGATTAGGATATTGGGGAAGGTGTATGGAAGAGGGGAGCTGCAAATAACAGAAAACTGACTAACAGTGTTTGGAACAAATAGAGATTTCAACTCCATATTACATTATCTCCAAAGATAGGTTATTGCTAGTATTAGTGACTCACTATCATGGTTCCAGGTCAGTAGCTCTGTGATTCTCTTGTCCTTCCTCTCATAGTCTCAAACTCCAGGTATCACACTGGTGTTCACAGTGGGATGAAGGGAGGAACAGGGCCAGCAGAGATGTGCTTTCATCAAGGAAAGCTGATGGTTCTCCAAAGCATACCCCTTCCCCCTTGCCACCCCTTACCCCCATCTCCCAGCAGTCTTATTGGCCAGAACTCTGCCTGTGCAGTGTCTCCCCACCATTCCAAGAACAAGGGAAGCTGGGAAAAGAAATAGTTAGCTTTACCTTCTAGAGAGGAGATGGGCAACGGAGAATTAAAAATGAACGTCTGCCAGTCTCTCATTTCTCCAGGAACCTCCTCTTTAGTGATTCCTGTGTCAACTGAGTACGGACTGGCTCTCAGGGGACATCCCTCGTTTCAGACATTCTCTTTGCTTTCTTCTCTCCTTCCACATCCTTCTGGACTCAGCAACTTTGCCTCCCTCCCCCCCCCATACACAATGCAGAGTGACCACAAGCCAGATGCACCACCTATCTCATGGGGACCTATGTTTTCAGAGGAGTCCTTTGACTGACTGCCTTTAGGAATGTGACACAAGTGTCTAGGGTCACCCAACATTTTGTCCAATCGCTTTCTCTGTGGATGTCCAACAACCCTTCCTCTGCTTCTTTAAGAGAAAGATGGAATTCTAGCCAAAACCAGTCTGGCTCAGTGATAGAGCGTCCGCCTGCGGACTGAAGGGTCCCAGGTTAAGGGCATGTACCTTGATTGTGGGCACATCCCCAGTAGGGAGTGTGCAGGAGGCAGCTGATCGGTGTTTCTCTCTCATCAATGTTTCTAACTCTCTATCCCTCTCTGTAAAAAATCAATAAAAAATATATATATTTTAAAAAAGACATAATCAGAGAAGTGAGCAAAGATGTTATGTCTTATTAAGAAAGAAAGAAAGAAAGAAAGAAAGAAAGAAAGAAAGAAAGAAAGAAAGAAGGAAGGAAGGAAGGAAGAAAAAAGATGGAATTCGAACATGACACCCTGATTTTTTTTTTTAATCAGAAGTCAGTATCTTGAAAGCATACCTAAGGCTTTTCTTCAGATGACCTTTATATTGAACCATATAAAGATGACAGGCACCTTCTCCTGGGCTCAGCCCAGTCATTCATGTTGCGATTGCTCAGACAAAAAGAAGTGCTGACACCTTTACTGAGACAAGTCAAGGCCCTCCTCGCAGGAAGCTGGTCTGATGACAATACGCTGACGGGCGGCTGCCCTGGGCGCCCACGGGGACCAGCTCTCTCCTTGACTTCTGGCTTTTGTGCGTATGTGTGTGTGTGTCGGGAACTGTATGAGTCATGGTTAGCCCTTCCAGCCTGATTGAGTTTGAAGGAACCTATGAATTGTTGCATAAAATGGATTTTGCAAGCGGTTGTCTTCAGCATACCCATAGGAGAAATGCGAGTCGGTTCATAAATGGAAATTCTAGACAAACAACTGAAGCTAAAGACACCTCCGTGTGTAAATGCTTCCAGATGGAGGCCAGCTTTTCACTCCACTCTGCGCAGTTCTCATTTTAAAGGGTTATTGAGATGGAAGCGCTGGAGCAAAGTGCATTAGACTCACTCGCCCTGGCTCTGCTTCCAAGGGAGGCCGGCACACAGTTGCAAGGGGGAAACAACGCTGTCTAAAAAATAAATCTTAATCAATTCCCTGTAGTCTATCAACACGTGCTTTTCAGAAGGGGGGAAGAAAGGAAGAAGAAACATCTGAGGAAAACAAGGCGGCGTTGGAGGAACCTCTTGAAGGGGGCTGGTGTCCTGTTAGAAAATTAAAAAGTCATGCGGGGGCCGTTAGGAAGGGCCTGTGGCTGTGAAGTAGAGTAACATGAAGGAGGAACTTCAAGATGCAAGTTTAAAGCAGCACTCCGCAGCTCTTTGGACCACACGGTTGTTAGAATTGTCTTCACCCTTTGGAAGAGATCTGAACAGGTTACAAACAGCGATAGTTGTTTTATTTGGGGTGTGTGTGTGTGTGTGTGTGTGTGTGTGTGTGTGTGTTTAAATCCCTGGGCCAAAAGAAAATGCCATTCAGCCTGTAAAATATCCCTTATGCCCACCCTGCAAGTCCTCCTCCTGTTTCCCACCAATCATCCTCCCCTCCTTCTGCAGCTTCCTGTACGACAGGCGAGGACACCAGCCACCTCTGCCTGAAGCAGGAACACATGCATTTCAACCAAGCAAATACGGAAAAAGGAACAGAAGTCAGAGCACACCGTGCTGCTCTGACTCTCACTGCTGCCTCCCCTTAGGCCTCTCGGCATTGCGACCATGTCTTTTAGGCCCCGGGCACATGGCCTCAGAGCCTGGGTGATTTGGAACCTGCTCAGAGTGGCTGGCACGGGGCGCGGAGAATATTTTAAACTGAAGGTGTAAGCTCCCTGGGTCAGACCACTGTACTCGTGGGCTTAGATGTTTACTCAGTAAGTGGTGCTGGTGAGGGGTGGTGCCTGGGCTATGGCCCAGCTGTGTGCAGGGGGGGGGGGAGAGGGAGCGGGACTTCCCTCCTTGGAGAAGGCCGCTGCAAATCAGAGCTAATGGGACCCTAATGAGAATGCTCTCCAACCAGCCCCTCTGTGCCAGGGCCGTGAATAACAACAGGATGTGGGTTTCAAACACGTGTAAGCTTCTGCAAGCTGTCTCTTTCAGTTTCATTCTTTTTTCGGGCACTGGGAAAGAAATATAATTTTATATATTTGAAGCAAACATTTTTTTCTTCTTGCTACTCATATATTTTTGACATCACTTTATCCCGTTTCAGCGCTGGGTTTCATTCACATTTGTGCAAGCCACTTGGGTAACTAAGCTAGCACCGACATATATTTAATTGGTACAATATGTAAATGACAGCATGTAATATTTATGAAGGGGGCGAATTATGATGTACACTAAAGAAGTTTCACTTTCTGTAACTGTGGAGATAGATTGTACTCATCATCCACGAAGGGTGTTCCTACAGCTGCTCTGGGGCTGTGATTCTGGTCTTAGTTGATGGTTTTAATGAACAGGACCCGGGGATGTCACAAGCCACAGGCATGTCGTGGTAAACATTAAAGACATGCAGCCCTAAATTAATTTCCATAAAAAGAAGGTGTGACATTTGAGCATAGCCATACAATCAGGATCAAATGACCAAATCTGCATGTACTCTTACAGAGAACGGAGAAGTTAGAGACAGGGGGAAAGGAAGGTATTCGACTTCCATTCTTTTTGTATTTCCTATTTCTCCAACCCCTCGCCCTCTCGACACACACCCCTCCTCCCCCACTTTGCTCCTCATCCCAATCCATCTTTTTCCCTCTACGTTACTGGCTGTCTTTCCCATCCCCTTTGTCTCTCTTCTTCTTTACCTTGTTTTCTCCATTCCCCATCACCCCTAGGATATAGAGTGAGGAAGACAGGATGGTCAGGATTCGTGAGCAGAGAAATATTATAGGTTGGTTAATTGGTTGATTTTCCATCTCAAGTTTTGAGTTGTCTTTGCACTTGAACCATGCAGATGATAAAAAGGGGCCGGCTATTTCAATTCAGTGTCTGGAAACTCTGAGACTCTTTTCTAAAAGTTTTTCCCCCCCTTATAATGGAGACTTTGTTGGACTGCAGACTCTGTAATTATGCTCCCTGAACAAATACCTTGAAAGGGAAACAATTCCAAGTCTTGTATCAAAGATTCAATGTGACATGTATTTACTAAATGCCTAACATGCCTATGCATTTTGTTTATTCCTTGTAATAACAAGATACAGTGAGTTCACAACCGGTGCCAGCACTGTGTTCCATGCCGAAAATCCAAAATTAAATAAGACACAAGATTCCTACCCTCAAGAATTGAGTCCAGTGGAGGAGGAAGGAATGTACAAACACCAGTTGCAGGGTGATGAAAGCGCTCTAAGAGCACAAAGGACTGTGACTTTCAGAAGATGATTCAACTAATTATCTCTGGCTTTATTGGAAGAGATGGGCTGCAGGAGTAGTTGGCAATAAAACAAAGTTTACGTAAATGGCAACATTTTCCTACAACTTCACTTATAAAATTAGAAACATTTTCCCACAGAAAAGCCTCCCAAAATACTGAATGCGAAACTTGAGATCACAGAAAATACTAGGCCGTGTCTATAGCTGGCCTGCTGAAAACTGCATTTTTACAAGGTAATCCCTGCTTTCATCCCAACTTCCGGTCCTGCCACTCAGTGTTTTCTTCGGGCAGGGCTTTTGTATTTATGGGTTGGCCACTACCTTGGGATTGGAAATCCTTCTCTCTTACTGGGACCTCCCCTGTCTTCGCCCTCAGCCCCGGAGCTCAGTTTCCCTTCTTTCTTTTTTCCTTTCTTCCTTCCTTTCTTTTTTCCTTCCTTCCTTCCTTCCTTCCTTCCTTCCTTCCTTCCTTCCTTCCTTCCTTCCTTCCTTCCTTCCTTCCTTCTTTCTTTCTTTCTTTCTTTCTTTCTTTCTTTCTTTCTTTCTGTTGAGATATTCACAACAGCAACAGAGTCAAACAAACGTATTCCAGCCCGAAATGCTTACGTGGTTTCGGAGGTGTTAAGAGGAGTGACTCCCTATCTCTGTCGATCCAGCTCAAGAATCCACTGAGGGTGAGCAAGGCCTATATGTATTCACTCATTTAAGACATATGTATGGACAGCCTGCTCTGTATAATTGGAAACATAGTGCTCAACCTCTTGAGTTTACCACGTGGCATGGGAGACCAGCAGGCAGTAGTTACCTGTAATCAGGAGAAGCGCTCCCGAGGACCAGGTTTCTGTGAGCACACCCAGGGAGGGGACTGGCTTGGTCTGGCAGATGGGAAAAGATCAGGAAAGGCTTCCCGGAGGAGGTGATATTTAAGCTGAGGTCTGGAGGATGGGTGGAGTGGGGGGGGGGGTGTCCCTCCAGGCACAGGAGTGAAGTCTTGAGGGCAGGAAAAAACATGGCAGTTCTGAGGAACTTAGAAGCCGGCGTGGCCCTAGCGAAGAGAGCAATGAGGAGAGTGCAGCGGGGAGGAATGGGATTCTTATCCTCACCGGCTCTGGAATCAGAATTTACTGAGTTTGAATCCTGGTCTCTCACACCTGGATCAGTTAGGAATATCTTGGGTTTCAAATAATAGCAAGCCTGCCTTATTGAGATTCGCCTATAAAGTATAGTACATTGTCCCCCAAAACAGAAAGGCTAACCACAGGCAGCCCAGGGTTGGTGCAGGAGTTCATCACAGGGCCAACCTCTCCATCTCCGGCTCTGCATCCCTCATCTGTAGCTTTGCCATTTTGGAGTCTCCAAGTGGCCCCAGGCCTGATGCCCCATTGGAGGCAGGAGGGGCGGGGCGGATGTGCAGTCCCAGCTCCTTTGGTCAGGAGCGTTAAACCTCAGACTTCCTCTGGTGGGCTTTTCCCTACGTGTCATTGGCCAGAGCACACCCCAAATGGTAAGGAAAGCAGGGAAAGTGAGAATGAAGATTTTCCTGCTCTGACAATGGAGGCAGCCCACAGAGAGGGGATTGGGAATGTGTATTGATTTCCTCAGTAAACAGCACCTGACAACCACTCTCTCTCTCGGGCTTTCTGCTTTTCAGCAAGCAGTTCAACTTCTCCAGTTTCTCATCTGAAAAGTGGGGTCGGTGAGAGTCTCCACCTCAAAGTGTTGTTATGAGATCCATTGAAAGAATTTCTTGTGCCCTTAAATAACCATCCAGTCAGTGTGAGCTCGGAGTAGGCTTGCCAGGTATGCTGCAACCAGATCATGAATGTCGTATTGATCATTTTGTGATCATTAGCACAATGAAAGGGTATGAAAGGATTTTAAGCAGGGAGGCAGCATGATCATATGTGTGTTTTCTTTTTTTCTTAAACATATTTTCATTGATTTCAGAGAGGAAAGGAGAGGGAGAGATAGGAACATCAATGATGAGAGAGAATCATTGGTTGGCTGCCTCCTGCACGCCCCCTACTGGGGATCGTGCCCGCAACCTGGACATGTGCCCTTGGGAGGGAGTCAAACCCGAGGACCCTTCAGTCCACAGGACCATGCTCTATCCACTGAGCAAAACCAGCTAGGGCATATATCTATATGCTTTCAAAAGAGCCTTCAACTTATCCTCTCAAGATACAGTCCATTTTATTGCATTGCAGATTTTCAGCACAATGCTTTGCTTACCTGTCTTTGTTCTCAGATAACCTTTCTTTTTATTCTTTTTTGACAGTCTAAGTTGTTTTTGAGATGTGTGAAATTAGAATTAAATGCAGGTGTTTGAGTTCCTTTGATTAAAGAAAAAAATTTTTACCTTGGGGCAATTTAATGCCAGAATATCAACATACTTTTATCAGGGTTTTCAAACCCATGTGGCTGATAGTGCACCTCTAGGGTAGGAAGAAAATATCGCAAAGATTTTACTTGGCTTACTTGAACTACTGCCCTGCTATGAGGGGCCACAGCAAGCTTGCATGTTAAAAAAAAAAAAAGGCTTCAGCATTCCTTTCACACTCCCACTCGCCCCTGAGGTTCCTCCACTTCCTTCCTATGGCTTTTTTTAGAAGCGAGTGTGTTTTTCTCACGTCCGGCAACAAAGGATGTTTTGTGCTGCTACTGAGGTTTGTGTGTGTGACTTACTTTAGAACTCTTTCTAGAAAGTGTTATTACTATTTGCATAGATTTAGTAGAACTTTATCTTGAGCAGCAGTCTCACGTGGCAGTTTTTTGTTTTTTTGTGTGTGGATTCGCCACGCTTTAACTTCAAGTGAATTTTCCCTAGGTGTTTTCAAAGCATCTTAATAGGTCCTATCACAGGTCCTTTCAGAAGTCCCACATATGTTTTTATCTTTAAAAAAAAAGTTTACATGAGTCAGTGCAATGATTTTATCATATCTTTACCAGAGGGGGCATGGAGACTATCCATACATTTTGTTGATTTTCAGAGCGAAAACTATGTGTCACCGTCACAGCGTCCCATGCTGGAGCTATTACATGCCTTGACATGAGGTGCTCCTATCTAATTGTAATTCTCGGAGCAATGAGACAAGGTGAAATAAACAGAACTCAGATGGCTAAGAATTATGCCATAAATCCTGTGAGAGAATTTACCTTCCCACTGTCAGACAATATAAATCATTAAAAACATATGCTGGAGTGGCCTTACCTTTTCTTGAAAAGGAACGGGGTTTGCATCTCAACCGAGAGAAAGGTACCGAAGGAGCCTCTGAAGATTCGAGGCACTCATTGGTGGCCAACCCCTGTCTGTGCACCGCCAGCAAAAGACTCCCAGCAACGGATATTATAAAGAGGCAGCACTCCCCAGAGGACAGAAGCAACAAGTGGATCTGCTTCGTAAACAAGATTGCATCGGAGATAGTCTATCTGCTCTTAGTAAGTGACAAGCCCCACTGTCTAGAGAATGAAGATTTCTACTCCCATGTGGATTTTGATTTCTCTTCTGTTGGAGTTAAGGAAGGGGGGCTTGGATCCCAAGATCAATTTCATGTCGGAGTTCCTCGGCGTTTGTCACATTAGATCAGTACATCTCTGGTGGCTTTTGGTAGGTATTCTAGCATTGATTCTCCTCGAGTAGGGTAAACCAGAGGAAGGTTTAGCAAATCAAAGTCAGTTTTCCTAGGCGTTTTCTCAGAAATCAAGGGAAGCTGTGGTGTTGATGGGGTTTTCTGCTCATCTTTACACGAGATGCAAAATCACTCTTTGTGTGGGTTTCTTTCCTATGATGAGTATCTGTCATAGGCAGAGCCTTTGGTGTTTCTGTGCTTGTGGGGATTATGCAAAATAGTGCTAAGGAACAGCAGCAGAACTTTGAGGAACTAAATGTTTATTTCAAGAGACAAGATATCGTAGTGGGAGTTGTGAGAGTGGGAGTGTGGTATTGTGAGAACCCAGACTTGCATTGTCAGTACTCAATAAATTTTGGTGGATTTCATTATCAATTGCATATGTCTCTGCCTGCATGTGCATGTGATGAGAGAGAGAGAGAGAGAGAGAGAGAGAGAGAGAGAGAGAGAGAGAAGAGGAGGCAGGGAGAAAGAGAGTAATACATATTCCCCAACAACATAAGAAACACAATTTTGTGGACAAAGTATATAGGAAAAAAACAGATTTTAAGCAGGTCATACATTCTTGTATTACTATCTGGTGTTTAATGTTAGTTTTGTCCATATCTGTAGCCTTGTTTAGGGTTTTTTTTTCCATTGCTGTTTCTGCAATATTTTCAACTGTGGATGGAACCTCTAATACCTCACAAATCAAAGGGCTAATCACTGCTGATTGTTCCTATAGCCATAGAAGGCTAAAACGTACATGGCTTTTGGACTTAACTAGAAACCCAATTTACAAAAGTAATGCAGCCATTTTCAATTCATGAATAATTTATATTCCAAAAACTCAGTTATCAAGCAAGAATTTGAATCTCCTTATACTTTCCCATAAAAATAATGTTATGAGAGATCATTAAAATATAGGCCTACCCATATAATTATCCCAGTATCTTGAAGGAAAAAAAAAATAGTATTGACTACCAATTACCATGTATGAGTCATGGTATGTGTTCTGAATTTTAGCTAGAGAGATCAGAAACACATCCCCACCCACCCACTCCCCACACCCAGCCCCACCTATGAAAATTCTGCGGGTGAAGTAGATGAGAGGATTGCTTCCCACCTGTCCCCTACCACCTGTAGTTTACTAGAAAGGAGCTTTGAGGACATGGTTTTCACTGGGCAACGTCAACCTCAATTTTCTGAGCAAGTCATTGGCAGAAGAGAAGGAGGGGTAAGGTGAAAATAAACATCGTTAACGTTTATATAATTTTTAAAAAACTACTTTGATGATAGTTATAGAAAATTGTTAAAACGTTTGGCATTTGTCTCATTGTCTCCCACCCTTCCTTCACCCCATGCCACCACTCCACAAATCAACCAGGGTCATGGACCTAGGGGATAATTCCAATTGATTCTATTAGAGTTCTTTGGACATGAACTCCTGGTAGGAACTCGAGAAGGACTTCAGATGAAGACATCCCTCAAATTTCCCTTTTGAAAAGACAATGTTAAGAGAGTTTGTTATGTCGTTATCACCAAATGAGTCACCATTCATTTAAAATTGCGTTAGATTTGCCACTCCCCAGAGCCTCCCTCACTGTTGAGTCTGTATGCAAAGGCAGACTGGCTGAGAAGTCAGATAAATACTTTGCCATTTTAGATGTCCATCGCTTCATGCTTTACACAGAACATAATGTGGCAGTAGCTTTCCTCCTGATCCAAAGCTGGCAGTGTGACATCAGTTTCTACATTCATTCCACTAACATCGACTGAGCCTTTCCTGTGTGCTAAGCATGCTAATAGGAGCTCGGTGTGTGTGCGCAGCAATGAAAAACAAATAGTCTGCCTGGTGAGGATAGATAGATGGCAAGTAGACCAACAGGTAGCAGTGTAGTGTTTCATAACGTGCTAAGTGCCATGGATGAGATTAATCTCATATAGGATGGTCATGTAGGAGGTCAGGGAGGAGTGAGCCATGCAATCACCTGGGAGAGTTCTCAGGCAGAGAGTTCAGCAAGTGCAAAGCCTCTAAGCCAGCTGGATCAGAGTAAGCTAAGGGAGATGGTGGGAGGTGAGGTCAGGAACATAGCCAGGGCCTCAGAGGGCTTTGTAGATTATTAGAAAAAAAAGTTGCTTCTATTCTAAGTAAGATAGGATGCTTTGAAAACAGAGCCAACAGGAGTGTCAGTGCACTGGGTATAAGGTGTCAAAGAAAGAGCAGAACCAAGGATAAAAAACATTGGTCTATATGACTAGACTAGCCATTTACTGAGCTGAGGAATATCATTGGACTATCATGTTTAGCAATGGGGAGGAAAAAGTAGAATTTTCTTTTTGGACATGCTAAATTAGACATGCCTATTGGCAACCAGTGAGGATGTCAAGTGGGCAGAGGGATAGGCAGGTTGGAATTTATGTGTGCGGTCTGGCCCAAAAGTTTACATTTGGATATTTAAGATCACAGAAAACACCAGAAAAGAAATATAGTTAAAGAAAAGAAGAGGCGTTTGGACTGAGTGCTGAGATTCTCCCAATTCTTAGAGATCAGAGTGTCAAAGTAGAACCAGCAAAGGAGACAAGAGGTGGACTGTCCAGTGAGGGAGAAGCCATAGAAGATGGTAAAGGCAATTGTAGAAAAAAGTTAAGGAGGAAGTGTTTGTCTATGTCAAACGTTGCAAATAAATTAGGTAAGCTGAGGACTGATGGTTGATTACAAAATTTGGTGAAGGCCATTGGCAACTTTCAGTCACTGGTGTATGGTAAACTGGCTCTCTGAAAAGCAACAACAAAGCCCTGATTTGTTGTTTCTGCCAATTTCCATATTGTAAATGCTCCCATCACAGCCAATTTCAAGCTACAAATGCTTAAGCAAGTAGCTTGCAAAATTCTTAACTATTAACCATTGGCTCCTGATGGCTCCAGCGCAGTCTTTTGACAGGAACTGTTTTGGTGGAAAGGGTGGGAATTGAAGTGAACTCATAAGAGATGAAATGGAGAAGAGTTGGGGACAGTAAGTATAGATGATATTTTTAGAAAGTCTGATATAAAGAAAGGAGGTGACGACTGAATCAAGTGACGTGGTCAGCAGCTGTTTTTCTTTGCTTAGTAGGAGATATTGTAGCATGTTTGTGTACAGATGAGAATGATCCAACTGGTAGCCACTTAAAAAAGGCAAAAAGAAACAGGTAAAATCAATGTTGACGATTTTATGTAACCCACTATATGCAAATTATCATTAACATGTGTACCGGATATAAAACTATTATTAATGAGCAATTTTACATTCACTTTTAATTCACAGTTTTAATTCACTAAATTTTCACAGTGCATTTTTCACAAGAAGCGCACCTCATTTTGGACTAGCCATGTGTGGTCAGTAGCCACATGTGCCTAGTGACAACCACATTGGAGAAGGCAGGTACACATAGCTGACTAAGGGGTAGATGTGTTGATGGGATGTTGTGGAAGTTCTATTCTGTTTTCTCAGTGAGAAGGGAAACAAGTTCATCTGGCAACAGGGAATAAGAATTGGACAAGCCCTGACCGGTTTGGTTCAGTGGATAGAGCATCAGCCTGAGGACTGAAGAGTCCAAGGTTTGATTCCAGTCAAGGGCATGTGCCTTGGTTGCAGGTACATCCTCAGTAGAGGGTGTGCAGGATGCAGCTGATGAATGTTTCTCTCTCATCAATGTTTCTAACTCTCTATCTCTCTCCCTTCCTCTCTGTAAAAAATCAATAAAATATATATATTTTAAAAACAATTGGACAGAAAGTGCTGGAGGTTTGAGGAGAGAGGAAAAGGTATGAAATAGTCATGGAGGATGGAACCCTACAAGGTACTAGAACTGGTGCAGCACTGATGGCCCAGTGAGGTGAGTGGTCCAGGGTCTGGGTGAGACTGGCCATCTCTCCTGTGTGCTCCTCTTCAGCCACCGTATGCTCTGCAGAGGGAGGGGCAGGGACATCTACAGGGTGGACAAAGCTGGATTGAACCCCGGGGAAATTAATTTTCGGAAGGTGGATTTCAATCTACCATCCAATAAAAAACCGCTACAATGTCTCCATAGGAATCTTGACCTTTTCCCTTTCTGATCGAGGCTTCATGCATGTGGGTTGGGGTGGGAGTATGAGCTGTGTAGCAAGAGTGTGTGGGAAGAGCTTAAAAGCACAGTGACTTTTTTTTTATTTCCAGCCACTGAACTCCTCTCTCAGAATTCTCTTAGCAAGCTCTCCAAACTTTCTCTAAGCTGTACGTGCCCATCTCTTTCCTTCGAAGTCAGCAAACTGTGTACTAAGGTTTATGAGTACTGCACGGTCTGCATCTGATATGTACTTGTCAGAACTAAATGGGTGTGTTGAGCTGACTCTATATTTGTTGAGGCTAGGAAGATGTTAATGAGGGCTCTCTGTTCCCCTTTTGTAACCTGAAGCTGCCAGTCCACAGAACAAATCAGAGGGGTTTGCAGCAGCACACTGAGGTCCTTATGTAAGGAGGATCACACGCAATTTTTGTCTTTGCAGAATTCCTCTCTGTATAATTATTCTTTTGATCATGCTACACATGAAAAGGAAAGCAACTGGGGGTATGAATCATGCTCTTGTTTCACTTGGAATGAACAATTGAGACAGGGCGAGGAGTCTGTGAGAACTGCTGGTCTAAGGGGAGGTGGCCATTCTTAATGGACAAACGTGGTGTATCTCCTTACCAGTGTGTCCCGGGAGCAGACCTCAAGCTGTACGTCCGTAACATCGGTCAGCCACCCCGGGGAACGACATTCCTGGGTGTGATGCTGCTGTAAGCGCCATCTGAACTTTCTCTGCTGCACATGTGCGAACACTTCATTGTTGCTTACCTAATAAAACGGGTACATTGAACTCCATCCGGACTTTTACTGAAATGCCACAGTAATTCTCTCTCGGGTTTGATATTAATCTGTATTGGGCCTTGGAGAGCTTTCAGAACTGTCAGTGTACAAGGGGAGTTTGTGGATGCATTTGGGAGATAGCTATGTCTTCCTTCCGTGATGCCTTCCTGGACACCCAGGGCAGAAACAATCACTTGGCTCCTTGTGCTTCCATCCCATCTTGTACATATTTCAACTATGTCCCTGAACATAAAATCACTTTCAGGACGTCATGCTCTTGCATATGATGTCTCTTCTTCCTTTCCCACCTGTACACACCTCCTTATCCTTCAAAATCCAATACATAGTTATTGAATGGATGAATGAGATGCTTTGTAGGGAAGAGGCCTTCCCTGAATTGATCCTTCCCTCAGGAGTCCTTGCTTCATTTGGGTTACGCTTCATTTTGGGCATTTACCCAGTTCCTTAAATGCATTTACCTGTTGATTTCTGACTTCATTTTATGTGCTTTTGTGTCCCTAGTGCTTAGCATAGTACGTAGCACCTGATAAACCTTCACATTTTTTGTTGTTGTTGTTGAATGTGAAATGCAAAGAATTGAACATGGTTGTGTGATTCTGATGAAATAGTTTAATTTGGGTCCCAATTTTATTACCCATGCTAGCTTGTATTGAAGTAAATCAACCGACTTGATGCATTTCAAATAAAACCTCAAAATGAGGATATATTGGTTTTAACCCAAAGCAGAAGTTTATGTAAAGGATGTAACCTTTTGCCCCATACACTCAGGAATTAAATTAAAAAGAAATCTGAAAACCCATTTATAGGTCATTTCAATTTGAGGCTTCTAGGTATGTAAGAAAGGTTTATTTAAGGTTTAATAACCAAGTTTCATGTGGGTTCTTGTTTGGGAAAGAGAACTTTCACATGGCATTAATATACCATAAATTGTGATTTACAAAAACATTCTCACATCCTGCCTAAGGCAAAATTTTAATTTGTCCAGTGAACTTTCCACTGGAAGAGAAAATGGTAAAACTGACAAGCGAATCTAGCTGTGCACGTTTTGTTTTGGAAACTTGCTATTCCCAAATGCTCCCTGAAATAATTTTTGCAAATTCTTTGGAAAACTCAGGGAAAAAAGTTGGGCTTTTGAGAAATACCTTGAATGTCATATTTTGTATGTCAAAGAAATATTGGATTTCTTGTTGATAACAGTTTCATTGACTTTCATTTATTTTTGTACTATTCAGTGTTTCTGCAGTTCAGTATGTGTATGTTATTAATCTGACATCTGATATTTTAAGATAGCTCATGTGCCTTATCTTTCAATTGGATAAAAATAGAAGTATGTGTGGTTTTTAAAAAGTTTTATGTAAATCTAGTTTATTTGCTTAACTATGTCTTCCAAATAATAGGCATTTTATATTGGGAGATGAATGGATGGGTGGATAGATGAGTGATTAGGTGGATGGGTGGAAGTTTGAATAGTTGGTGTATGCTCCAAGTGTTGGGTATAAATCATAGCTTTGCTACCTATCTATTCTCTGGCCTACAGCAAATTAATGATCTGGACCTCTCTTACTTCAAATGTGCATAATATAGTAAACTAAATAATACATATAAAAAACGTTGCATCACAAGTGATGATGCATCGTGAGGGCTCAGAAATGTTAGCTGATGTTATTACTATTTTTAACATAACAATAAATGGCTTTAACCAAAGCACCTTTTAAAAAATATTTACGGGTCAGTAATAAAACCTGTAGAAATTATGAATGCGTTGATTGTGGTACATTTGGGAATACCAGTAATTTTCTTTTTTTAAAAAAATATATTTTATTGACTTTGTAATTACAGAGAGGAAGGCAGAGGGATAAAGAGAAACATTGATGATAGAGAAACATAGATCAGCTGCCTCCTGCACACCCCCTACTGGAGATGTACCCACAACCAAAGTACATGCCCTTGGCTGGAATGGAACATGGGACCCTTCAGTCCTCAGGCCGATACTCTATCCACTGAGCCAAACCAGTTAGGGCACCAGTAATTTTCTAATCATTCCAGTTCAAGATTTTCTATTCATAAGAAGAGTATAGTTAGTAACAGGGAGCTTCCCTTTCTACTTATAGAATTACAAGCAGAGCTTAGATATGAAAACATTATTCTCCACCATGAGACAACAGCTGGTTGTGCTATGTGCCGTGTCTTATTAAAGCATGGCCATCCTGTACAGTTTGAAATGTTTACAAATTCTAGGTAAGTGTTCCTAAAGCAGACGGCCTTTCCCTCTAGGGTGACCCAGGCTCTCAGGAGGCGGAGACCACACTTTAAAAGCTCTGAAATGGGGTTGAGATCATTTAGGTAGTACAGCTCCCAGTTTTACTACTTCTCCTCCAGACATCTCTAGCGGGAAAGACTGTCTTCGCACGAGTTTTAGGCAAAGGAATAGGCCACAGAGGGCTTCCTCAGCGCAGAGGTAGGGAGGAGGGGGGGATGAGGGTGGACTCAGGTCCTGTTCACAGGGGGGCTGTTTGCAAGGAACTTGCAACTTTCCTGGTAGTAACTTGGACAGCTGGCTCTTCCTTCTGGGCGGCGTGGACACCAGCACTGAAGCTGATGAGAAGAGGCCGTGGAGTCCTCAGGTGGCCGCTCCGGAGAGGCCTGAGCCGCAGGGACACGCGCAGACTGTTGGAACTTGAGCAATGAATGCCTCCAGCTTCTTTCCGCCCCGTTTCTGTTTGCGCGGAGCTGGCCTTTCCCGGCAGGAAGCGCCTGCCATGTAAGGAGCGCGGGCCCTTCCCGCCCGCCGGCCCCGCCCCGCCCGCGGGCTCCTTCCCCCTCGCCGCCGGCCTGCAGGCTGGCCCGGGCTTATCCCTGCGAGGGTTCGCATTTTAAAAATGTCTCCTTTTGTCAACTTGAGATTGTCCAGAATTTAAAAGCGGAAAGGAAGAGAGGAGTACAAGGAAGCTATTAAAGATATATTAAATAAACTCTACTGGGAGCAAGTGTTGCGTTGAGGAGAGAATCTGTAACTTTTGCAAGGGAAGTTTGGGTAGTGCTTATTATTTTAACAAAGAGGGTGTGGGGTGCGTGTGTGTGTGTGTGTGTGTGTGTGTGTGTGTGTGTTCTCCCTGAGCTGGAGGAGCAGATGTTTAAAGGAGACAGGCAGGAAGCCGCTCTGACAAATGAAAGCATTTTTTGATTGAATTCATGAGCTAAAGTTTCCTGCCAGTAATTCATTCAACCCTAGGCTACATAAAAGAAAACCCCATGTAATTGAATTTTAATCGCCTCACTTTTTTTTTAACATACAACCAGAACAGGCAAGGGTAGCCGCCACAGGTAAGGCTGAAATAGTGCCGCTGAGCTGATCTCGGGTTATTATTTATTGGCAGTTTTAAACAGCCGCGATGCCCTCGCTTCAGACCGCTCCGGCTTTATCTGGGTCTGTGTGCCAGAGGCTATTTCTTATTGTCCGTATAAGTTAAGATCCTTCCTCCAGACTTTCCCCCCTTTTAAGCTGTTTTGTGAGCAGGTGCAGATGGCTTTCATGCACAGAGCCAATTGAAACGTTCTGTTTCAGCTCGCAGAAACCAGAGTTGTGTGTGTGTGTGTGTGTGTGTGTGTGTGTGTGTGTGTGTGTGTGTTTTGTAAAAATGTACCACTGCGTTTCGTGCTGCATCTATAATTCAGCTGGAAGAGGTCTCCCCCTGGTTTATGCTGAAATCTGCCACCTCTGTTTCTGTCTCTTAATGAGTTTGCTTTGTTTACAGCCTTAAGGAGCTCCTGTCACCAAAATCCCACCCTCCGCACCCCTCCCGTATTTTTCAGCCCGGTGATTTCACAACCAGGGCAATTGCAAAATAAGGGTAAAGGGGCATTTTTATTTTTTTTTAATCCCTGGAGATTGTTAAGAACTTTTTTTCCCCCTTTCTTTTTTCTTCACAGCACACTCAAGTAAACAGTTTCAGGAAGACTCAAAACATTGAGATCCTTGTTCGTTTTCATAAAAATAATGGGAAATAAGTAACTTGGCTTAGCCACACCTTAGACTGTTAAGCCCGGCTACAGAGCGTGGAGAGCCGGTGCATGCTGATGACTTGGTGTGGTGCTTGCACTGTGGAGTCACCGAGCAAAACAAAGTGAAGCGGGAGCTGGTTCCTCTGGCACACAGAAGGCTCTGGTGGCCGTGGTGGGAATGGGCTTGCATTCCCCTTCCAGCCACACTCACACGGGCACTCATGCAAGCCCATAAAGCAAGTCGCCATAGCCCAAGGCCAGAATTGCAATAATGTGCAGCACCCAACCGAACAAGACCCAAATATTAATGTTGTAACGGAACCAACACATGTTCAAAATAGATGTGCTAAACTAGTTCAAACCAGAATAATATTCAAGCCCTGGCCAGCAGTTTGGCTCAGTGGATAGAGCATCGGCCTGGGACTGGGGGTGAGAAGGGGGGGGGGTCCTGGGTTTGATTCCAGTCAAGGGCATGTACTTTGGCTGGGGGCACATCCCCAGTAGGGAGCGTGCAGGAGGCAGCTGATCGATGTTTCTCTTTCATTGATGAGTCCAACTCTCTATTCCTCTCCCTTCTTCTCTGAAAAAAAACAATCAATAAAATCAAACATATTTTCTAAAATGATTGAACACAATAAAACGAGAACTTCAAAAAATTCCATAGACCTCACCTGAAATAAACCAAGAGCCCACTGGCTGGATGTGTGCACTGGCACTGGGATCCCAGCAGGAAATGAGGGTTTGGATGCTGCTCCCATGTTGACCTTCACATGGATGACTCTCCCAGGGACACTGGCTCAGGCAAGGACTATTAACCAGCAATACCTGTTATGTCATCAGCGAGATACACACCAGAGAGCAGGAGTTCTCACCCTGAGTGTTATGGGCAATTTGGACCAGCTGACTCTTTTTGTGGGACTATCCTGTGCATTGTAGGATGTTTAGTAGCATCTCTTACTTCTACCCACTAAGACCAATAGTTTCCACCCCTCCTCCCCTGGCCTGTGACTTATAACACTTCAAAAAATGTCTCCAGATATTGCCAAATATCTCCTGAGGTCAAACTCATCCCCTGCTGGGAATCACTGCCATAGGAGAGCAGTCATGAGTCTCCAGCATTGTTTCAGAAAGGTTGTTCCAGTAAACATTGAAAAGGAAAACTATATACTTATCCGCCCATAAGGATCCCCTAGTAGAAAATAAAAGCCAGGCTCAGCCCACGTGGCTCAGTGGTTGAGCATCAGTCTATGAACCAGGAGGTCACAGTTCAATCCCCAGTCAGGGCATATGTGTAGGTTGTGGGCTTGATCCCCATGGTAGGGCATGCAGGAGGCAGCCAATCAATGATTATCTCTCATCACTGATGTTTCTCTCTCTTGCTCTCACTTCTGCTATGAAGTCAATATATATATATTTATTTATATATATATATAGATAGATAGATAGATAGATATGTCCTCATTTCAGAGTTTCAGAGTTACTTCTCTACTAAAGCAAGAAATATTTCATGTTAGAAAGACCCATGTTGATAGTATTATTGTGAGGCAAAACTAGTGAAAATACCATGAGTTAGTGGAAACATTTGTAAATTACACACTTTAATAAAAGGTCTACTACCTCATATCAACTTATGGTCTTGGTCATAAAATGATTCCAGAATTTTCTGACCCCACTGCAGTCAGTGTTTATCTTCATATTCTGAAAAGCATTTGCAGAAATGTTTCAACATATTGAGTCTAGTGGAGTTTCTAGTTCACAACCTAGGGAGACGCTATTTGATCCAGGCTACCTACGTACCCTATGTGAATTATAGTATGTGTTAGAGTGCTATTTTGGGAGAATTAGACATCATAATTATAACTTTTATTTTTTAGTTTGCATGCATTGTGTGTATATAGTGTATGCTTTTGACATGAAATTTATAGTTATTCTCCACTTCAATGAGAAGACTTTTCATTTTTATATAATAAACAGCACCTTTCCCCAGCAGCTTTCATTTGGTAGGAAAACTCATTTGTACATGAGAGCATTATTGGGAACAGTGGGTTTTGCCAAAATTGTAATGTGGTAATTGCATTTAAAATTGAGCTGTGCCAAAGCATTGCAATAATAATAATAAATTCACTAAATATATAACACTGACACAAACGGTTCTTCAGCTTTTCTTAATACTGTGAAAAACAAACCAAATTTTCTATTTCTGTCGGTGAGGAAAACCTCAGGAAAGAATAATCACAGTATAAAACTGAATGGCTAATAGTTTTCAACTGGTTTCTTTTAATGGTGATTTAGTGCTAAAAGGCACAGACCCTTAGCTCTTATTTAGCTTTTGTCTTTAACGTGATTATAAATCAAAGTACTATGTAGCAAAAAGAAAAAAGTCATTGGTTAACTAGAGGCCCATCCTGCACACTGTCCAATCTAGGACTCCTCAAGGGATGTCCGGCTGCCCGTTTAGGCATAATCCTACTGGTAGTTGGGCATCCCTCTCACAATCCAAGACTGCTGGCTCCCAATTACTTGCCTGCCTACCTTCCTTATTGCCCCTAACCACTTCTGCCTGCCAGCCTGATCACCCCCTAACCACTCCCCTTCCAGCCCGATTGGTACCTAACTGCTCCCCTTTCAGTCTGATTGCTCCCAACTGCCCTCCCCTACAGGCCTGATACCCCCCAACTGCTCTCCCCTGTAGGCCTGGGTCCCCCTCAACTGCCCTTCCCTGCAGGCCTGGTTGCCCCCAACTTCCCTCCTCTTCTGGCCTGGTCACCCCTAACTGCCCTCCCCTACAGGCTTGATCATCGCCAACTGCCCTCCCTTGTAGGCCTGATCTTTCCCAACTGCTCTCCCCTGCTGGCCATCTTGTGGTGGCCATCTTGTGTCCACATGGGGGCAGCCATCTTGTGTGTTGGAGTGATGGTCAATTTGCATATTAATCTTTCATTAGATTAAATAGAGGTCTGGTGCACGAGTGGGGGCCAGCTGGTTTGCATTAGGGGTTCCTTTGGGGTGTGGGGCAACCTGGCAAGGGGCCTGTAGTGGTTTGCAGGCCAACCATACCCCTGGCGACTCAAGCAGAGGCCCTGGTATCTGGGATATATTTATCTTCTATAATTGAAACTTTGTAGCCTTGAGCAGAGGCCAGTGCTGTGGGATCTTGCCTTCCTCCATCGCTGGGGGCAACTCAAGCCTCCTGCTATCTCCAGCTCCATAGCTGCTGCCATTTTTGTTGGGATTTATCTTCTATAATTGAAACTTTGTAGCCTTGAGCAGAGGTCAGGACTGCGGGAGATTGCCTTCCTCCATTGCCAGGGAAACCCAAGCCTCCTGCTCACTCCACCTTGGTTGGGTTAATTTGCATACTCGTTCTTGATTGGCTTGTGAGCGTGACTTGTGGGTGTAGTGGAGGTATGGTCAATTTGCATATTACTCTTTTATTAGATAGGATACTTCCTCATAGACTGTCCAGTGATGCCTAGGAACCAAAATAACAAGTGCCACTCCCTTAATCTCAATTGATCACCCCATCACTTTGTTCAGAATCAATAGTTTTCTTCTTTTACCAATGAAAAACTGTAGCTCAGAAATGGTAAGAAGACATGTGCAGGCCATCCCTGCTGAGGTAGTGGGGAGGTGAGAGGGGTCAGGGAATGAGGAATACTGATATTTGGGAACTTATTTGTATGCCTCTAACATTAATCACCACTCTGCTCCATGACATGATCACCATTCTGCTCCAAGGCGTAGGTGCCATTATTTTGTTTTTGATGCTGAAGCACAGACTCCAGGTAGAAACTCTAAGTAGACAATTTATAAATGGTAGCCCTCAAATTTGAAACTAGGGCTTGTAACTTTGTGGTTTTTTCCTGATTCCACTGCATTCAAAAATAAAGGAACCCTGGCTGATATGCCTCAGTTGATTGGGTGTCATCCAGTGCTCCAAAAGGTTGCTGGTTTGATTCCTAGTCAAGGTTTTGAGCTCCATCTCTGCAAGAGGCAGCTGATCGATGTTTTACTCTTTCATCCATGTTTCTCTCTCTCTCTCCCTCTCCCAGCATCTATCTCTCTAAAAATCAATAAAAATTTTTTAAAAAGTAAAGGAAACTAAAGGTATATCGATTCCTACTTAATAATATATCAACTCTTAACCATGAAAATGTATAATCACATTACATCTGGCCTCAATTTTTAGGAAAACCAAAACTCAGAAAGTTCTTGCCTTATCCCAGGAATTTGCCCTTACTCCGAAATTGGCCAAAATGTCTAAGGTCTTTGTACTGCTGTCCAAGGTGAACAACCTCAGAGACAGGATAGCACTGACAGCGATGTACTCCAACAGGACAGCAGTATAACAGCTATTCTCACTTCCATCTCTTCTACTGTCATCACCCAAATAGTGTTTATTTTTCACAGTATTTTGAAAAGCTGAGGAACTTCCATCTCTTCCACTGTCATGAGAGGAAGGAAGAAAAGTCACCATAGGTAGCTGCAGCCTGGAGCCTTCCCTACCTCCTTTCAATGTATGAAAACATCCAAACCTAACACTGTCTGCTAGCCATTTAGAGAATAGCATAGTATTCACTTTCTAACAGTCAGAAGGATTGGGCCATCACATATCAATGTGTTCAAGTGTGGGGGCTTGAGTATATAATAAGTCAGTTCTGACAGTCTTAAAAGTATTAGTGTGATTTACATCATTTGCTGCAATTTAATTGTGTCAACCTGTCTTCCTCCTGGCTGGCCAGTCTGGGCCTTTTAGGTCTAGTTCTGGTGTCACATACTGTTTCTGACTTGGACTTTGGCCCAAATGCCTCTCCATTCTCTGTTCTCTCCACAGTCTCCTGAAGCCCAAAGTTACTGCTTACTTCTTCGGGCAATGATCCTTCGAACATTTCTATTAAATTATTTGCGCTCAGTTCTGTTTCTGCAAGAAGTTCCAATCAACTATATTCCCCTAGTGACTCAATAATTTTCTACCCCATTTTGTGAACAGATTCTTTATCTGAGTGGCTCTATTCATACCAGACACTTGAATAAGTCACATTTCTTGACTTTACTCTTCTAGTAATTTCTAGCTCATTAAAACTAGCAGACAAATACTGCATGATCTCACTTATATATGAAATCTGAAAAACCAATTTCATAGAAACAGAATAGATTGGTGGTTGCCAGGGGCTGGAGAGGTAAGGGACATGCATGATGATGGTCAAAAAGTATAAAACTTCAGTTTAAGTCCTCACTTAACGTCATCTATAAGTTCTTGGAAACTGTGACTTTAAGCAAAACCACATACAATGAAACCAGTTTTACTATTGGCCAATTGACATAAATAAGAATTGTGTTTCAATGGAATATTTCTGGTCAACACTTATAATATTAAACATTGAATATATGTGAGCTCCACATACATTTGAGAAAGATTAATAAAAACAAGTAAAATAATAATTTTCCAACCTGCTTATTCCAGTTCAGGGTCATGGTGGGCTCAAGGTGCAAGGTGGGCCCAATCCTGAGAGGATACCTTCCATCAAAGGATCACTCCCCATCCCACCCACATTCAATCAGCCTGGGACAATTTGGACGCCCCAGTTCAGGTCACCTGCACATCTTTGGGATGTGGGAGTAAACCCATGTCCCTGAAGAAAACCCGCAAAGACATGGTGAGAAGTGGAAACTCCACACAGAAGCCCTGGTTCTTTTTTTCCCCTTCAAATCAATGTCATAATGAAACAATGTTGAATAAAAGGATGTTAATTGAGAATCTTCTGTGTATCAAATTATCACATTGTAATCCTTAGGCATGCACAATATCATATGTCCATTAGATCTCAATAATGCTGGTAAAAGGCATTAATAAGTGCTAATATCATATCTAAAAGGGAAGTTTTGTCTGTAGCAGCAATAGCTACAATGACACCTAACTCTAGAAAGAAGTTATTGATCCAGGAACTGAACGTAAACTTCCGTGTGAGAGAGTTTGGAACAGTGACAACCACAGCAGTCATGGGAATGCCCCGAGGAGACAGCAAGGCGTGGACTCACAACAGAGATTTCATTGGAAACCGGGTTCTTTTTCTCTGGTCTCCCAAATTATTTCCAGAGGTTAGCCACTTACAGAAATAATAAATCTTCTCGGGCCTGGAAGTCAAGAATGTGTTATTTGACTTGAAACATAACACAAACAGTCATTGGCATCATTTTGTTTTGTGTCTGGTGAGCTTAATATTGTTGCTCTCCTTTCTACAGACCTGTCACTGGTTTCATATGGGAGGTGTCCTAGCATGGAATTACTAAATCAAACTTTATAAGAGTGTCAAGAGCAGTTTTATTGTCTCCTGCATATTAATGAAACCCACAGCTAAACAACTAAAGCCCTGTGCTAATTGCTTGTCCTCAGAGCTGAGTGCTTCAGGTCTAATTCTCTTTAGAACACAGCTGGCGTGGAGTGTTCAAAAGCTCCCTTGGTTACTTTAACCACTTAAGTACTACTCTGGTGGCATGGAAAGCATTAGGCTATGTCCATACCAGCACTACAAAGCAGAATATTGAGCAATTCCCTGAACTTTATCAATGTAATAAGTCCATTTGGTCCATGTTTCTAGTTAAAAAACAGATGTTTGAGTTGTCAGGATGCGTTCAAACAAAGTGTTTGTTGAAATAAACATTGGCTTAGCAGATTCCTTTCCTTGTAGAAGCATTCTAAACAACGAGCAAGGTGTAAAATTTGGAAATCTGTGAGCCTTGAAGAAACTAGGCATGCTGTAAAAGATTATGTAGTTTTCCAAATGGCTTATATGCACAGCCAAACTCAGTCCATGATTATTATATTAATGAATGAAGGAATGAATCGCTTCATTCTGTAACCATTTTGGATTCTACTGGATCGCATAGAAAACTTTTATATTCTTACTACAGGTGACTTCTTCTGTAGATGCCCTTCCTTGTTTACTTAGCTTTTACATATTTAGGTATTTAACCCTGCAAATAATGACCAAAGTAATCCCTTCCATTTGGGCCTGGGAGTCCATATATATTTATTAAAATTATCCCATTTGGAGACTTCACCTTTTTGCTGTTGCTGATATGCAAGTTTGATCTGTAGTCACCCACCACAGAACTGGTTAGATAGGTAACATTTCAAACAATGTGAAAACTGCTGTTGATTGAAAAAAAGCATAAGTATTCATTTATGCTTCCTATGTGCCTAACAGTTTGCTAGCTATTATGGAAAACAGCTTCACCCATGGGGAGCTGACAAACTAATTGGAGGGGGGGGGGAATCCAACTCACATGAAACAATTAGAAGAAATGAAATGTATTATGTGGTACAGGTTATTAGAGCCGAGGATAATAAGGTGTTAATTGCATGCGATAGTCAGTAAGTCTCAAAGGAGTTAAGGAAGGTAGAGATCAACATGGGCTGAGGTCATCCGGGAAGACTTTCAAAACAAACCCGCAGTCTTTATAAGCCCCTTCTGTGTTCAAAGCGAGAAGTGTGATCACAGAGATGGGACTTAGGTCGGATCTGAGAGGATGGGAAGAGTACTGACTGGCCAAGAAGAGAAGGTAAAATACTATAAAATACAGAACTTGGGAGAGAGGGGAGGGGCGAGGAAAGCCATAGCTGTGCTAATCAGCTTTAACAATTCAGCTCTTCCTTTGAAACTCCTTACACCTATGCAGATAGGCCAGATTAGATTTTTTTTAAAACCCATTTTGGCTCATGCTTGGTCTGCAGAATATTTGCATCCAGTTCAAAGGTTCCTCTGTAGGAGGAAAAAGGCAGATCGTGCTGTTCTTGGGGATATTGGAAGGTGATCTAGCAGAAATGATAGACGGGTGCTCTAATGTCTTTTTCTCGCAAAGAAAGGCACTCTGGAAAGCAAAGGTGCCAGCCCAACGACATAACATAAACGCCTGCCATAGAGGATGCTTCTGAGGAGACAGTAACCAAGCTCTAGTGCCGTTTGCCGGGTTGGTGCTCTCTGTGTTTTATAAAAATATTCAAGTGGCTCCATTTGTTAGGCACTCCTTTCTGTTTTGAAATATAATATTTTAAGGTGAGTGGGAATTCATTGTACTCCCTACATGTGTGCTCGTGCTTATTCAATGCCTCCTGCTATAGAGACCAAAAACCTATCATTTCTGATTCAGGGACTCGATGTTACCTCCAAACTCCTTTATTTTCCAGGCAGGAAAGAAATGGAAGAAAAACATTTATTTTAAAGATAATGGGCTTTCTGGTTTGCACATCAAAGTCGCGAGCATTGAGACCTAGGGCATTTCAGGCTCTCTGTTTAAAGCTTTTCAGGCGAAATTGTGTTTACGGTAATGTAATATCTCAGGTCTTCTGACGTGGCAGCAATTGCAAAAGATCATTTGGTTTTGTGGAGTTCAGGAGAGAGGAGATTAAGCCAGCTCTACTATCATGTCTTTTAATTCTGTAGCCTTATGTCAAGTTCTAAAGAGACGTTGTCTAATGCCCATCACACCCAGGGTCTGACTGCGTCCAGAGCCCTGTTCTTACTGAGACAAAGCCACGCTGCCCTTGTCACCCAGGGCAAGGGCTCCTGTGGTGGGAGGACCCCGGAGCTGCTGCAGCGTTAGCACACTCACTCACCAAAAACAGGACGGAAAAGAGCTTGGTCTCTGGCACCAGCATTGCGGCGCATCTGTTCTGGGAAAGTGTGGGCCAGATGTGCTGCCTTGTCTGAGACAGATTTTACTGCTGTTTACATTCGCTCCCAGCTCTAATGTGCTGCTTTCTGGCATGTCCATGACACGGGAGCGAGGGGGTATCACTTGGTTGTTAAATGCTTGAAATGATGTGAAACATTTCACTGTGAACTGGGTTCTGAAGGAAGACTTTTTCCAGTTGAGTTGGATTCCTTTTAACAATAGTATTACAAGGGAAGGTCTTCACCCCCTTAGAGGGAATGAGTCAGGAATAATCACCTGGGCAAACCCTCTTTTTTTTATATAGATAAGAAGCTAAACCTGAAGAAAGTGATTAGTTAGTTGCTCAAGGTCATAAAGCAGTTTACTGACAGAATGGGGTCTACAATCCAAGTATCCCGACTTTCGGTCTACCATGGTGATGCAAGAGAAAAACTGTTCCTCTAGATCGTGAGACAGCACACTTTGTTCTTTAAGGCCAAACAGTAAATATTTTAGGTTTTGTGGATCCTGTGGTTACTTTCAGACCACTCAATTCTGACCTTGAATCTGAAAATAGCCATGCATAATATGTAAACAAGAGCGTGTCTGTGTCCCAATAAAACTTTATTTACAAAAACTGTTAAGGGGCCAACTCTGGCCTACAGGCCATCTTTTGTCGACGTTTGCTCTTGAGATGAAGGAGGAAAATAAGTGTGAGGGTCTCCTTGGGAGTTTATTTACGAGCCACATCCAAATCTGATCTGTCACGGAGAATGTCAATTTTTAAAAGCTCCAGAGGGTGCTGTATGTTCAACAAGATTGTTCTGACTCAGGCAAAACTGACTCCTTTTATAGCTTTCCTGAGAAAAGGTTGTTTGTTAGAATTTCAAAGTATTGAAGAGTCATTCTTCAGGATTGTTCCTCTGTCACTTATTGTTACACGTATATGCGGAAGATTTATGTTCCTGTATGCCTTTCAGAAGTTACGTGAATTCACAACAGAGGTGCTCTATTATCATTGTTGGGTTTTGTTAACCTAAATCATCTCTTATAAATCTAAGCATATATCTTTATTTCCTGGGAACAGGATTCCAAAGAGTTTTCCAATTTAACATGGAATGAAGTAAGGGTTTTTCTAAAAGAATTCTATTTTGTAATGTAAAATTTCTCTTTGAACTTAAAGAAAGCTTGACATTTAAATTTTTTGTATGTATGTGGAGAAACAGAGAGAGAGAGAGAGAGAGAGAGAGAGAGAATATGAATCATTGTAAAAGGCAAGTCAAGGGGGTTGGGGGAATATATACATCCATACAATAGCCAGCCTGGAGTGTGCAAAACTTTCCCATTGAAGCTGCTTGGTGCCCTAAGACATCCTGGTGTTAAATGAGCCCTCCCTTATTTTTTTTTTTAAATATACTTTATTGATTTTACACAGAGAAGAATTGAGAGGGATAGAGAGCTAGAAACGTCGATGAGAGAGAAACTTTGACCAGCTGCCTCTTGCACACCCCCTACCGGGGATGTGCCCACAACCACTGAACATGCCCCTGACTGGAATCCAACCCAGGACCTTTCAGTCCGCAGACCGACGCTCTTCCACTAAGCCAAACCGGTTTCGGCTGAACCCACCCTTATTAAGACAGACTTATAGGGGGCTTCTATTCCGTACACACCATGCTTGAAAAGCAATTGTTTAGGAATTACATCATTTTTGCTAGTCTCAACCCAGAAGCAAGACTTCAGTGGAGGATGGAAAGACACACAGAGCAGGGCGGGCAGGCAGTGTTGACTGAGCCTAGGAATGGGGAGAGAGGCTTGGATTCTAATTGTGGAGACTCACCTGCCACCATTTCATCTGAGCAAAGGCAGCCTCTGCCTTCTGCTTGCCTCCCTCTTTCCTTTTCCGTTTTGCTCCTTTTTGATGCTTTTCACTTTCCTCTCTTCCTACCACCAAATACTAATCTGTCAGGATCGATCTAGAAAAAAATTGTTTTGTTTTTGTTGTTTATGTAGTTTATTGATTTTTTTTACAGAGAGGAAGGGAGAGGGAAAGAGAGTTAGAAACATCGATGAGAGAGAAATATCCACCAGTTGCCTCTTGCACACCTCCTACAGGGATGTGCCCATAACCAGAATTGACCAGAATCGAACCTGGGACCTTTCAGTATGCAGGCTGATGCTCTATCCATTGAGCCAAACAGGTTAGGGCTAGAAATAAATTGTTTTAGTTATTTTCTATTTCATTCATCACTTAGGTAGTCCAAAGAATGGAGGAAAGCACATAAATACCTAATTTCTTCCCACTATAAATGTTCAATTTTCAGAGATAAAAGTTTTATCTATAAAGATTATTTGGAGAGCCCTACCCAGTTTGGCTCGGTGGATAGGGTGTTGGCCTTCAGACTGAAGGGTCCTAGGTCTGATTCCAGTTAAGGGCATGTACCTTGGTGGTGGGTACATCCCAAGTAAGGAGTATGCAGGAAGCAGCTGATCCATGTTTCTCTCCCATCGAAGTTTTTAACTCTTTATCCCTCTCCCTTCCTCTCTGTAAAAAAAAAAAAAAAATCAACAAAATATATTTTAAAAAATTATTTGGAGAATAATTGAAAGCTACTTAAAAGTTTATTTTGTTAGTAATTAACTTTGCTAAACATTCACTTGCTGTGACCATGTTAGCCTGTAGAAAGAATTTGGAATAATAAATAACTTTAGCATTCAAACTTGCCTTTCTTTTGGTGATGACACTACTTTTACTTCTAGTTTGCTTTAAAAATTCATATAAATGTTCTCATATAAATGATGGCATTAAAAACTTGGTCTTTAAAGGTGAAAAAAAATCAAAAGGATAATATCCTTCTGAAATTGGGCACATACTAGGAGGTTGAGTTTTATTTTATTTTGTTTTGATTTTCATTAATGCTTATAAGTTCCAAGCTTAAATGAAAAGTCTTATTTCTTACTGTTCTCATCAGTCTCCAGGTGTTATTCTGAAGGGAGTAAAGGGATAGCAGGTGGACCAACCTGTAGTTCTAAGACTAACAACGACGTGACCCAACGTCCTGTCCTCCATAACTGTGGACCCACGTCCACTTGTTAGAACATCCCTTCCCCTCCTTTCAACCCACCTACATGTAACCCAGACATCAAGCCCCCTCTTAAGACTATAGGCTTTTAGGAATCTCTCCTTGGAAAATTGCCCACCGCAATGATCCTCACTTTCTCGGAATTTCTGTAGCACTTTCAGTTTGTGCCAAGCAATTCCTCACTTAATTATACGTTATCTTGGATCACTCTCTAGTGGTTTAAAGCACAGTGTTAAGCGCATAATCTGTTCAGTCATTTGAAGAAAAGGCAAATGGCTCGTGGGGAGCCAGAGCTGTGATGCTCAGGGAAGGCCACAAGCACCCACTTGGGAGGGGGAGGTATCATCTTGGGGGATTTGTTAAAATCTAGCTCTGGCCCCGAGCCTCACAAGAACAACGACTGGAATGTTAGGAGACCATGCATTGCTGTGTCGTCAACCAGCGGTAAACTCACCTTCACCTGATTCATGGAGGCTGATTTAGCATGCCAGGCTATTCATTTTCAATATGAAGTATTACTGTCTAATATAACGGGACACTTAAGTCCTCAGGCACATGCATCGTCTACTTCTGAGTAAGCTACACGGGTGTCATTGTAACCAACAGGACTCTTATCCAGCATAGGATTGGTGCAGGAGTGGCTAATCACATAATCTGAATGATTAGAACAAGGAAACTGGTGACACCCTTTTACCATAAGGATGTGTCTGCCCACAGACAGGTGGTGTCCTTTGGTGACACTAGGCAGTTCTTACTTGGATGATTGCTCTGTGACTCTCTCAAGAGTGACCAAACTCCTTTTCTAATGTCCTCCCTCCCCCCATAAACTCTTTATTATAGTAGGTTAGTTTCCAGTCAAGTCTTGTGGTCGATTTTTTTTCATCTCTGCTCTGACAGTCATCTGATCCATTGGATGTAGGGAAATCTCATTTCTGTCATTCCCAAGTCCTCAGGGTGCCTCTCATTGGTGCCTTCTTGTACCTTCTACTATAGGTACTATTAAATATTGAGTGATTATCTCTCCAGCTCCAGTACAAAATCCTTGATGACATAGACTACACAAATATTTATTCATCTAGCATTTAAAAAACAAGCATATTTAGCATCTACTCTGTGCCAGCATTCTTAAAGTTAATAGAAATCTAGATATAAGTAAAATGCAGTCTCCCTCCTTAGAGACTTCACATTTAAAAGACAGATGTGCCCTTCATTCATAGACGCTTATTGTGACTATAGTATATACCTAATGTTTTTTTAAAATATATTTTATTGATTTTTTTACAGAGAGGAAGAGAGAGGGATAGAGAGTTAGAAACATCGATGAGAGAGAATCATCAATCAGCTGCCTCTTGCACACCCCCTACTGGGGATGTGCCTGCAACCAAGGTACATGCCCTTGACCCTAATTGAACCTGGGACCTTTCAGTCCGCAGGCTGACACTCTATCCACTGAGCCAAACTGGTTTTGGCTATACCTAATGTTTTAAGAATAATCCTTTGAAGGGCAAATTTATAGGGATTCCAACCTGAAAATTATGATCTCAATCATTTCTTAGAAAGTACGTTTACTACAAGAGTAAAAATATTTTGCCTTTGGAAAAAAAGGACAGGTGTGTAAAATAAATACAACAAAGTGTTTGGGTGTTATGATGAGAACTGATGGTGGGACATTAAACGGGAAATAATTTCTTTTATTTGTGGGAATCTGAAGAATTTCAGAGAGAAATATATTGTTTAAAATAGCTTGCATATCATATATGCTTTTTGCTTAAGGACCGCCTCCTATATCACTTCAGATCATTAAAACCATGACCTCTTTCTCATTCATGTCACTACATGTGTTATTAAATACTCATGCCTAGTCTAAGTTTGGAATGAAAGTGTCACAAGACATCTTTCACTATTTCCTGATTTACTAAACATGGAAATGGGGCTCAGGACCTGAGCATTTGGTGATCTCATGTGACCACAGAAACATTAAATAAGGAAGGAAGTGAGATGTGAATGCGATGATCTCCTATCTGGGTAGAGAAGTGGGTTTTAATTAGACCAGGCAAGTGTCACATTTATTCTACAGACATCACAGCATATTAAACTTAGTGTCATTCTGTTTCCCCAAAGTTATAGACGGATGAAATCAGAGAACCTGGGGACTCTATAGATCTCAGATTGGCCAAAACAGAATCAGCATAATCTGACATTGGCAATTTTGAAAATAAAAAAAATCCAAGAGCCCGCCATCCCTGTATGCTTTTTAGTAAATCATGTAACATCTTTGTATATTCATTTCTCCATATGAAGAGTTAGTATATCTAGTCTTAATCTTTGCATGTAGGATGTTATAAAAAAAAACTGATATGCAATCCTATTCTTCCAACATTTTAACTACTTCAGTTTCCTAAATTGAAAAGAAATTTGTTTAAATCATAGAAAGAACAATATGTATATATCTTTTAAAGAGCATGAAGGGAAGTAATGCACTTAAACTGAGACTCAAGATGTACAAATATATATATATATATATATATATATATATATATATATATATGTATAAATCTTTGAAAGAGACTTTAATGCATGTTGATATGAACTGCCAATTTTTGTACAAATGTTGTCATCATATCCATATTCTAAGTAGTACAAGATTTTTCCCCCTATAAATGGAACCAAGGGACAATTTGCTGTATTGTGGAAATTTTTCATTAAATGGTCCATATTCCATTGTGTTTTTAAAAGCTATTTCAATTTTCAGATGAGGATAACAATTCTGAAAATTTGCTAACTGCTGATAAAAATAACATGTATACTCTAAGTATACTTTCCTATTTAAGAAAAGCTTTCTCTAGTTGTAGGATACCAAAATACAGCAAATAAATTTGTGTTTTCCATATCCACACCCAGCTTCCTGCCTTTGATATCTATCTGTGATTTTGCAAGACAAAAAATGTTATAAGACAGTGAACACCAATCAGCTATATTTCTCTGTAGCCCAAAGATTCCACAGTTTCTCCCAAGAATTGAATAAATGCCCCAATTAATGGAAAACATCTGGAATAGCAGATTCTACATTTTTGGGGGTATAATGGAATGAAGTACTCTTTCAGATTTTTATTATCTGTTGGTCTGAAGCAAACAGTAGTAAATTCTTAGGTGAATTAATCAATTCGTGTGTACTGATCACTGTGTTCAAGGCACCAGGGTATCGTGAGGATAATAAAATAGAATTAATAAAATAGATGATAAAATATATTTTTATCCCCAGGACACTTCTGGTGGAGTTAAGAAGACTAGACACATAGTGGGAAATGATGCTTTATAAGGAGGCACTGTCTGATAAAGGAGCCCCTGGGCGGAGAGTGGTGACTCAGGGCTCTTTGTGGCTCCTGGGGTTTTGGAAAGACTCCTGGAGGAGGAGGTGGGACTCCTGCATGCTTTTCCCAACAGCTTCCCCCTAAAAAATGATAGAGCCTGGCCAGCGTGGCTCAGTGGCTAAGCATTGACCTATGAGCCAGGAGGTCACGGTTCATTTCCCAATCAAGTCATATGGAAGGGTTTGGGGCTGGATCCCCGGTGTGGATCGGGCAGGAAGCAACCAACTGATCAATGATTCTCTCTCATCATTGATGTTTCTATCTCTCTCTCCTTCTCCCTTTCCAAAATCAATAAAAAAACATATTTAATAATAATAGTAATTAGAAAACACTCAACGGTATAATTGCTATTTCTAAGAAATGGTTGCAACTTACTTCTTTAGGTGTGTAAGAACATTTTCATTGTTTTCCTCTTGCCATTCATAGATGGCTTGGTGGTTTGAGTTAGATTTGTGATTTTCCTCCTCTCTTGACTTATCTGAGAAATTCTGGCACTAGCCAGGTTTGGGATGTTTTTGTTCAGACATTCTTAAGTTATTTGGTAAGAAGGAAAGTCTTTGTTGCCTTTTTTTTTTTTTTTTTTTTTTTGCTTAGAAACGGCTTTTTCTTTTTTCTCTCTTTGTTTAAACCCTGAACTCGGTAAAAAGCTCTTTATTTTTATAGAGTGTTTTGCAAAGTGGTTTCTTTAGAGGTGAGAGAATTAAAAAAAAACATTATTTTTTTTCAACTGGAAGCAGCCATATTTTCAGAAAATATGTAACCTTACAAGAGAATGAATGCACATGGTTACATGAAAGAGAGCCGGGTGCTCTCGATGCCCATATCAGCAGGCCTCAAAATTGCTTGTGAACGACTGGAAACCATGGCCATCTGCCAGCCAGAAGCAACATCACCGGAATGGAATTCACAGTTACACTGTTAAGACTTATAAATACAGTGAGGGTCCGGAGCCAGGACCTTCAGGCAAATCAAGCCTGTCTGCTTTGGCCTGGTCCGGCTGACTGAGCAAGCAAGCCCTCTCTTTGCACGAAGCCTTCCTCAGCATCAGCGATAAATTCATTTGTCCCCAAAGCTAAAATGAGCCAAGGGGTAGGGGGACAGATACCATTCTTTTTCTGGCCAGACAGTTTCATCCTGAGAGGAAAGTCCGGGGGTATCTGGTTGGTTCAGTGACAGTATTTGGATGTGGAAGGTGGAACCATTTTTTTTTAGTGTGAATTCATTTCTCTTTTGACTTGGCCCTTCAGAGAAACAGGGCCAAATCCTAGGAACTGAGTGCTCCATAAAGGAGAAAAGTAAGATAATTAAAGAACTGTATCTACAGATGATTGAAGGAAACCAAAAATGCATGCTGGTGATGGCTGGGGGAAGAGTGTGAAGTTAGCTGATGCCAGTAGGAACGGACCAGGCAGCTGAGGTGACAGGAAACCAGAAGTGGTCAGAAGCTTAGCAGAAATATACTCAGCGATTCCTTTCTTCCCTGTCCTCCTGAATGAGGATGAAAAGAATTGGAGAACTGAGTTTGTAATGGTTTTATTCAATGGAGGCAGAGCCAGAGGTGACAATGACAATAGTGATAATAATAAGCTCTTGTTCTGTGCCAGGTATTAAGCTAAACACACTGGATGCATTTTCTCATTTAAGCTCATGACAGTCATGTGAGGAATCTACTATTATTATCTCCCTTTTACCCATGAGGAAACTGAATCTTAGAAAGGAAAAAAGTATGCCAAAGGTCACATAACTGGATAGTGAGAGTATGGTCTTTGTACCCAAATATGCTTAACTTTAGAGTCAAGCTCTGAACACACACTGCACTGCTCATTCATTCACTTATTCCCATACTCACTGCGTATTGCAAATACAGGGCGCCAGACACTGGGCTAAAACAGAAGGATAAGAGAAAAGACTCCCTCCCTGTTCTCTTGGCATGACTTAAACTCTAGTCATGGATGGGACATATATTCATGACATAATCACATAAACATGTGACTGTGAATTGTGACATGTAATAGTGAGGAAAGGTGACAGGGTAAGAGAAGGCCTGGGTACTAGGGTAAGACTAGACTTGTTAGTAAAGGGACAATGAACTTCCATGAGGAAGAGACACATGCATTCCAATCAGAAGGATTAAATGTTGATAACTAGGCAGGGAAGAGAGTGTGCTGAGTGTGTGTGTTGGGTGGTGAGAGTAGGAGTTTCCAGAGCCCTGAAGCTGGAGAGAGCTTGTTCTATGAATACTTATTGACAGATAAGGTAAACTACTGATTTGTCATCTTTATTACCGGTATGCTTTATATTCCTCAACTGAACCTAAAATTTTCTTACTGTTTCCAAGATGAAGTGATAGGAAGATACTCTCACTGTTCTTTATGCATTTTTGATTTGTTTTCCACTAACTTTATCTGACTTGGATATCATGGTTTTAGAGAAACAAGAGCCGCATCTGCCATTGTTGCATTATAGTCTCTAACATTTACATGCATATAGGTACTTAACAAAAGCATTTTATGATAAAGAGAAAGAGGGACAGTAAAATGGTAAATGCCAATTCGCAGAGGAACTGAATTTGGTTGCTTTTAATTGATGTGCTCAATTAGTAATTGACATTGTAAAAAAAAAATATCCTCTGTACATATTACATAGGCGAGGAGATAAACTCGTTTTTAACTTTTGCTAAGTGGAGCTTTTTAATATTCCTTGAAACTAAATGGAAAATTTTCCAAATTAATGCTCATCAGTTTGGCATGTGGGGAGAGGGGGAATCTTTCCTCTAAAGCAGCTTTTCCAGGGAAGAGATTAGTATTAATTAGGGGATGTTTTACTAATGGAATATTTTTCTTGCCACTGATGTCACTGTCCTTCATCCCTGAGGACAGCATTATTGACAGGGCTGGCGCTTACATGTGGGAGACTACAGGCAGACAGACCCTTTCACAAAATTCCACTTGCCACGCACCCTGAGACAACTGTGTTTTAACAGCCTTATGCTGTTGGTCAGGCCTGGCAGTGTTCGGAGGAACCCTACCTGTTATAGTTATAATTAAGCCAGCCTGGGATTCCACTCATATTTTTTCTCCATCATACTAAATAAGTCTTCAACAAGTTTTTATGTAATTAGGTAGGGCTTCTCAGATTGACATCAGTCCTTTTATTATCTATAGTGAATAAGATGGTGGGGAACACTGCAATATGAAGACTAAAAATATGCACCCTAACTTATTTCTCTTTGCATTTTTAAGACCTAGACCAGTGATAGGCCGATAGCAGACAATTTCATTTTATTAAATATTATTAAATAACTAATTGGCCAAATGATTCACAGTCCTGTCTGTTGCAGTTAGCCAGACGTGGGTTCCAGAGCATGACTTTTGATAACCACCGCAGATTTTCTTCCTCCTGTCAGAAATTAATAATCATAGATTTAAAAATATGAATATTTAGCCCTGGTTGGTGTGGCTAAGTTGGTTGGGTGACATCCCAGGCACCAGGAAATTTCTTGTTTGATTCCTGGTCAGGGCACATGCCTGGGTTGTAGGGTCTTTGTAAGGGACAGCTGATCAATGCCTCGTTTCTCTTTCTCTCTCCCTCTCCCTTCTTCTCTTTCTCAAAATCAAGAAAAATATAAGTAAATAAATAAATCTGTGAATATTTACAGTGAGAATGCTTATAATATTTCCATTATTTCTGTATCAGTTAGTGCTTCTGAACAATGAATTACCTCAAAATCTGTCAGCTCAAAACAACTAGCATGTATCATCTCACAGTCTTTGGAAGTCAGAAAGCTGGGAACAGATTAGCTGGAGAGTTCTGGCTCAGGGGCTCTCCTGAGATTTCAGTCAGGCTTGTCTGCTAGAGCTGCTGTCATCTGAGAGAGAGCTGGAGTGAGGTTGGGACGGGGGAGGTCTACTTCCAAGCTCACTCACGGGGCTGTTGGCAAGAGACCACCCCATAATGGGCCTCTCCATAGGGCAGCTTGATAGTTCTCATGACATGGCAGTGGGCTTCCTCCATAGCCAGTGACTCAAGAGAGATCATTTTTATTGCCTAGTTTCCCAAGGCCACATGCTATCACTTACACTTTTTTCTGGGAGTAAGTCACTGAATCAAAACTACATTTAAGAGGAGGGTAATTAGATCTTACCTGGGAAGGAAGGTGTATCAAAGAACCCGTGGACACTTGATATCACTAAAATACCTAAACATTGAAATCCCTCCAATATATTAACACAAGTTGCATGTTTGTTTTTTTAAAATGGTACAATTTATCACAATGTTTGTTCAATTTGCCAATTCAAAGTGCTTTTAGACGAAGTACTTTTCCTGGAAATTAGCAAACTGTTTTAAAATATAAGTAATGGCATTTCAGAAAAGCAATAAGAAAATCACATAATTCATTTTATTTACTTTCTTTTTATCCCTCTGAAATAGATTTCAACAAATTCTAATTTTAAAGGAACTAAGAGCATCTACTTTGTACTGAGTACTCTGTTACATGCTGTGGGAAAGGGTCAGGCATGTGTTCAAAGGTGGAAAGATAGAACAGTCTATCTCAAAGAAGCTGATGGTGGAGCAGAGATGCTGGACACATACACAAAACCTAATATACTATAGTAATACCAGGCTCAAAGGTAATGAATTTTCTAATAGAACTACAAATAAAATGCAATGGGAACATGAAGAGAAAAAGTTCATTGGATTGGAAAATGAGAAGACCTTACAAGAAGTGCCACTTGACCTGGTCCTTGGAAGATGCAAGGCCAGCCACATAGATGGAGCTGCCAGCATAGAGACTGTGCCTGTAGTAAGGACATAGAGATAGGAAAGTATATGTCCCTTGGGGGAATGGTGTTGGGGTGGGAGGAAGGTTAGAAGTTAAGTCTGAAAGTATAAATGGGAACAGTTTAATGGCACAAAAAGATACACTCTGGGCAGTGGGGGGCTAGCTACCAAAGGACTTTGACCAGGGGGGTTATTGAATGAATGAACAGATTGATACTTTAAGAATTAAACATGTGAAATTATAATAACTATTACTATTTATTTAATCCTTACTATCTGCAAAGCATTTTGAATATATTCTCTCCAGTCCTCGGTACAAATTATGGGTGTAGATGTTTTCATCAACATTTTACTGATCCAGAAACTGAGGTACAAAAAGTTGAACTAAACCACCCTGCTAGTGAGTGCTGGACTTATAATTAAAATCTGGGGTTGTCTGACTACAAAGATCCATGTTTCTAACATACACATGTAACTCTTTCCTATATTATGAAAAAAATATTGGTGCATGTTAAAGAATACATATAGGTTGTCAAAAATACTATAGGAAATTGATTAGAGGACCCAAAATTTTTAGTATGCTTGTTTCTCACTCTTCTATCCCTATCTGTACACCAGATTATCTATTGAGAACTTACTTCAGGTTGCTGGTGGCGGGGAGGGAGGAAGGAAGTGAGGAGTTGAGTCATGTTGAACCTACACCAATCAACATAAAATATTTCAAAAGAAGAGTAGTATTCTAAGCTTCAAAAAGTGGAAAATACCTGAGCAGACCTGCCCTCTAACATTTCCAGGCTCAAGGCAAGACAAATGGAGGCCTAAATACCATGTCTAAATATTAAAAAGTTACAAATCAGGCTAACAGTTACATCAAATAGTCTCAGTCTTCCTACTTTGACAAATATACTTTTGTAATAACAAATTTGAAAAATGTATGGAAAACTATGTTTCTTATATGACTAAAAGTCAACAAAGTATTCAGTAACTGAATTCATTATTATTGTGCACATCTGGATATTCTATTGCTGGGTTGGTGATATCTCCATGAATAATAAAATTAAGTTGCATACAATTTAAAAATTATTAAGTAACTCATAAAATATATATTATTGCCTTCATTTCTACAACATTCCAAATTTTTATGTCATAATAAATAATTTCATTTAACTTGTTTTCTATTGACCATAGTGATTATCTAAATTTTATATTCTAACATATTAAAAGCAAAATGTAATTTTGTTCAAAGTATACACAATTTGAATACAGTATATATTCATCAAAAGTGTAAGTTGCACATTAACATAACATACTTATTTTTTTTCCTTTTCAAAGATTCTTTCCTTCTAACATCATCAATTTTCTGTAAAACAAAAGGTAAATTTCAAAGTGTGAGAAATGATTATAACATTTAAATGATGCAGATGAACCTGAAATTTTATTTTTTGGAAATTTAATGAAATCTTATTAAAGATTTTGATAAAGATAAACACTATGAACAATGCTAGCATTCAGTGTTGATCCCAAGGATTGCCATGACAGGTCACTTCTAGCCCTACATATATTTAACTGTAAGAGTAATGGAGATTGTTTTATATTACAAGATTCTTGTCTGCTGCGGTGTATAGCTGTTGGGAAATTCATGCTGATAGGTGAGTGCTTCTGGACCCAGGAATCAGATGTGAGAAGCAGCAGCAGGCCTGAAGCTCAGCACTACTGGGAGATGCTACCTCCTTACCCTTTGTACTTCTGATGAAAGGAAAGACTGGACAATGAATGAATTTGTCTTTTTCTTACTAAGGGATTCTGCCGCCCAAATTGCACCACCCTACAGTTTAGTGTCTGACACCCAGGAGACACCTTCCCATCCTCAGGATGAAGCCACTCTGGGATCCCTAGACCAGTGGGCCGCAAACTCATTAGTCCACAGAGCCAAATATCAACAGTACAACGCTCGAAATTTCTCTTGAGAGCCACACTTTTTACACTTAAACTTCTTCGAACGCCACTTCTTCAAAATAGTCTCGCCCAGGCTGTGGTATTTTGTGGAAGAGCCACACTCAAGGGGCCAAAGAGCCGCATGTGGCTCGGGAGCCACAGTATGCTGACCACTGCCCTAGACACAAAGCAAGAGATCCCTTGGGAGAATCAGGCCGCTGGAGCCTGAGCAGCGCCCCACACGGAGTGGATGGGTGTTCAGGGTCGTTGGAGGGGCTGTGCAGCACTGAGCACCCAGTTCCAAGTGTGGTGTGTGTTGTGTGTGTGTGTGTGTGTGTGTGTGTGTGCAAGTGTGGTGTGTGTGTGTGTGTGTGTGTGTGTGTGTTTCCCCTGAGGCTCTCTAAGGTGCACGGCCCAGGCTCCATGGCTGGTGCTGCCCTTGACCCTCACTGTGACGCCCTTCTCTCCCGTCTGTAGCAGTGGACACGCTCCTCCGAGCAGGTTCACGGGTGGGGACGGGTGTCGGAGGGAGAGGCTGCCAGCATGAAGTCTTTACCTGTAACTATTTCCCATTGTAAACTGGCCTGGTTTTCATAAAGTCACCAGAGTCTACCTGGAGAAAACAAAAGATTACAAGGGTCCAAATGACTGTGTGACGACGTAGAGTCGGAAACTGGGAGGAAATGAAGGGAGTGATGTATTGGAAATAGGGAATGAAAAACAGTCGAGAATGGAAACACCTGAAGAGCAGTTCTGCAAACCTCCCCCCCCCCCCCCCCTGCTGAACAAGAGACCTGCGCCTTGCCCTTCCACTCGCAGCTGCAACTGTGGCAACACTCAGCTGTTTTCTATTAACACTGAAGTACTCAGAGACTTCGGGAAACTTCAAGAGCGAAATCAGGACCAGAGAACAGTAAAAAAAAAAAAAAAAAAAGAAGAAGAAGCTTGTCTGAACTGCCACTCAGACCTTCCCCACGCTGTGCAGAAGCAAACAAGCTAAATAGTGATTTGGGTTTTGTGGTTAAAGACAACTACTATGCAACTTCTCAAGTGGTTCCTGGCTGTCCATAGTTTAGCCTTATAATTGAAACAATATTTCTCGCTTTCTTCAGAGTAATAATTTTAAAGGTGGGGTCTCTAACCTCCAGGACAGCCTGGCCCCCGCAGTGTTACACAGTTCCCCCAGCGACAGGATGCAGAACAGATGGGTCATTCGCTCGGGAGGCCAACGCGGACACCAGAGAAGGAAAGGCCCAAGGCTGCTGTCTCTGGCTCTCAGGGGTTTCGAAGGACTTTCAGGTTGTGAATCAACAAAAACAAAATAGGTGGGGACGTGGGAACCTGTTGTTCTCTGTGAGTAACAATGGGAGTGGCAAGGTCAAGGGCTGTTAATCGAAACAATAAGGAACTGTGAACTCTGTGCCCAAACTCCCCTGGTTTATGTCACGGGCTTGCTGGATGGCTGCATTATAAACAGTGCTTGTGCGGAAATCATTATTTATTAGTGGCCCAAGTGTAATAACACTATATTACAAACATATTTCAGGGCCATGCATCTCCTAAGTGCTCAATAAATACTTGCTGGGCAAATACTTGTTCATTAATTGACTAAACAAATGTTCGTGGAATAACTGTTATGAAAAAGGGGCAGAGTCCTCATGTGAAAATGAGTTTATTACAGCTGCAGCCTTCCAAGTGATTACAGTTTTGCAAATGTCATGCTGCTGACGAATGAATGAATGAATGAATGGATGGCCCCAAATTATTCTTTCACTTTTCATGTAAAGGATTTTGAATGAATTTTTTTTTTCGGGGGGGAAGCCAGTCGAGAACTCAGAGGATATACTAGAAACATATTTGGTTTTGTAACATGTCTCCATATTAAGAAAACCATACTGTTCTCCAAGATACTCCGATTATAATACAACTGGAAATAAAACATTTAAAAAAACAATCTTCAATCTCACAGATGCTCCAGGATGCAAAAAAAAAAAAAAAAAAAAAAAAAAAGCAAAAGCATTTTGCATTTACAAGAGCACTTTCCATGGAATTTTTTTTTTAAAGTTACAATGAGGAAAAATAATATGTATGACTTCAGATGCAGGAAAGAGGCTCCCATTTAGCTTTCAAGTTACGCAACTTCCTCGCTGATGACTGAGAGAAAAGTACAGAGGCAGCAAGTAGTCAATAAAGAGTCAGGCAGGAAGTGTGTGGTGACTGCAGTCCCGGGAGGGCTCTCCACGCTGGTGCCACTGAGGAAACACACCGCTGCGGCAGTTAAAGTTTTCCTGCTTCTCACATAACACCACACAGAGCACAATGCAGTGGCTTCACTGGGTAGGTTTAAAGGAGCCCAGAGACATAGAGGAAGAGGAGAACGGGGTCAGAGAGTGAATGAGGCGCACCCATCTGTCGGCAGGCAGCATTGTCTCTCCATGGACAGCTGGGTGTTTAGAGTCTCTGTCAGCTCTCGGCACTGATTCTTCAGTCAGGGAGTTGGTAAGCAACTCATGCAGGGGTTGGGCACTGAGGAGAGTGTGGGTTCAGAAAAGATAATGTCATAATCCTATATAACAAAAGGGTAATATGCAAATTAACCCTAAGAGCAGAAGGACCAGAATGACTGCTGGACCAGTCACTAAGAGGCGCACTGACCACCTCCCGGTTCCTTTTCCCCTGCCATCAGACACTGATCACCTGATGGCGAATGGGTAACCAGGGGTGGGTGGCAGCAAGGGGTGGGGCCAGCTCTGGGCATCTGGGGAAGATAGCCCTGTTTGCAGGCCAGGCCTAGGAACCTTACCTGCGCACGAATTTCATGCACTAGGCCTCTAGTGATGATGATAACTACCTTCTGCTGCTCAGCATTCATAAGAGTGGACACTACACATGTATTATCTCACTTACTATAACAGCACTACACATGTATTATCTCACTTACTGTAACAGCACTACACAGATAGTCTCTCAGTTAATACAGCAGTATTCTTACAGAGAGGTAAACACAATACACTGAGACTGCGAGAATGCATGTGTCCAGGGTTACAAAGCCAAGAAGGGGCAGGGCACTAAAACCCAAACTGGTCTAACTCCAGAGCTCACTCTGAATTTTAGCACTATCTACATTTTTCTCCTCAGGGAATTTATAAGTGAAAGCTCGATTAAAATATTAAGCAGAATATGCTCCATGTCCAACGGATGGTATACACAATAAATGCTGGCGAGACGGGGTGGTAGAGGACCCCCGTCTGAGGTGATGTGAGAGGGCGCAAGGTGGAATGTACATCTGGGTTTCTGAAGAACCCAGCGTGCTTAGGCTGAGAGCTGAGGATTATCCAGGAACTGTTTTTAAGATGTCATTTTTTATCATCTCACTCATCTTGACTGGCACTAATGAACATTAAAGGTTTCAAGAGAAAGGCAATGAGCGCCCACCATGTGAAGGGCATTGTTTTTGTTGCTTTTAAGCTTTTTAACATTCTTTCCAGGAGGGACTGGTTAGTCTCCAGTGTCTGGACCCATTAGAGCCCAGGCCAGATGGCTGCAGGGAGCCTTTGGGAATGGCCTGCGGGACAGTCTCCGCTTTTGCACATACCCATGAAGAGAATGGCCCCTTGGGAACTTTGCAAACCTGCATTCTGGGGATAATAGAATTCTAACTGTAATTCAACTACCCCCGGATATAGGTTTTCCAGATTTAGGGGGGGAAAAAATACACACACACACACACACACACACACACACACACACACACCGTGTTTCCCCGAAAATAAGACATCCTTTGAAAATAAGACCTACTTCGTGGAAACATAATACATCCCCTGAAAATAAGACCTAGCATATCTTTGGGAGCAAAAATTAATATAAGACACTGTCTTATTTTTGGGGAAACAGGATATATATATAACTTAAATTTGAATTTCAGATAAACAACAAGTAATCTAGTAATCTTTTATTATAAATATATCCCAAATATTGAATGGACCATACTTATCCGAAAGAAAGTTATTTGTTGTTTTATCTGTTCCACACAAGATAATGTTGTGGAACCAGTAGACAATCTTTGTGTTTTTATACCTTACATATTGATTCAAGAAATTCTGACCTTACAATAGCAGCCAGGGTTGACCCAAGTAAGTCACTTGCTCTATAGCAAGATAAAAATACATTTCATGCCGTGTACCCTGAGGATAAAAAGGGACATGTTGAAAACTGGATTTCCAAGCAGTGCCCCCATTAAAGATGACAATTAAGTGGGGTTCACTGGGGAGGCACATGCCTTCAGATTGCAAGAATGATGATTGTTTTTGGAGTTGGAGTCAAATATCAGCCTTTCAACCAAGTTAAATCCAATGCCGCAGCTGCCTTCTGTCACTGACACCGCTGTGGAAAAATTCAAAAGGCACACTCAACATTTTTTTTTCTAGTGCATTTTCCCAAACAACTCCACATTAATACAAGTGCCCCCAGAGGAGAAAGCAAATGTATTTACCTATTTAATGTCTACCTTGCCAGTGATTACTGAATAAGGAAAACGAGTGCGTGCTTTGAGAGAAGGTAAAGCATGAAAAGTAAAATGGAGTCTTGAAGAGGGAGAGAGACTTTAAATCACATTGAAACGTAAATCCTGCCAGGGCACAGGCCCATAAATGACCGGGATCTGCTAAGCCCGGATCGTTTATAATCGCTGAAATTGTTTTAATCTTCCTCTGGGAGGCTTACCAAGGAAGTCCTGAATTACACTGGGTTAATATTTCTAAGAATGAGCAGTGAAGAAAACGATGCATACATTAGCGGAGCGGCTACCTAATAAAAATCGGACGTTTGCAGCACATCCGAACCAGGCCGGGGTTATCAAAAGATAGAGCGCCCATTAGGCTGACATGTTCGCAGCTATGTAATCACCTGGAAAGCTGCCAACCATGATTCACCTTCACCCATTCCCGCCATCATCCCTGACCTGGCATATTCTCACCTTCAAAAGGAGCGGAGGACGTAAAGGATGAGTCTGTAGCAGAAGGAGAAAAACCATAAAAGCAAAAAGCACAGACATGGCAAGGAGGGAGGATGCCCGGATGCGTGGCCAGCGGATGTGTGTGTTGCATTGCAGCATCAGCTTTGCCTACGGTGTCTCTCAGGCTCTGCCTTCCCGCCGTGCCCTGAGCGGGAACCGTGCAGGGAAGCAGTTAGTGCTGGGCGAGGGGTCCCATCTACGCTTTGGGGTAACAGTTACCTACGATGATTTTCTTTAGACGGACAATGCATTTGCACTTATATAATACTTTAATCAATGCATAGGAAGGACCATGCTCACTCTCCTTCACTGAATGTCCCGGGATGAAGGGAAGTATTTCGGTGGCATTGAGGTATACATTGACAAGCCATAAAACGGAGCCAAGCAAATTCTTGTACTTGAACAGCAACAGCGATACAGTTCGCAGCAAGCACTGAATAAAATGAATGGATGGGTGCACGCATGCGCCCATTTGGCCAGAGCGCATTGGTCTGACTCTTGCTTCCTCCCCCCCATGGCCTCCTCTCACATCCTCTGAGCTCCAGTCACACTGCTGTTCCCTGAACACGCCTCTGCGTGGCCTCTTCCTGCCTGTTTGCTTTTGCACGTTCTGCCTCTGCCCTGTGTCTCCCTGGCGAACCTCTGCGCATCCTTCAAAGCTCAGTTCAAAAACCACCCTCTGCCCCCTGCGCCTCAGTATTCCACCCCAGTCAGGTGCCCCTGCCCTGTGTCCCTCCAGCCCTGCATGCATACCCGCTATGAGACAACCAGAGCATTGGGTTGCAAATCATCGTTTCTCTGCTTTCCTGGCTCAGTGGGCTTCACGCTTCTCAGACCAGGGACTGTGTCTTTTGCTGCCTTTTCTTCTCAAGGCAGACGGTGATATATGGCACACATAGGTGATCCATACGCATTTGTTCCACGACTCAATAATGTGGCGTGTGCCACTGGCCTCATGCCCTGTGGGGGAATAAGACAAATACGGTATCTGACGGATCCGTGTAAAGTGCCTCGTTCCAGAGCTCTAAACTCAGTGAGGCCAGCAGCAAAAGCAGCAGCAGCTGAGAGGAGGGGGAGGACGGTTCTGTGGGGAGGATGGGGAGGCCGCATGCAGAAGGTAAAAGCTGAGGTGGGCTTTGTCAGAGCCATTAGCGTGGGAGAAGGCAGCGGCCTCCTCTTCCCAGGAGGTGTCCCGGGAGCTAGTTCAGGACAGGAAAGGCAGGACACAGGCTGTGAAAAGAAGGCCAAGTGTGTGTGTGTAGGGTTTATATCAGAGAGTAGGTTAAAACTGTCCCATTCTTCATCCTGGGTGACAGTGGGAATCTTCTCCCAGCGCCCAGTTTCCCATCTCCCTCTGGTGGAGGCGGGCAGGCCTAAAAGGTTGTGTGCTCTCAGGAACAACTTGGAAGGTCACTGTCTGTGGCGTTCTCGGAGACGGTGGCACATGGACCTGCAAAGATGAGGGGAAATCCTTTCTAGCAAACGGAGTGTATAACTCCACCTACGCAGTACTTATGTCTCAGCCTTAAACTCTTCTATTCGTCTTTTGTAATTTTGTGAACTATAGTTGGGGACCCCTGTTGGCCTAAAGCTAAAAACTAGAGGAAGGCATTCTTGCTGCTTTTATCGTCGTAAGCTGTGGCTCTTCAATTTCTGGTCCCAGAAATGCCATTTGAGGAGGAGGATAAGAAGCCCAAAGGTGAGAAGAATTAGGCTAAGGAGAGGGAGCGGCGGGCAGAAGCTGAGGCTGCTGAGGGGCTCCGGGGCTCCGGGCTCAGCTCCGCAGCAGGTGCGGAGGCGGGAGCGGCGGAGTGGGCCTGGCGCACGGCCAGGTGGCGGCAGGGTCCGTGGGCTCGTCACTGAGCTGCTGGCTGAGATCGTCTGCCTTCCCCTCCCTGCCCCACCAGGCAGAAGCCAGTGACCATTTCCTGCCTCAGGTCTCCTCTCCCAGAGAGGGGGTAACAATGCGTATTCCTCAGAGGAATGACTGACCAGTGCCTCACCCAGAAGCTGTTCATAGTAGTAAAGACCTTTGGAAACATGAAGCAAAGCAGACAAGCAAAAAAAAAAAAAATAACAGGAAGTAGAAGAGAGAGCAGTGTGTGACCCGAAATGTTCCGTGTCAGATGCTGGTGTCAGGGAGGTAAAAGGCCTAAGATTTCTCACTCAGGAGGGTGGGGCAGCTCCTAAGGACCCAGGCAGTCCCTGTGAACCTGGTAGCCTGGCCCAGCGTTTCAAGGAGCACACGCTCCTGCAGCATCTATTTTTGCATCGGAACCTCCCTGTTCCCGGCCCATCCCCTTTTCAACTCTGTGCAGACAAGTGGCCAATTCCCTTTACTACACAAATGACTCATGATTTCATGAGCTGCAGGCAGCAGGTCCTTAAGCAGCTTTCCTTTGCCCCTGGGACAGGCCAGGAGCACCCCGAGGCCCGTCTCTGACATCGTAGGCCTTTTCAGTTTGGGAAGCAAAGGAAGTCGGGGAGCAGTGAGACCCAAGCTCAGCTATCCCAGATCAACTAGAGAATGAAATGCGTAACTAACTTCCAAAGGCTCACGATTCTTTTTTGCAGCCTCAGCCTAGACTTCCTCATTGGACCTGAGCTCAAAATCTCGGGTCCCATGGAAGGTCAGTGCACGTACCTTTGGGGCATTTTTATATCAACGGATGCAATTTAGAATTTAAGGAGGAAAAAGCAACTTTCTACTGCTGTCAGCCCCCATAAGCTACGTGGCAACTGCTACAATACAGGGTCGGGGCAAAAGTAGGCTGATAGTTGTTCCTAAGGAAAATTAGAATAATTCCGCATCCTCACAACTGTAACCCTGCTTTTCAAGATGGAAATTTTGGCCTCAGACCTAGAAGCAAGGGTACAGTGTGTTCCACATGACTCTGAGTATCTCTCGTCTGGAAGGTAACTGCATCAACAATTCCTGGAGCCTTCTTGGGTTTTTAAACTTTCTGTCTTGGAATCGAGCTCATGGCTTACCAACATTGACAACTCTTTCCTGCGTGGCTGTACGCTTTCACAGAAGGAATAGGAGGCCCTAGAGGAGAACGGGAACTAATGATTCCAGAGAGTTTACATTCCTTATCCCAGTTAATCCCCCCCCCCAAGAGCCCTGAGAAGTTAGTGCTCTATTCTCCATGTGACAGACTTTTCAAAACCCGAATCTCAGAAAACTTCAGTAACTTCTCTAAGATCTAGATGGCTAGAAGTGGAAGCGCTCAAATTAGAATCCAGAACTCAGAAACCCATGTTTTACCCGCAGCGTCATTTTACCGGCATCGCTTGGTCCCGGCCTCACAAGACCTGTGTTGGAAATGGTCCTTTTCATGGTTCTACGGAAGGAAATTCTGAGCTTCAATAATAAATCAAACGAGGGGGAAATCATATATATTTTGTCACTCTGTTCCAAGACGAGGGATGGAAATAATTAGAATTTGGCATCTGTGTCCACTTTAACCTGATGTCGTTTGTCTAAGGTTTCTCTGCACATAAGCTCTTGAAGGCATGGTTAGCCTCGCCGGTCCTGTCGTCTAGAGACTGAGAAGCATTTCACATCTTACCCAGGGAACCAACCAATCACTTGTAAGGAAGAGAGGGCATTCTTTGCTGACTTTTCCCAGTTTAAACCCATTGAATGTTGTGTCGACTCCCACGTCTGGGGAAAGGAAACGCTGTGCCTCCGTGACGGGCTCTGCCACTTTTCTCCCTGTGATGACTAATGGTGGGGAACTTAAAACCTGATCCCTGGCATCTTTTGGAGCCCAGACCATTCACCGCTCTCTTGGGATGAGTAAATATCAGCCTGTTCCCAGGAAGATTAGCTAGTAAGATGATGGAGGAAAAGCTGCCACTTTTTCAAGGGCTGTCCTTAAACTGCCGTCTCCACTTCTTAAGAGAGACCCTCGGGTGATTCATTTCTGTGTCGCTGTAATATCGAGGAAGGAAAGACATCTGATGCAGTTCTAAGGGGGACAGTAGTTTCTTTCCAAGATGTGAATTTTGGCCTCAAAGTTAATGTCTGTTAACAGGATATACTTCTTGAGCTTTAAAAGGCCATAAAGTAGAGTAGGATTCAGAGACCTAGGTTCTATGGCTCCTTATTACCAAATGTATACTTGGAGGCAGATCCTTCATTGCTGTATCTGTTTGTGGACGTAGCAATACCTACCCCTCTCCTCTTCCTTCCTAGCTTCTAATCTAAAGGGATAGAATGAAAAATATTTGTGTGTGCTTTGAAAGTCCTGAGGGTCCTAGTGCGAAGCAAAACATGGGCTTGGGGCACAGAAAGCCCCCACTTCGAAACTTAGCTTTGCTGCTAATCACCTGTCCAGGCTAAGTTCCTAAACTCTCTCTCTCTCTCTTGGGCACTTCATCTGTAAAGTGGGCCCAAACCAGTCCCTACGGCAAAGGATAGTTGTGAGGGCCAAACGGACTGTCTAATTATAACATAAAGAAAATGAGGCCCCAGTTGGTAGTGTCTAACCCAAGTTTACTCATCAACAAATACTTCCCGAGTTATTCCAAGCAGAGAGCTGTGCTTAAATTACCACGCTGCCTCATCCTAGGAAGACTTTGTCTTTTTAATTGAGAGCTCGTTTTGCTCCTATATTTCAAGAGGAATGGTCATCTTGCTGCCTCTGGTTTATTGCTTAATGACTCATTTATGAGTTTTCTAAAACTCTTGTTCTTCCTTTCTGTCTCTTCTGCCATCTCTATCATGGGACCATTTTCTGGCCACTAGCACTTCTGGAGATTGTGAAAGCCTGGTGAGTGACAGTGAATTAACTCCTTGTTAGAAGCCCTGTCTCTGGGGAGACAAGACTCGCCCCACTGCTGCTGGTTGATAAGAAGATGACAATCTGTGCTTCTTTAAAAGCCTCCTCCACTGCTGTGACGTCCAGATTGCAACCTGCCTCATCCTATTCTAATTGCTCCTTCTTTGCTGGGTCCGCTCTCTGGGCTAAACCCTTAAGTGTTAGTGTTTCTTGGGGAGTTGCCCTTGATCTTGGTCTTCTCTTTTTATTCTGCTTGCTGTCCCTGGATGATCACATACAAGCTTATGTCCTCAGTTACCATCTATCTGGTACTGACTCCTAAATCTTCCTTTACTAAATTGTCTTTCACAGTGACTCTCTCTCTGAACCTCTAAATCCAGATGCCTCTTACACATCTCTGCCTGCATCCCACAGACACATGTTGTGTCCAAAAATGAGCTTGCTATTCCTCCAGTTCATACACACACACACACACACACACACTTTCTTCCTCCTGTGGGCTAGTTAATCTTTCACTCTCAACCCCTAGATTGTACTCCATATCCATCCAGTTTTAAAATCACTTTCATTTTATCTTGAAATATATCTTTCCTGGATCCATTTCTCATCACCAGTGTAGTCACCTCAGTTTGGCACTCTTCTTTTTCTGCCTGATTGTGATGGCAGCCTCCTAACTTTTCTCTGTGACCTAGTTCTCTCCATTCTATCTACTCTGCTCTCTGTATTCTGCCAGACATAATTTACAAAACCCAAGTTTATCTTTGTTGATCTTCTAATAGAAATATTTTGCTAGATCCTCATTGCCTACAAAAGACACCTCTCTCTCTCTCTCTCTCTCTCTCTCTCTCTCTCTCTCTCTCTCTCTCATACACACATGCACACACACAATTTCCTGGATTAGAACTCCAACATCTTTCTGCCCTCTCCACTAGGCATCCCTTGGGCCACTGTGTTCCTTTCACAGTGAACTTGGCACTCTTTCCCAAGGGCTTGCCTTACATGAGATATGTAATTTACTTCTCAGTGGCCCTGCACACACCTCTCATCTTCCCTTCTCTTACAACTCTCCTCAGGTCCCCTCCAATGAACTTTTAAAAAGGTCTTTTTAGATTTCTCTTATGCATAATTATTTGTTTCCTCTTCTGTGCCTTCATGGTCCTATATTCATCTTTATATTGTGACATCTTTCTTCTCTGTCTCTCTCCATCAAGACACTGAGCTCACCAAATGGGGAAACAACTTTTTTTTTTTAATCTCAAAGACCCTATGACATTGGACAATGCCTCACACACAAAAGAAATTCAATAGTTATGGAATGGATGCACTTATGATTATTATTAAGACCCAAGGAGTATTGTTTATTATTCTATTTCCATAGCAAAATATTTGATTGTTCATCATTGACCAAATAATTCACTTAGCACCCACAAACTAACACAAGGAGCTTTTATAAATGGCCTTGATAGCACATCAAGATGTTAACAGTTTAGAATTAGGATTTCAAAAATATTTGTGTACACTTACAGCTTAAGCAACTTTTAGGTATCTCTAGAGTTTATTCAACTTTAGTTCATTTAAATTATTTTTTAAAAACTATCATTATACTTAGGCTATTATGACTCCAAATTTCTAATTATTATGTGAGATCTGAAGATATATAGCTGAAGACTATAAATCTAAATGTATTCCAATAAATGAATAGAATGAAGTCAGAGTAGCATGTAGTTTGAGGAAGTCATGCATGTATGATGCTATAGAAAAGGAAGAAACCAAAGATTTTCAAAACTTAATTAAACCAATTATATTTACATATATTAAAGTATAAAATGGTGTTATAAATTGAAAGGTACATCCATATATTGGTTTTATAAAAATAACATGGTATGCAGTTATCTAACTTCTTGCCTAGAGATCAGAAAACCATAATAATAATTATAATAACTAATATTTTTGGTCACTTACAACATGTTAAGTGCTGTATAAGTACTTCATGTACATCATTTAATCCTCCCAATATCTCATTGATACAATTATTATTTTTATTCCTAGTTAAAGATGATTAAAATGAGTCTTAGAAAGATTGACTTGTGGGAGGACACAACAAGCAAGTTTTAGAGCTGTATTCATAAATGAGAAGAAAAGAAGAACTAAAATTCATTGAGAAATATCTAAGTTAGACATTGCTAACTATACCCACTAGTTAGTTAACTGTTAGTTAACTATAACTCCAGTTTTCTTTAAAGTATGCTTTTCTCTCAAAACCTTGAGTATTTATTATAAATATGCCTGTTTGTGTTTTCTGGACCCAGAACTCTTTCTTGGATAGAAATGTAATAAAAAATATTTCTTTAAAATTGAACAATTACCAGGAATGAGCACAAATACATTCCGAAGGCACAGTGTGAGATTCAGAGGTCTACTTCTGACTGTGGGAGGATAATTTAAAAAAATATTTGATAGTGAGTTCTGTGAGTACTGTTCAAGTGTGAATGTTCTCAAATAATCACCATTAAAAGAGCTGCATATTTTATAATGCCTTTTCCCAGATAATACTTTCAGAAATATCTGCACATCAGAGTATGCTACAAGCTGCCAATAAAGAACAAATTTCTTTTTCTTAATATGTGACCCCTAGGGTCAATTTATTTATAGTAAATGAAGATTGCACTGCCCTATTATCAGATTTGAGGGGCATGGAAATAGTTCCCTTGTCCCAAAAGACTTTGCTTCCTCCCTCCCCCCCCCAAAAAAAAGAGAAAGGTTATAGGTTTCAAAGCCTCTCTATTAACAAAGAAATACCCCCTGGGAAAGGTAACCTCTTATGTCCTTACTAGAGGCCCAGTGCATGAAAATTCATGCACTGGAGAGGGGTTCCCTCAGCCTGGCCTGCCCCCTCTCTAGTTCAGGATCCCTCAGGGGCAGGAGATGACCTGGTGATCAGGGAAGGCAACACCTCATTACACCTCTGCTGCTGCCACTCCTGGTAGCACAAGTCTTGGCTGGCCCTGGTTACCTGAGCCTTAGGCTGCCCTGGGCAGCTAGGCAGCCACCATCTTTGAGGACATGGCAGTCAATTAGCATATTCCCTCCTTATTGGCTGTGGGTACCACCATCTTTGAGGGCATGACAATCTATTAGCATATTCCCTCCTTATTGGCTGTGGACACTGCCATCTTTGCAATGGTGTGAGGGTCAATTAGCATATTCCCTCTTTATTAGATAGTAATATGTCCCAGAGCAATCAAACTGGGCAGCTGCCAAAATACTGACTCCCAGGCCTACTCCCCAAGATTCTGATTTGATAGGTCTGAGATGAGACCCAGTAATCTGCATTTTATTGACCACTATGAAGTTTCTGATTTAGAGGGTCTTCTGGATAGCACTTTGAAAAAAACTTGACCTCATGGATAATTAGAATAAAGAACACAGCTAATTGTTAATTAGTGAGATTGAAGCAAGAGTAAAAAGAAAAATTGAAAAGTTACCAAACTCAAAATTCATTTCATGTAAAATATCATCTAGATCTAGCCCTGCCTGGATTCTCAGGTTTGTTTGAACTTGATTACTTTAAGTATCATGAAATAAATGAAACACAAGCTCCTTAACTGACTATAAAAACTCTAAGAAAGGGGAAAATGACTTTTGTTTGTTTCCAAATGGTTTTTTTTAATAGCCCCACAAATCAGTACTGAAATCTAAAATTTTAGAGCAGAATGTACAAAATGTTCTTGAATTATATTTTATTCTTGGGTGCCAGGCACATTGGATTTGTATCACAAAACACTGAAATAATAAAAAGCAGGTTCCCTGTCAAGTTCCTTTCATAATTGGGAAACTACAAGTTGATGTATTTTGCAAAGAATTTTGGAAAAAATAAGTCCCGAGGATGAATCCTGTGTCCACACTATACGTTGAATGAGGTAGAGATGTCGAAGGGGGTTGAATTTAAGAAGTAGTAGAAGACAAATTAAGCTAATAACACTTTTTTTTATGATTTGTGGGAAATAAATCTCTTTTTTAATAAAATGACTGCAGTTAAAATGTGGCCAGTTGTTAAGACAAGTTTGTTCCATATGATGGAGACTCTGAGTCTGGAAGCTTAGAAAAAACCTTGTAAGAGTGCTCTTATGGAGAAAACAGGAAGACAACTTCCTCTCTGAACATACACCATTTCCTGGGGAGGAAGTGAGGATTGTTTTTTAAAGTTCTTTGTTGACTCTGTAACAGAGAGGCATCTATTTGGTGATGACTATATATGTTTATACAACCAGGACATCAACCTTTAAAAACTATCTAATCCTGAAAGTATCTTTTCTATCTGAGAGTGGCGAGTTCAAAGCCCTTGGATTTCAGGCATACCTTGTTTTATTGGGTTTCATTTTATTGCGCTCCGTAGATGTTGTGTTTTTTTACACATTGAAGACAAGACCTTTTACCGGCAGAAAGATTACGACTCGCTTTATTGCGTCGGTCTGGAATCAACCCCCAATATCACCGAGGTATGCCTGTGTAGCTAGTTGGGAACTTGTTGTATTTTATGACCACCGCTGATTCAATCACAACCAAGCATATACTGCTGGGCAGTTTTTAAGGAACAGCAGTTCAGCAGGACACTAAAGTGGGATTTCATCACTGCTTTTATTTTAAAACACGGTGGCATGTCCTGAGCCAACATCACCACCTAGCAGGCAGAGCAGTGCAGGCGATGGGGATTGTCCAGTGGACCAAGACCCGCCCTCACCAAAAACCTGCCCTATGTGTGTGTGTGTGTGTAGGTAAAAAGAGGCAGGCTTGGTATAATCAGTGACAAGTTTTGTTTGTGGGATATCTGCTGGCTGGAACTTGTTGATCACTAACTACCTTTAAGGATGAAGCGATACCATGAAAGATGACCACAATTTTACTAACCAATTTGGGAAATTGAGAGCATTAACCGGGAAACACTTGAACCAAGAGTCCCCGAGTCTCAGACAGCATTGTACACTGACTTTTAAAGAGTCACTTCAATATTCTACTGAATGTTTGGACAGAATGTGCCCTGTGACCTTTAAGGGCCTGCAAAGATGGGCCAGGGAATGAACTGAAACAGCATCCCTTGCAGCACAACGCTACACAGCAGGAAGGGCACATCACACTGAGCAATGCTGAGTGCCCCAGAGCCACTGATCCCCAGATGACAGCGGCAAACTCAAACTGGCGCTGTTATAAGAAAACAAGCCCCTTTGGTGAGGGCAGAGTCAATCTCTCATGAAAACAAAAAGGGCAGAGGGCTTAACATCATTCTTTGAGTTGCCTTGGAAGAAAGCTATGTATGGTTCCAACTCACTGTGTTTGCTCAGGAGGCTGGGTGATCTTTCCCTCCCCTTTTTGAATCCTCATAACATTTCATGGTCCATATAATTTTTGTCCTTTATTCACCAAATATTCTAAAATAAGATCTTTCTAAACCCTTATGTTCCGACTTATACCTCTATCGTTTCTAGGAACTTCTGCAGGTAGACAATATTTATGGAGTGGCAGAGTTGCTCCAGAACCCCAAGGCAGCCTTTATTTTGTTGACTCGTTGACTCTATTTGAATATGGTGTTTGCAGGCGACAGTAGAAGCAAGGAGCATGTGCATTCTTTTACTTTCAGTCTAAAGAGGACAAGATTAAATGGGTTACCTGGTGACTCGGCCTCCTGGCAATTTCGTATCCCTGCAATAATACAGACTTGTATCAATACTCATCAATCAACACAATTATCCATTTGTCTGAAATAAGCTATTTTTTTAACGACATATAAGCTAAATTGTTTTTCTAGGTTCACAAACCATTTTGAAAAGATTGAACAGTGATTTCTGGGTAACCTATAAAAACCTTCACTGTTTAACCTGCTCAGTAATGAATATTAATTCTCTCAAAACACAAAGTAGGCAGGCTTTTAGGACCAGAGTTCATATAAAGTTACTGTTATCACCCCAAATATCAATTTTTCTTTGGGCATGTAAGTAAATCTTGCTCCTCCTTACATGAGTAAAAATCTTCTGTTGAGGGTCTTCCATGGGAAACCTGAACAGAACACCTGAAGGATCAAAAACAAAATGTAGCTTCGTTTTCTCGTAGGGATCTAGACCTCAAGGTTCAGCTGTTTTTGCTCTAAGCCAGAAATTGGGAGATATTTCAAATGGAGTAATAAAGAAGGAAGGGATGGAAGGAGGGAGGGAGGGAGGCAGATGCCAACCTCCACCCATCAGCCAAGAGAAGAGTAGAATGCAGCCCCTCGGAAGCAGTGGCATTTGGGCTGTTGCAAGAGTGACCATTCAGCATGCTAAGTCACTTCCAGCTGTGACCCACAGACTGTGCCATACACCTGCACTTGGTACCCTGTCTTCATCAGCCTGGTACTTGGGTGTAGAATGTAAGTCAATAAAAATTGGTAAAATTGAATTAAACTTAGCTTGAACCTCTTAAAGGGCATGACTGAGTCTTATTTCTATTTGTATTCCAAACGCAGTGCCTGAAATATACTAGACACTAGACACGGAATGTATGTTTAATGATGAAACGTTTATAGAGCATCTGCAGTATAGCAGGCATCATGTTTAAGGCCACCAGGATGGTCCCTGGGAGTTCATGCACCATCTTGTAGAAGTGATAAATGAAATATATGAGTAGGTCTGTTAAAGTGCTCTGAATAATGGGTGCTAACAAAACAGTAAATGGCAAGAACTGGGTCACTACAGTAATCGCTCAGAGAACAATCCACAGATTGAGCATTCAATTATGTGGCAACCATATGGTTATGCATTCCCCGTGTTGACATACTGTAAAATTCACACGTTATATAAAAAGAAATCACACCAGGAAAGTACAGGCTAATATAAATAGTAGAGTGAAAAGCACATTACTGAAGTTTACTGCTTAGTAACAGATTTACAGATTTGAGCTTCTGATTTTTAAGAATTCCATTGATGCCAATTTTGAGAAGCCCTCCAATCAATGTAAGAAGAATGAAGGAAAAAAGAAACAAAATGTAGTCAAATGGTGATGAGAGGGGGGAAAGTAACTGATTTAATTTAGCTGCAGCTAATATTACCTCTAAAATATATAAAATCTCTAATGCTCACCTTGGCAAGGAGCCAGGAGACCTAAGTCCTTCTTTCTCCACCCATAAATAGCTGTATGAATGTAAGCAGATTTCCTCACCTGTAACATGACGGCAGTGAACTATTTCTGATATGAATTGTGGTTTGGGGGGAGGGAAACGTATCTAGGGTCTTTGCTGAGACCTTTTAATGCATATGCTTTTATCTTTATAAACATATCAATAGAATTATAGACCCATAATTCAGTTGCCTCTATTCTCCTGAATATAATTAACTCAATGATATAGGTAAGGCTGTGTCAGCAATTCCTTAATAATATCCCTTTCCAAACGATAGCTCCTCCTCAATCTCCTTTGTTTTACAACACTTTCTCATATTTCCGGTATAGACCTTGCCTGGAGCGATGTATTGTACTTAGTCTGTTTTATGTCTTTTGTCCACACTACACCCTGAGTCCCTTGAGAGCATGCACCATGGCTTATCTTTTAGAGTCCTTGCAAAGTACAGGGATTGACACATAATAGGTGCTCGAGAATGCTGGAGGAAACAGAAGGCAACAGGAAAAGAGAAGTGCCATATAAGAGATGGATTGAATCCATAAACAAAGCTGTAGACATGAGTCTACAGGAGCTGAGCAGGGCTGCTGAGGACAGACGTGCTGGACATCACACATTCACCGGGTGGCCATGGATTGGAGCCAACTCAATGTCACGTAGCACACGCAGGAACTCAATAAATATTTAATCAACTTAGTTGGGCCATAGCATATCTGGCATGTGTGTCATATACCTTCTATTTGCCCCTCTAGATCCATCTCCACCCATTTTCCACCTGCTCTGCCCAGAAAGATTCTTTCAAGGAAGGCTGATCTACAGGTCCCTCTCCTTCTGGGTTCCAGGAACTTCTTTCTCCCCAAATCCTTCAGGCCTGGGGATGGTGGCAGCGATGCTATTAGCCCTGGGTTTCTGCCTTTACCCTTGTGATTCTCCTACACCTAGTGATACCTGGGTAATTAATCTTCAGTCCCATCACAAATTATCCTATTTGGAATGCACTGACAATTTCATGTCAGGACCCTCACTTATACAGTAGATTAGAAAAGAAAAAGTTTTCAGTGTAAAATGTGTCTTTGCATGCATATTATGGAGAATGACTACACTGATTTTTTTGGTAAACATTTCAACAAATAGATCCTTGTGTCGGCTCTGTATTTTTTATACACGGCTGACCCTCACTGATTCACTCACTCCTGAGTATGCTGTTGCAATCATTTCAGTGTCTACACCACAAATGCATTTTATGTTTGAGTTGGTAATGATTTGTGTTTACATTTGGTCCTTGGTGTTTACATGAATTTTTCTGTGACTGGTGACCTCTTGCATTGGAAGATAGTGCCTCAAGAAAAAAGGTGCCACCTTTTTTTCTTTTTCTTTTTGTAATGCCTCATAGCTAACATTTTTATGGCTAATAGCTCTCTGAAAAATATCTAGGCATTTATGAATTATGAATATGGCTTAGGAAGTATACAGCCAGGTCTGACAACAAACATTTTGCACATTTTTAGGTCTAATTTGATAGCACTTGTAACATTCTTTTCAAGAGCCAGCAATTCCTAAGGAAGTATATAACCAGTTGGCTAATATATTCATGATGAGATAATTCAAAGACTCATTAAAATGTCCATTGTTTAGAGAGTGTTGAACTTATTAGTCCAGGCAATGGTTCAGATATGCCATTCCTTTATCATTGGTATTTAAGCACCATGAAGTCAGAGAGTTTGTGTGTGTGTGTGTGTGTGTGTGGTGTGTGTGTGTGTGTGTGTGTGTGTTTTAAAATTTCTCTTCATTGTTGAAAGTATTAGAGCTGTCCCCATTCACCCGATCTCTGCCCCTCTTGGAGAGTTTTTTCTTTTGTTTGGTTGTTCTTTTGTTTGCATTCTGCTGAATCCTCATACTTAAAATAGAGCCTGGTAGCTAGTAAGTGTTAAATAAATATTGGTTGATTAAATTACTCTATTGGAATTTGGTTATATTATATTATTGTGTTTTGTGTTTTTGCAATTGTCATTCATAAATGATAAAAAAGACAATTTAAATTCATATTTTAAAATATTTTTATTGACTTTAGAGAGGGAGAGAAAGAAAAACATCAATGATGAGAGATAATCATTGATTGGCTGCCTCCTGCATTCCTCCAACTAGGGATCAAGCTCACAACCTGGGCATGTACCCTTGACCGGAATAGAACCTGGGATCCCTCAGTCTGCAGGCTGACACTTTATCCACTGAGCCAAATCAGCCAGGGCTAAATTCATATTTTCTTTTTTTAATATATTTTATTGATATTTTACAGAGAGGAAGGGAGAGAGATAGAGAGCTAGAAACATCGATGACAGAGAAAGATCTACCAGCTGCCTCTTGCACACACCCTACCGGGAATGTGCCCGCAACCAATATACATGCCCTTGACCAGAATCGAACCCGGGACCTTTCAGTCCGCAGACCGACGCTCTACCACTGAGCCAAACCGGTTTCAGATAAATTCATATTTTCAAGATATTTATTGCATTCTTACTCTGTTCAAAGCAGTGTATTAGGTGTTTCCTTTGGGAGTTCACATTTGACAAGTTAAAAATAGTGTGTCCTTTTGAATACAGCTTAGTCATTGGTGGAACCCATCTCAATGACTTTTTTTATTTTTACATAGAAATGTCTTTGCTAAAAGCAAGGCTTTATACTTCCATTCCCTCTATCTCTGATTTTTGCCATCTTTGCAGGAATATATTGAAGCAATTAGAACTTTTTTCAGAATGCCTGATTCTCTTCTGGGTTTTCATGGCTGGTGACCATATTGTGCCTTTCATGTGGACCTGCTGGCTCTAATCAAAGTACTGGAAGCTATTGGTGCTTGCATGATTTTTCCTACCTCATCCACAATGGTAGAACAGACTCTTCCTCCTTGTCTGTGATTCTCATGAGGCTTTCATGATGTCAGGTTCCAGTAGATTCTTTCCCAGGTCCACTTATTAGGTTTTCATGTGACCACCGATGATTTATACATTACAGTTATACAGGCTCTGATAGTCGTAGATGTTTGATTTATTCTTAAACTATTTTTACTTATTTGACTACAAATAGGTCCTTGATGTGAGTAAATCTTAGGGAGTAGTCCTAATAGTTTCACAACTTGGAACATATTGAGTAACATCCAAACTTAGGGTAACTGTTCTTTAAATAAACTTCGACAGGATCAGAGTTTATGAGGGCAAAATAGTGTTATAATTGGGGAGCTCACATTCAAGAGCTCACACAGACAAGAGAAATGCTTTATAGATAGATTAGTTAGGTACAAGTAATTATTCTAAATATATTTAGAATAATGTAAATATGTATTGCTCTGAAAAATTCACCCATGAAAATCATTCTTTTCAATGCATTTTCAGATTTTATGCCATAAGCAAATTACACCTTTATTTTCTTTTTTATGAAAAAAAATGAAGACAGGAAAAAAAACAGTCTTTTTTAAAGAGGTAAAAGTCATTGTAATCATAATTTACAAAATCATTGTAAATTCAGAAGTAGAAATTACCATCTTGATTGTTTTTGCCTGTTTTCCCCCCTCCTTTGTCAACCCATTGCTCTGGTCTTGTGAGTAAGGGATGGTGCCATTGTCCTCTGATTGCTCAGTACACTGGTGCTTTCTCTCCTGAAATGGCCATTTTCAGTTAGATCCTTAATGCTATTTCAGCATTTCTCCATCCCTCTTTCCCTCACCACAGACACACTCTTTGCATTACTGCAGATGTTAACTTGTCAGAGTCCAGAAGTTCCTGAGATGTCAGCAGGAAGAAATGATAGTGTGAGGAATAACCATGACCTGAAGGAAATAATAAATTGCAGGAGTGTTGCTGAGAGGAACATACTGACTTAGGACATCTTTCTCTGATGAAATCTGTCAGGCTCTTTGTTTCCAAATGTGGGAACTTTTGTACTTGTTTTCCTCTTAGGCACAGAATAATTCCCAAGAGAGATTCCATTCATTCCTCATAGAGAAACAGAAGAAAAAGAATGAAGTTGAGCTGGTAGTTTATTAGGCGAATTGTGTTTATTTTGAGATCTGATTCACGAAATGGACTTGGAAGTGCAGCTAATCCAAGCTAAAGCTTTTCCATTTCCTAGCTGGACCACGTAGAGCTCAGCCAAAGATCTCCTGACCAGAGGATGTTATAATTATCTAGAACACTAAATGGGCTAATGAGTATATGCATGAGATTAATTATGGGCAGAGTCATTAAATAGGGTCAAGTGTACATGTTTATTGTTGCTAACCTTTCATTTGTTTCAACGAAGGCTCTTACTGTCTTTAGTAGATGGTAATAATATAATTGAATTCCTCAGATGTGTATGAAGAACTCATACTTTTGTTTCTTAACTTACCCAAGTTGATTCCTGGCCACCCTCCTCCACCTTATCCCTCAAGAGATAGTTTACAGGGATGTTTGCCTTGTGCCAATAAGTGGTTCTCTTCCAGATAGAACTAGAAGCTGAGCCCTGCTTAGGGAAATGGTTGGTCTTCATTTTGGCATTAGTCCAAATTGATGAAGCATAGAGGGGTTTTTGCATGCATTATTTTCTTCTTCTTTTATAGAAAATGTGGAGTCTTCTGGGTGGGTTTGGCTTTTTGCCAACTAGTGTTACCACTGTTTTCCTGTGATGCCTGTTCACATGAGTCAACAGAAACCTTTTTGACTAAGCAGAGTTAGACTTAGCAAGACTGTATGCATCAGGGTATTGGATATGGGGGGGGGGAATGACAAAAAAGGGGGCAGTGAGATTTCAGACAGAAGCACTGACAAATAAGTTCCCAAAACAGTGGAGTCACCACAACTCCACACCACCTCCCATCTCTCCAGAACAAATTCTATATGATGATGGACAAATGAGGAAGTGCTTGGTTTTGTCATCATTTGCTCATAGACTCACAGCCCCAGAAGAAGTCCATCCTTGAAGTCAGCCTTCCTGTGGAGAGCCTTGGTGATTTTTAACTTATCATTGCAGTAAAGGAATGATATGTTAAATAGCTTAATGGCAGAACAAGAAGAAAATGCCAGGAAGCATTTCATAATGTTGGGGTGTTAAGAGGGGCAAATTCTTAGGCTGTGTTAAATAGCAATGAATGACCTAAGATGGGGGTGTGCATTAGTGGAGACTTAGCTTTAGGTGTGCGTGACAGAAAATACAAAACAGCAGTAAGGGAAACAACAGAAATGCTTATTTCTCTGTCTTATAAAGGAAGTCTCAAGGTGTGGTCCAGGGGAGGGAGACACTTCAGTGTGGGGATCAACATTCCTTCTCTCTTGCTGTTCTATCAGCTTCTGCATGTGGCTCCCATGTGGTGGGACAACATGGCAGCTAGAGGCCCAGTCAGCACAAAGGAGGAGGTAGCAGCAGCAGCAGGGGCTGCCCTCTCTCTTTAAGGACTCTTTCCAGAAGCCACACACAATACTCCCATGCAAATTACAGTTACATGTTCACTCCTAGCTGCAGGAGTGGCTAGAAAATGTAGCCTTCGTTTGAGGCACTTATGTGGCCAGCTGAAAATTTGGGGCGGTATGACTGATGAGGAAGGAGAGGATGAGTATTGTTCTTCTTTCTGGAACTTTGCCAATGCTCTCCCTGTTTCCCAGGAAACGTGTGGTCTCTCCATGAGACGTGAAAGGCCTTCTCTATGAATTCATATGTATATGAATTCAAAGGTCCATTATCAGGATGGTGTGAGGAATGGGACCCTCCACCTACCCTCATGCTGTTTAAAAGGATTGAATGAACTGTGTCAAATGAAGAAGTGAGGTAACTGTTGGTGTTTAGCCAGGAATTTACTCCTTCCTCAGAAAACACATAGGGAAGACATGATACCTGACTTGGAACTTTTCAAGAACTAATTGGTCTGTTCCCAGTTGGTAGAATGGTAATGTGGCCCAATCAGCGAATCTGATGAGTCTGACATCAGGCACTGTCATGAGCATTTTCTGATCCTCAGAGAATCCCTAAAGTTGCATGAGCTATTCCTGGGAAGAGTGAACTTTTTTTGTGGTTGGAGGGATTGAAGCCATGGCTGCAGAGTCCCTTGATAACCTTTTAACATATCACCCTGCCTTTGGTCTTCCCAGCCATTCCAGTCCATTCCCCACATCGTCGCTGGTGATTTTTTTTTTGAAATACAAAATAGATCATATAGAACTTTCCACATCAATCCCTCTCAATGGCTTCCCATTTCTGTCTACCACCCAGTTCCTCCTGACCTAGTGTTGGCTCCCTCCGAGCCCCCAGACATAATTTCCACTTCCTCAATTGTGTCACATTTCTCTTCCTTCTGGCACTGTACCCACGTTGTCCCCTCTTCCAGAACACTCTCCTCCATGCTTACTCTCACACGTTACCTGGCTAACTCCCACACAGAGCACTAATCGTCACTTCCTCTCTGAGGGCTCCACTCCCACCCTCTCAGAAGGGAGTTTCCCAGAACTTCTGTCACTTCTCTTAACACAGCAGTCACTACAATGACTGCAATGGATTATTTAATGACCTGGCATTCTAGCTCGAGACCAGCTCCCTGTAGGCAGAGCCTGTACCCCCAGACTTAGCCCACTGCCCAGGCACAGCAGGTGACTGACAATGATGGGAACATGATAGAAGGTATTCAAGCATCAGCTGAGGGAGATGCAGGTTAAGGACGAGGGAGATGCAGTAGAGGTACGAGTAAAGAGGAATGGAACACAAAAGATTGTCTTTTGCCCCTGCCCCCCTTGCATTCTTTCCTGAGTGGTGGGATTGAGGCATGTGAAAGAATTGCTTCTCTCAGGTTACTTGGACTGCCTGCCAGCCCCCAAACAGTCAGAGCAACTGTTAAAGTGGAATTTGAAATACTAGCTATGTTAATGGAGGTCAGAATTACGGAGACTGGATTTACAGCTCCAAAAGTTGACCCAGAATTATTTTCCATTATTCAAAATTAGTTATGTTGAAAGAGGGGCAAAGGGCTTCTCGGTATGTAGACTGTTGCTAATGTGTCCCTGGGCTTAAATCTTGTTTGGTTTTTTATCTGTTCTGGAGAATGTGACTCTGAATGTCGGATCTTGACCACACCAAGAACAGAATTTGCATATGAGCAGCTTTGGCCTCCCAAACCTTAGTGATGTGGGCCGGCCACCCATCGCTGCCTTTTCTTGGGGTGATTTTTACAGGCACTGAGTAAACTCCTGTCCCCCAATCCTTCCTGCCATTTGCTTCCTGGTGCTCAACATCTACAGTTAGAGATGACCACAAGGACCACGAGAATAACACATTGTTTTAAATTTACATAGCAATGTATTGTATCCTACTCAGAAGAGAAGACTGTTTGGCTATAAGTAGGGAGTGGGGGAAAAGAAAAGTTGGAGACAGGAGAAGCTAAGAATTCATTCAGAGGAGGATGAGCAGGCAGAGGTTAAATGATATTTAAATTATAATTTTGCTTAGTCTTATTTACTCCAAACTCAATAGACAGGGACAATTTCTTATAGGAGTCATTCCAGATGGGGGCAGGGCATTCTCTGTTCTCCACAGGAGCACTGTGGGATTCTCTAACCTGGCATTGCTCTTAATGGCGTGAGTCAGACAGCCCCATGTCTGCATTACCACTGGTGGGCCTCAGCGGTCAGTTCCTGCAGCTGTTTTGTTGCACAGGTCCCTCTTCTTGGTACACACAGACCGTCAGAAAGAAGGTGGAGGGGCCAACAGGAGAGCATTTCCCCAAGAGGAGGAGTTTTATGCTCATGCAGCCCAAAGAGTAGCCACCTTGCAGGAGACTGTTGAAGTAGAACCCTTTTCTGAGGCTGACTGGAAATAACTAACTTTTCCTAGAACAAGAATCACTCTCTTGGCACAAACTATTAATTTCGAGATTGCCCCAAGAAATCACATGAACAACAGTCTTATTGTCTCCACCATCTTTGTTCTAAAGGGCATGAAGTTGCTAATAATGTGGTGTGTACAGAGCATTAATTAACAATAGTCACGTTTTTATTTATATTTTCCTTCTAAAAACTTAATTGTTAATTGATCTTTTTAAAATACTCAGTTTTGTTCATCTTTTTTGTAGGGCTATATGCAGGGAAATTATACCTTTTAAAATGTGGAGAAGATCAGAGAGGTTTAATTCTCTTGACATATACAATGACAGTGTTTCAGTTCTCTAAACAAAACCCGCTGGTACAATTAATCATTAACCTCCTTGCTTTAGCGATTAAGAGAGAGAGAATGTTTAACTCTTTTGTGACTTATTGTAAATCAGCAAGAGAGGAAAGAGGGCAGAGTTTTAGATAGTTTTTGCTATCTAAATGTTGACAGTAGTTAGTAAGCATGTAATTTTCAAATACACTCCTAATACCCCCTTTTCAGGTACACAAATCTGGCCCCCTCCTTTTTACTGAGCCAATTGGCATTGTTGTCTACCGTGTGGGTGTGGGTATCCTGGTTACTCAAAGCAGGTTCTCTTTAACTTCCATCGGATCCTAGGAAATTATGTCTCTCTCTTTTCTACTCTCTGCCTGCATGTTTAGTACGGTAGTAGAGATTAGTCATATTTCTCCTGGTGAAGCTGACACCCAAGAAAGCACAGACAATTCCCATGTAGTTTTCTGAGTTTTGGGGCTGAAGCTAGAATCATGCTGATCTTGCTCTGTAGTTTTCAACAAGAGGAAATGGAGAACTCCACCTGCTCCTTCCTGTCAGCTCATCTTCTGAGTTTTCCTCCTTTGGCCTCTAACCCACTTTGGGTGCTCTTGGGAAAGTATTCTTCCCCAGTACAGGAGCTCCCCAGCACTGTCAAGTAGTGAACAGAGGTATTTCATAAATATTGGTAAAATCTAAGAGAACACTGTGACATACCCTGGAGCTGCAAATATACTAATCATATTTTTGTCAGGGATGCACAAAATTTCTACAAGGCCTTAGATAGAAAGATAGACAGATAGATAGATAGATAGATAGATAGATAGATAGATAGATTTAATTTGAATACATGAATGATCACTGGCATGACTTATGGTTCTATCAGAGGTCAGGTCAATAGAGAAAAAAGCTTACAATTGAGGGGGGAAAAAGGTAGAAAGACTTAGCTTTTATTACTTGCATGTCTATACTGTTCAGAATATTTAGCTTTTTAAATTTAATTTCCACATGGAAAGAATCGAGGAAAAATTTTTTTCAGAGTCTGAATTTTTTCTGAAAATCTCCTGTTTCCCAAGCAAGCATATGTATCACAGAATTAGATCTATTCTCCTCGGGAATTTTTAAGCATTTTTAATTCTAAATATAAAACAGTGTTTCTTTAAATGTTCGAGGAGCTGGAGATGTTGAGGGGCAAGGAGGGATCATGAGTTGAACCTGGAGAGCATTCCCTTCTGTCTTCCTTCATGAGAATAAAGGGAGGGAAAGAGTCAATGGATCTAGCCCTATAGCAACATTTTCCCCCAAGGAATTTTGTATTTAGTTCTTGTGCTTTGGGCTAATAATGAAGAGAGACATATTTAAAGCATCTGAACAAAAGAAAGTAACATTTCAAACTGTGGCTTTTTAACTTGTAGATTATCTAGATTTTATCTCAGTCAACTCTAGTTGTAAATCAAGGAGAACAAATATTTAATGCAAATAACTTTATTCTCTTCTTGCATTAAGATGCTTTGCATTAAGGTGACTTGTTTGTTTTTTTCTTTCTTGTTGTTTGTTTTGTTTTGTTTTGTTTTGTTTTTGCTCAGACAAAATGAAACAGGAAATTATCTGGAGAATTCTTTAAACTCTCAACTTCACTTTGACTATTCTGGTTTAGGCTTCAACTATGTATACACAGTATTTACCAGTTCAAACACCGGTACTAAATTGACCCATTAATAAAATAACTAACTGGTCTAGTTAGCTCATACCCCCCACACCTCACCCCCACTCCAATTCCACTGACCCCGATTCCAGGCCTCTGCTTCCACTGACCATTTGTTTGTATGAATTTATTGGACGGACCACCTGGTCTGCCATTACAGAGCCTCGGTCTTCCTATTAATTCTGTGACTATCAGTTTTTGTTTCTTATCTTGCAGCCAGTTCTAGATTGTTTACCCTTTGATGTATAGACCCATGCTTTGTCTCATTTGGTTCCATTTAGACAAACAGTAGGGGTGTAAAAAGATGCTTGGGTCCAGATAACAAGAAACTTGGATCCTATCCCCTCTGGGGACTATCCTCCCTGCAGCAGACACAGCAACAGTGAGAATTAGAAAGGAAAACAGAAGAGAGGAAAAAAACACATGGTGGAATTTGTCCAGCGCTTTTGGCACGTCTCTTAAAATGCAGGTCAGAGCAGTGTATGCAGCCACCTAAAATGGGGAGATGCCTGGGTAAAGTAAGTGGATGGGTCAAAAGCCTGTTTCTCATATTTTATAAATAAAAGGATGAAGACCACGAAAAACAAAGCATCTTGCTCTTCGAGGGGAGATTTTAATTTTGTTACAAAGGAGAGTCTTCATTTCAAATTAGTGAAGGCATTGCTGCTTTGAATATGTTCTGGAAAATACAATTTGTCTTTGTGAACCTCCTAGGATTAACTATCATTACTTTTTTCCCCCTTGTTTCTGGAGCTAAAGACGTTATACAAACAGGATAGATCGCAAACATTTACCAGCAAGTGTTTAGCACGGTGTTCTGCCAAGTGAATCTTGCAGTCAGATCCAATTGACAGCACCTTTCTAGCTGAAAAACACAATGCCACACCGTCCCGTTCCCCCAACATCAGATGTTAATCCATGGAAGATGGCAATGGCCAGAGAATGAACAAATAAGCGGTTTCTGAACCGCTTACTGAGTTTCAATGGTGCACTGAAGGTGAGATTCCTGGAGCTCACAGTATTGGAAATCTTTCTAAGTTACAGGTTCCACTAGAATTTTTATTTTTGAATTCCATTCTGAAGCACACAAAGGCAGAGTCAGGTGGTCTACAAGAAGCAAACCAGGTAAATGTCCATGATTCACGGTCACTGGGCAATTGTAGCTGACCACTCATGCTGATATATGTCCCGCAATAGGTCATCCCAAGTATGGATAACCTGATTGCCCTGATTAATACTTCAGGATTAGTGTTATTCTGCCTCCAGATAATTTGAAAGCTGAACAAGTAGCTAGAAGGGGTCATTACAAGGAATGCTAACTTACAGACAAAATTCAACCTAATCTTTGAAAACAGTTATCTTTAAGCAGTTGAGCTGTGCTGACAGACTTGGGATGGAAGACAAGAGATAAGATTGGAAAACCACAAAATTTCAACACAAAACTTGGTGTTTTGTGTTTTTTGTTTTTTTTTTTTTGTTTTGTTTTGTTTTAGAATTATGCATTCTTTTGATTAGAAGCATCCTTAGAGATCTTAGTACCTTAAGGATGTCTATGTCTGGGTGACATTAACTTCAAATCTAGAGCTCTTCATCTGGTGGCCTTCTTTTTCCTTAGTTTAGAAATAAGTCTGTCCCAATGACAGTCCTTGTTATTATGAAGGACCACAGAGGAGGGTTATAAGAACCTTAACTTGGAGGGTATGGTGAGTGTTGCATGTAGCTTTTTTGAATGTGACAGCCAATCTCATCTTTTAGGGAAAACATGATTCCCTAACTGCTCATTCACTTCCACCCATCGTTTAGTGCCCCAGGTTCCCAGCCCAGTTCCTCGGCCTCCTGACCTTTGGCTTTGCAGAAGGATCAGACCCACCTGATTTCGAAGCCTCTCTCTCCTTTCTTGGATTGTGTTTATTCATGGGCTGGGAAACTGCAGAATAGTTATCTGGACTTGTATGAAAATGCTTTTATTTCACCCAATGGGTATCAATCCACACAGGGATTTCAGCCAGAACAGCCCTATCAGTGGCCTTTTGTCTGGGATTTCATATCATCACTGACAGAACTTATGCCCCAAGGAAATTCATTTCCACTGAGTTAGCTCTGATAACTCCATAAGTTATTCCCACACAAGAACTTGAGTGTACACTCAATTCATTGAACCCTTCCTTCACATGCTAGAACTTCAGGTAATTAAAGAGAACTCTTATGCTTTCCCTAAGGTACATGTTCTACTGATTAAATATTCTCAATCCTTTCATCTTTCTTATATAACAGTAGTTCAAGTTCTTTCTTCATCTAGCCTGATAGATCCTCTAAGCAAGTATCAGTTTGGCTATCCCTCTTCTAGAAGGGGATATAGGAAACAGAAAACTATAGTCCCGGTGAGGTCTGACAAGAACAGACTAGAGGAGAACTAACTTTATATATGCAACCTCAGATAACATTGGTTTAGGCAGCCACATTATATGATTGACTAGTATTGTGATTACTATCCACTAAAACTCTTTGTATCCCATTGTCTCTTTCAGAATAGGCCCTTAGTAAAACTTTGATCATTTGAATTAAATTAAATCCTTTTTTTACACATTATCCCTGCAAGATTTCTCTCTAATCCTATTCATTTCTACAACTGATATTTTAATGTCCAAGTAGAGGGATTTATATTCTCCTTATTAAACATCATCTTTTAGGGCTGGCTTATTATAGCTTGTTGAGATCTTTTTCCTCTTGATTCTGTTACACAAAGTATTTTTCATTGCTCTCAGCTTCATATCATTGGTAAATTTACTAAGCATGTGTTTTCACAGATTTAACCAAGTCATCAATACAAATTATTAAAGAAGACAGGGAGGAGGTCAGTGTTCTATGGCATGGCATGAGACCTTTATGGATTTTCATTCTTCCATAAATTGGCTCCACAATGGATTTGTATGTAACTCATTACAAATCCCTGTAAAAGAGGTGGCCAGTAAGATCATGGATTTTGTGATCAAACAGACCTGGATTTCAAAATCTTACTTCCCTTACTAATGGTGTAGCTTTGGAAAAATTCATTGAAGTTTGTTATCAATAAAATGCTCCTCTGTAATAAATCCTCATTCCTAGGCTTTTGGGGCAGATAACACAAATAATGTCTATGAATTATGGACCAGAGCCCTGCACATGGCTGTCTCCCAGCAATGTCTCCCCAAATACTTTCCTCACTTAAATTGTCTACATATTATATCCTAGGCAGTGTTTCCCAAACTTTTGACATATATGTACCCCTCCTATAATTTTCATAACGCTGAGTACCCCTCGTCAAAAAAAATGGATGTATTTTAATAACAATCAAAATATATTCAATTTTTCTTTTTTTGGTACATACACAAAATAATATTATTCATAATAAAATATAAGTAAAAGTTATATTATAAATAACATTTGTTTGCACACCGGACCATCTCATGCTTCACAAGATTGTCTTGACTTGACTCATGAGAATGTAGAATTAGGCGCAGCTAAGCACGGTGCAGTGCATATCCCCACCAAACTCCAGTGCAATGCGTACCCCCACCAAACTCTTCCCGTACCCCTGGGGGTTCGAGTACCACACTTTGGGAAACACTGTCCTAGGGTATCATAGATTCTAGGTTCATAATTAAAGGTAAAAATTCAGTAATCTATTAAAATAGTTTCATCTATGGCAGTGTTTTTATTTCCTCTTAACAAATTTTCAGTCTGAAATCATTTCTTTGAAAAAGGAGGATAAGGAAAAATAAGAATTTGGATTTTTTTTAAACATGTGCCAATGTCCTTAGTAATATACATTTTTAGTATTCTTTGGCTCTAAACTTTGGAAGAAATATTCTGATAGTCTACTTTAATATTTTATAATCATAATAAATTAAGCCAGATGAATAAAAATATAAATAACCTAGTTCTGTCTTCTAAAGCTATATCCTAATTGTGATGTATTCTTTTCTGAATGAAGGTTTCACTTCCTACAAATGCTCTTGGGTAATTCAGCAAATACACCCACAATCATATCTAGGACAAACAAGGTGGCAAGTAGATTTGGAGTGTAATAGCCTACACTGTGTGTCTCTGACATGGATGTGATGGAACATGACGTGAATTAGTAAGTCTGTCAGGAGGAACACTGCTATGCTGTCACAAATTAACCACTTGTGCTGCAATTTCAAGGCCATAGATTTTCAATTACCTGGAATTAGTCATAGTGGTAAGAAATGGATTTTCTTACATAGTATAAGGCCTATTTTAGATATTGCAGATGAAGAATTTAAACCATGCCTTTAAAACGTATGCTTCTCTCAGAGTAAATTAAAAACACCAAGATAGTATCTAAATATTTACAAGGTAGTCAGTGAAGAAGCACTTGTGCTATACACAATGCCCACTGGTTTAACAAAACCTTTTTCAGTAAGAAGTCTGGATGAGGCACTATTGGCTTTCATTGTTTAATGAAAATCCCTTTCGATGCATTACCAAGCTCTCATCAAACCGTACCTCAGGGCGCCAATAGGGAAATCACTTCTTATATGGAGCTGGATATGTCAAGAGAATAATGGGAGCAGAGGTGGTCATTTCCATGAGTGGAACCAGATGTAGAAAGAATCCAGTCCCCAGCACTGAGCTAGAATCTTCTCTTGGCTATTAGGATGGGACTGAATTCCAGGAATGTGAGTTCAGTTCAAGGAGGAATGGTTTCTCACCAGTGGCTCTTTGGGCATTGGAAATCTTTCACTTGTTTGCTTCGTAGGATTTTTTTTCCCCCCTTAAACGTTGAACAAATGCACAGCGTTCTCGGGGCTGCTCTGACTCGCCCCGTAGAATGCTGCCTCATAAGTTTTTCCTGTGACACTTCCTTTCGGTGATGTTTCACATGTGCTTTTTTCTCTGCTGCCCCCACGCTGTGTTCACCACCAAATTTCCATTGTCAGTCCCCCTCCCACACACAATTTCACTGGTTCCTGTCCTCCTCAGATCTTAGAAAAAGCCAAACAGCCACTTGCATTTTCGTTGCACATTGTGGAGAGAAAAAAAAACGGACTTCCTCCAAAAGGGCAGACAGTTCATATAAAGGGCTTAATATTTCCTAGAACGTTTTCTTCCCCGCGGTCTCCTGTTTTTACATTCGGCGAAATAAGAATATATGCTCTCTCTTTGCTTGTGGGAGCCCCAAGCCATTTCTTGCCTGTTGACTGGTTTTCCCATCAGAAGTTCTTAATTATGAGTCAATAAAATAATACTCTACAGTCACATTCCCAGGGAAGGGAAGGATTGCTAAGTACCCAGATTAGTCAGGAAAAGATGGGGGCCAGGGGAGATTTGTTTGCCTTCTACTTTTCATTTCAGCCGAAGCAGGTTTTCAAAACTGAGCTAGAGAGGTAATGGAGACTGCTGAAATCAGACTTTTGTATCTGTGTTATAAACTTCCAACCCGGGGAAAGCCTAAGAAAAAAAAAGAAAACCAAGGTTTCAAACATGTGCTCGTTTCTAAGCACAAACTTGGCAACCTGTCACGTCGCTTTCACTAAACCTAAGAGTTCTCATACAAGTGAGGTCTGTTTTCATCACTTTCCAGCAAAGATTAAATAGCAGGGTGCTGCAGTGATGACTCTGGTTACTAAGACCGCCCTGCCAAGTCAGAAACATCAGAGAGACAGCTCCATTTAGCCAGAGGCCAGGGATACCTTGGCCACATGAATGCCAGGCCAAATGCCAGCCAAATTAATCAGTATGCATGGTGCTCCGGTCAGGAGCAAACCTCTTCTGGAGCGCTAAGACCACAGACCAGCGCGGAAAGTGTCAGAGCAGAGGAGAAAAGTACTGAGTGGCCCGCTCCTGGACGTGACCCTGCCATTTGAAAGTGCTTAGTCACTGGGGATAAATGATATTGGAAGTTCAGGCATCTACTTCCAAGGCAACCTGGGATTGTCTGAGTGGAGATTTCTTAAGTGAAGCTAAGTTTACATCCTTATTCTTTTACTTTTTAATTTAAAATAAAACTATTTCTAGGATACCGTGTCAGAGAAATTTTATTCATTTTATATTGTGTGTGTGTTTAACCTCACCTGAGGACATTTGTTTCCATGGATTATGGATATTTTTAGAGGGAGTAGAAGGAAGGGAGGGAGAAGAAAGAAAGAGAGAGAGAGAGAGAGAGAGAGAGAGAGAGAGAGAAACATTGACCTGAGAGAAACACATGGATTGGTTGTCTCCCACATGCACCCCAACCTGAGTCAGGGATTGAGCCTGCAACCCGGGTACATGCCTTTGACCAGGAATCTAACCCACAACCTTTCAGTGTGTGAGCCAACTATCTAACCACTGAGCACACTGGCCAGGGCTAAACGCCAAGAAAATTTTAAATGCATTTCCTTTCAGAAATAATGGGTTAATTTGAAGTCCTGAGGAGGATGGGAACCTGACAACTAAATCTGAGCAATAATAACTACAATGACAGTGGCTTTTAGTAGCCACCTACTATGTGCCCCACTATGTTGATTAACGCTGGATGGACCGGCAGTTTGGAATAATGGTAAAGCAGCATCAAACTCGGAGCAGCAGGCAAGACAGAGAATAGACTGCCTGCAGTTCAGTGTCTGGGAACGCGCATTTATCTGAGCTACGATTTTAAAATCGGTGAAATCTACTTCCTTGAGTCTGGTAGCATTTATGCAATCATAGTGTGCTTATGGCATTTGGTGTTTATAGTGGCCTTTGTTAAAAAAAAAAAGTCTCTGTCTACAGGGGACCCACACCTATAGCTGTTATGGGATTAGGGCTCTGAAGCCAGAAATGATTGGGCTCATGTTGCCACTCTGACACTGGCCACCTGTGTGACCTTGGACAAGTGATTCCAAGCTCTCTGCCTCGGTATTTCGGCTGTAACAGGAGGGCAGTGGTAGTTCTGCAGGGTAAGGTGGTTGTGAAAGGAGACGTAGCGCATGTGAGTTACTTACGGTAACACGGTAGCTGACATTTACAGAGTTAATGATTCTCCCAGCCCCTCTGCCATCCCCACACCACCTCCCTAAGACAGCCTGGCGCACCTCCTCTTTCCAGGGGCTCCAAAAAGCACCCTGAATCTCCTGTGATTTGGTAGGCAATTTGTAAAAACCAATATATAATTCATTTAGGAGCAAAACCTAATTATGCTATATTGCTCTATAATTTCCTCCAGTGTGCAGGTATACTATGCAGCTTATTAAAAAAAGGAAGTACACTGTGCCATCTATCAAGGAAAGAGGAATTCGTGCGTCTCTCCTTCTGGGCTTCTCAAACTGTAATGTGCGGCTGAGTCCCAGGTCTCGTTAAAATGCAGATTCTGATCCAACAGGTCTGGGCGGGACCTGAGATTCGGGCTTCTCGGCCGGTGCCTCTGGTCTGCGGCCCGCACTTTGATCTAGACCCCAAACCAGTAGCCGTGGCTGAATGAACAAGGCGGACGGGTTGGTGTGAGCATTCCTGCAGTCATGGATCATTTCCTGGACACAGGTTTTCCTGTGGAAGCCCAGCCCCCACCGCCGCCGTCCAACCTCCCTGAAAAGCGTGCCCCTCCCACGAGGGCACCTGTGAAAACATATTGAGAGAGAGACTCTCAAGAGAGGAAAAACCTGCCCGGGACACCTGGTCAGCCCACAGCTGTCCACCCTGGAGAAAGCACCTTGGTTTTGGCGCTTCGCTACTCCTTTTCTGGAAGGCCAGCTCCTCCGGGGCCCCATTATGTCTGCAAACCACCTGTCACAGGAGCCCCTGGGATGGGGGGCCGCGGGGTGCAGCCTGCAGCCTCTCTGAGCCTTGTCACCACGGTGAGGAGCAACTTCGCTGAGAGCAGCTGGGCCTCTGTGGACCGTTTCTCACTCTCCACCTAATAGATTTAAATCTTGAGGGCCTTTGTGTGATGGATTCAGGTGCCAATTAGACCAATAAAACACCAAGAGAATGAGGGAGGAGCCAGCCGTGTGTCCTCCCTTCTTCCCACGACCGTTTCTCTGAGGGGAGAAAAAGAAATGGCCAACCCTCCCCAAGTGATTTTGTGCCAAAAAGCACATCCTGGAAAAACGTTATGGTTTATTTTAATGTCTCAGAATCCTAGAAAGGTTGGACAAATACAAAAGGAATGGCTCTACTCAGAGTCCCTTGCACTCCACTAGGAATTGGAGGTTTGATGCGGGCACCGAGTGATAAAGTGTTGACATCTCCTTTACCATTGTTCATGCATTTGTTTTTCTGCGGTTGCCCCTGGGGTGTTGCTCCCCAGGGACAAGAGCCATCCTGCTGTTTTGGGAGCACCATCCTCGCTGCTTAGCAGAGCGCAAGTGCAAATCTTTGATGTTCACCTAGGGCAGGTTGCTTTCCCATAGCCAGTCCCAAAACCGAACTCAACAGATTCATCTCTGAGTCCCACACCCAGTTCTAGCAAATATATTGGGTATGGTGGTTTCAATTAGATAATATAACAGTAAAAGGCACCACCAGAATTTATGGAAAGCATATTTTTTAGGTTACAGAAAAATAAAAATGTAAAAAAAAAAAGCAAGGTGGAGGGGGCTATATGAAACTGTAAATTCTGTGCAATTTTACTGTAAACCTAAAATCGCTATGAAAACAAAGCCTGTTAATGAAGGAATGCAAAGTTCATGATCTCAGAAAATACAAGAAGATACAACAAATACAAAAGCTTTAGAAAAGATGTTCAAGAAGAAAAGCTTCCAAAAAAGCTTTATATTTCAGCACCATAATTAACTGGTATTATGAAGAAGAAGAAGAAGTAAAACTGTCCCACTGGTAGGATGCAAGGAGATCTGCATCTCATTGCTACTCCAGCAGAAGGGAGCACCCCAAATGGGAGCACGTTGAAATGAAGAGAGCACCTGGTGTGAATCCCGGGTCTGCCCTCCTGGAGAAAGCCACAAGCTGTGTGGCTTTGGGCAAGCTCCTTAAGAGCTTCGATTTTATGTTTTCTCATCTGTAACATAGTAATAATGGCCTGTGTATAATGCAGGTATTATGAGAATTAAGTGAAATATTGTAAGTGAAAACACTAGCCATGGTCTGTGGGTAGCAAATGAGTTGAAACTAACCAGATTCTAGTAGGCATGCCTTGCTTTTGTGGTTTAAATCTGTGGAGAGGTGTAGCATGTCAGTTAGATGGAAGGTCCGTTTTAGGGGAAGAAAACCTGGGGAGGGATGAAATCTGGTATGTAGGTGAGTTCCTAGCAGTCCACCTGCACACTGTGGGCCCACATTAGGTCTTTATTGCATGCATGAGGATTTGGTTGGAGAGTACCTAAAATTTCACGTGCAGCCAATTCTCAACCTTGTTTTGTTCAATGCCATTCTATTATAACATTGATGAGATGGCATGGAAATCTTCCTCTTGTGGGTATCAACTAGTCTGTGATGAAATTGGTTTTGTTATATGGTGTTTTCCTTAAAGTTGCAGAACCTGCCAACGACATTGAGGTCTTAGTATAATAGTAGGTTGACATTATCCTCAGACCCATTGCTTTGTTGTTTCTAGAATATCACACTTTCCAAAGTACATTTACGCTTGTTTAATAAACGATGCAAACCAAAACCTACGAGGCTAGTAAGACAGATCTCAGATTCTATTTTGTAGAAGTGGAAACTGAGGTGCACATTGAGAGACACACACACACACACACACACACACACACACACCTAGCAAAAGCAGAATTAGGATTGAGGTCTTCTCATTTGTGATCAGTGTTTCCACTATATCTGTTGAAAGTTGGCTAGGCTCTTTTCTCTATCCCCACTCCCCACTGTGGAGGAGAAGGGACATCATTCTATACGTTTAATAGGGCATGAATGAGACATAAGCCTGAGTTGGGGAAATTTGCAATGTAAGGGAAGATTTTTGCTGGATTTTATAGTGGTTGCTTGTGATGTTGTAGGGGGGTGGGGATGATGAAGGATAAAGGTGGAAAAGAATTTGTCAGTGACCCAACATTTCACAAACGTCTGTTTTTCCAAATAGTTTTACTCAGTTTCTTTTCTGTTTGGGATTTGATTGTCATTGATGGCCATCGGCAAGGGTTGCCCGTGCATGAAGCTACTATAGCTAAGTTTTCAGCTTTATGGACAGGACAGTTCTTACATATGATGGCAGATCTATCTTGACACTTTGCCAAAAGCTTACACATCTTAGGCTTATTCTCAAATAATATATTGTAAAAGGTAGGTAGGGGGAGGGAAGTGGTGTGGCAAAGAGAGTAAAGCAAGGTTTTCCTAGTGATGGGAGTTTTTGGTTGCTGTTAGTACAATAATTGCAGAAAATGTACTCTCTGATATCTGTACAGGTCCAGTGAAAAGTGGAATTCTTACGTTTCTGTAACACATGTAAGGCTGTGTAAGCATCCTCTGGATCTGGAGGGTGGCCAGCTCCCAAACCTCCCCTAATAGAGGGGCACCGACAGTGAGAAGACAAGTGGGAGCTAAGCAGCTTCTGCTGTACCAGGGCCTCAGTGCTCAACCATGAGGCCTGTTCTTTTTCTGGGAGTGCCTCTGCCTTCTTCTTAAGCAAAAATGCAGCAGAGACAGTGGAACCACCTTCTACTACAACTGTGTAACAAGTTACCCCAAAGCCTGGGGGCTTAAAGCAATGACAACATTTATTTTACCCTAGAACCTATAGTTGGGCAGTGCTCAGCCCCCTTGGCTTCAGGCTGGTGTGGGGCCAGAGTCACCCGCAGGCTCCCTCACTCAGACGTTTGGCGGTTCATAGTGGGTGTGAGAGCGGTCAGCCAGAACACTCCATGTGGCCTCTCCCTGTGACCTGTGGCTGGCTTCCAAGTGTGAGCACCCCCAAAATAGAGAGCCAAGCGGAAGCTGTGTCCTCTGTGTTGCCCGTTCCACTTCACTCCGTTGTCGGAGCAGTCACAGCTCAGGCCTGATGCGAGGGGAGCGAACATAAAGCCCACCTCGCAGCGGAAGACTGTCAGGACCTGTTGTCAGGTGAGCGTCCGAAGTAGTCCTAGAGGAGACTGTGTCGCGCCCCTGCAGCAGCCTTCCTTTGGCTCCTTGGGTATCACTGCTTCCTTCTCCAGGTCTTCATCTAATACCTTCTTAGACACCTCTGTGTCCGCCAACTGCCTTTGTTTGGTATTGTTCTGAAAGAGAACCTGTGGAGAGTGGCTACAGCGTTTGGACAGGTTCAAGCCTCAGACTAATGAGAGGGCACAGTCCTGTCATTGCCATGGGCAAGTCCCAGCTTGGAGGGCAGGGACCTCCCAGCACAATGATAGCCAGAGGCTATAGTTGTAAGCTTGAACCTATGGTCCCAACACGTGGCCTCACGTGCCTGAGTGATGTGGGCTTGATAGAGTTCAGGCGCATGTAATTGAGTAGGATCAAAACCCAGGAGAATGTTGTAAACATCTTGACCATGCCCTTATTTTGCCTCGTGGCATCGGCTATAAAATAAAGACATGGTTTATAGTCCGTGGCACTGTCGCTTGGTCTCCTCCACCAGAGAGGGCAGCATCCCACCGAAACCCAGCTTTCATCCTCTTGTTTGTCTTTTCTCAATCCTTCACCGCCCCCTATCAGGGTCACCCTGGGCCATGCTAGTGTGGCACAAGAACCCAAAAGTTCTTTCCCCAAGGTCAGGAATGGGACTTTGGAGATTTTGTCATCTCTGTGGTCACAGCAACTGCCTTTCCCTGCATTTTTCTTATGGGCAGTGGTCCTGCCTGAAGCCACCGATGGTGGGCAGCAATGCCAGGGTCTTACTGGGCCATGGATGGACACCTAACCCAAGGTGCCATTCTCTGAGAAAACTGGTGAGTTGGCAGTGAAAGGAGAATGAGGCAGACACAGCAGGAGAAGCAAAGGTGTCCAGACACCATGAAGCATGGGAAAGAGGAAGGTGGAGAGGAAAGCAGCATCTCAGATCCTGGTGGCTTCCCAGGATTCCTTCTGGGCCACATATGCAAAGATGGACTAGGATAGGTATGACGGGAACTGGGTGGGGAGATGGGTTGTTTTGATGCCACAATAGCCTGAAATAGCATCAACCTTTGGAGATCAGGAGTAGGCATGTGACTTGTCCAGAGCCACCAGCTGGTTAGTGAAGGAACCTGCATCTGAGTCCCGACATCTGATTCCCTGTTCCGTATTAGGTAATTCCTGAATGTAGACTGGGGTGGAAAGGAGCAGGAACTTGGAGGTTGTTGAGTTTGGGGAAGGGAGTTAGAGAAACAAGGAAGAAGACCTGAGGGTAAAGAGCAAACATGGAAGGTTGGGGCCCTGGAAGCCAAGTTTCCCTTTGAGATGGCCACTTGATCCTGGGTCTTTCCTCCATTCTCTGGCATTCGCAACATCTATTCATATCCTTCCCTTTGGACATCGGACCTGTCTCTCTCTCTTTAGATCGAAGGGTAACAGTGGGCACACTGACTTTTCATTTGAAAGGTGTCCCGAAGGTAAGGCCATTGTCACAACATGCAGTACTGTGCTGCTGGGAAGAAATCTAATGGCAGGCAGCATAATGCAGACTTGATAGACACTCACACAGATGTAAGCACTTAGGGACAAAAGCAGAATGAGCCCTTTCTTGGGGATGCTGTCTAATCAAATCCAGGCGTGTTCACAGCCCGCAGCTCTGCCTGGCCATTTCACTGGGCAACGATTATGAAAATTGGATTCTTTTTTTCCCGAAGAGGATCAAAATTAAAATTCGGCCGAGCATTATCTTCTCCCCGCAATGGCTGTGTCATTTTTTAGAAGAGATTGTGTCGCCTGGAAATCCTCCTGATCCCTTTGTCCCCTCCTCACATCTAATCCGCGTTCAAGGTAGCCGCAACACGGGGTCCCAGGCGTAGCCAGAGAGGCACGCGAGACAATTAACACCTACCTCTAGGAACACGGGGGACGATTAATAAGATATTGCGCCACAGCTGCACGTGTTTATGTTTGCCGCAATCGAGCTTGATTAAAGTTGGCTTTTGTAACATCCTCTGATTCCTCGTGGTGTTGGTCGTTTTAGGAGATTGGTTGCCCAGCTTCATTTTTCATCTCCTGGGGAATCGCTCCTGCGGCCACGTCCAGATCTCCACCGGAGATTAATTGATGTTTCTCCGCGGCTGGTGAAACAGCATAGGAAGGTCATCCCTAAACCCTGGCTGGGGGGTGGACATTGAACTCTTCGGATCAGATGTGTTTGTCCCACCCCTGGCTCTGCCTCCGGATCAGAGTCAGAGTGATTTGAGAGAGGCGGCCCCTCACGCAGTGGGATGCTGCACCTCTGCTCTCTCCCCCCTGGGCATTAAACCCAGGCACTGATGTGTGACCAAGTCCTCATCCTGGCAGCGCCGTCAGTTTATCACAGAGTCGAGCCCGCTTCGACTAATCCCGCCCTATAAAGCTGCCTGAGAGTTGCACAGCCCCACGGATGTCTTGTATTGTGTTTCTAATCACTTTTAATGTGGTCTTCCTACTGTTTTTATAAGTGTTGATTTCTGAGCCTGCCCATGTCAGCAGGGGGGGGGGGGGAGGTGGAGGGGAGATGGATTCTCATAAAAGGGTGCTATTTTAATAGTTCAATTCATTTTTTTTAAGTTACAGAATATAACATTGTAAATCTCATCAGGATATAAATTGTATTCCAGATGCAGGTTCATATTTAAAGAGAGAGAAAGAGAGAGAGGAGAGAGAGAGAACGCCAAGGTCTAAGGAGAGTCGACCTTCCCCACTTCCCTCAAAAAGTCCCTCAAAAATACCACTGTCTGTATTTTTCAACATGAGAAAAGGGGATTATTTCGAATTCCCAAGCTGCGTTTCCTCTCAGAGAGATTCCTCTCTCTCCTACCCCCTTTCTGTTTTGAATGGATAGTCTTTTGATTAAATGTAGGCTTGGGGCTGCTAATAATTTCATGATAAATGTTTACATCAGACACAAAGGTATCTGAAAACAATAGGACCCGGCTCAGTGTCCTTGCAGCTCCCTGCGAAGGAAGGTGCGTTTCTAGGGGTGTTTTATGGCCTAGAGAGACTCAGCCCCAATGAAGCCCCATCCCCCCGCGTTGTCAGGTTTAGAATACTAAGCATGAAGCTGCCTTGTAATTTTGGCAGTGGCCTGTCATTCGGATACTTGTCTGCAAATGCTACTAATGTTATTTTGGATAAAAACTGTCTCATTACCATGTACGTTATGAAAAGAAATGAACTCACATATCACCTGCATCTCTTCCTCTCTTCCTGTGTCATCCCTGTCCTCTGGTGATGCGGTGCATTCCCGGGGGACTGTAATGCCCCTGAAAACTGACAGTCACATTCTATTATAACATATTTTTCCCATTTAATAACATGGTATAGGTAATGATTCATAATCCTCAAAGGGCCTCCTGCCAGTGACAACTGAACTCAGGTAATTGAGAACACCATGCAATTTGGCGGTGACTCCACTTTTATGGTTCAATCAGGAGTTAAAGCAACAGTATATCTGGAGAGGCTTTCAGTAAAATGACATTTTCCTGATACGTTTCCATGTCTGTTTTACATATGTAACTCCCGCTTCTTCAGACCACTGTGGCCTGAAATAAGACCAGAAAGGGCATATTTACTTCCCAGTGGATGAGGAGTCCCGTGAAGACAGGAATGTTTTCTCCTTTTCACCTCTTTCTTTCCAGTGCCTAGAAGAGTGCTCGGCATGGAGCGTGCTCAATCATTAGTTCCCTCCGCCTGGTGACACGTCAATCAGGGGAAACAGTCTTTGGTGTTGAGGCCCCATCCATCCATCAGCATCACTACATCCGAACTCCCCAAGGGCCCTAAAACCCTGGCAGGATTAGAGTGACTGGCAGGATTACTTCCATCCTAGAACCTGATGGCCTTAATTAGGAGCCCTTGGTGCCAGTCCGTCAATCATCATCCCATACAGCTCAGTTACAGCGAGGGGTGACTTCACTCTTTCAGTCTCCTCGTAGACCCTCATAGGATCGGAGCTGCCTCCGATACTGTCTGAGTGGCAAGAAAATTGTGTGCCCACCCAAAAGGATCGCTCCCTGCTGTTCATCAACAGCACCCCAGATTAGATCCTGGGCACCTTAGCTCTCTCCCCGACCTCCATAGAAGCCCAGGCCTTACAGTACCTGAAGGCACGGATTTTCTCTCAAAATCTGTGTTGGGATCAAGGACAATGATTTACGGATGTAAGTCACCTAACATGGTACCTAGCATGTGATAAACATTCAGTAATGGATAACTTGTTCGTTTTTATGAGTTAACCTTTAAAACATATCTTCCAATAACTATGAAGTATCACAGATATTAAGTTCTTAATATCACAGATATGGGGACAACATTATAGGGTTCAGGAAGTGTGGGCTTGCCAGGGAAATTGACCTTGCTTAAAGTTCTGCCTTTTTGTTTTGTTTTTTCCAAGATGCCACTAACTTTATTTAAAGATCAGTGCATCACACTTAGATATGTTTACTGTCACAGAAACTCCTTAGAGGGGAATAATTCAGTGAGTACACTACTTCGATTAAAAAGAAATTGATTTTATAATGTGGTTTTCAAACTTTTGACAAAAACAATTTTCTGATTTTTTTATGAACTACAAAAGGCAAGTATTGTGTTGGCAGTTTCATTGAGAACATGAGTTGTCAGATGAGATATTAAACATGTATAGTTTTAACTTTTAATAAATATTTGAAAACATACCCCAAAATGTCGGACATGAGAGAAAGTAGCATTTTTATCCTTTTCATTCAATGTATTGGGGGTGACACTGATTATATAGGTTTCAGGTGCACAGTTCTATAACACATGATCTCTATACTGTATGGTATGTTCACCACCCCAAGTCAAGTCACCTTCAATCACCGTTTATGCCCCCTATAGCCGCCTCCTCCACCTTCATCCTCCCCTCCCTTCCACGTGTTGTCCAGGCCCATGTTAACTCCTATCTTTTGACATTAACTTCCTCCATGCTGGGAAAATGACATCATCTCTGACCCTCATCTTTATCTGTAAAATTCAGGTCATGGTACTTAACTCCCATGGTAAATGTAAGGAGATAATGCCTGTGATTCCACATTCCAAACAATAGAACATTATGCAAATAGAGGCATCATTTTTCTCCTTTGCAAATGTATGTTATGTGAATTGAGGACAGCCTATATTTTTCACTCACAGTAGGTGAGTATTAGAACTGAGGTCTCAGAGAGTGTTGGCACAAGCATAAGAAACTGATTTCCGATTTCCTTGGTGTGTTAAGGATAAATATCACTCCGCGTGGAGGAAGAGGATGATGAAGCTCAGGTGTGACAAGGTCTGTGGACCCCTCATGATTTTTATAGCCAGAAGTGACTACAGCAGTTTGCTTTGCACACCATAAAAAAGAGAGAGAGAGAGAGAGAGAGAGAGAGAGAGAAAGAAAAAAAATCCAACTAGAGCCAGGGAAATTTTTGTTGGCTTGCATTTGAGATATGTTTTTAAATTGCAGAACAAGGTTTAATTTGGTTTTTATATCCTCTGATAAGGAATAGCATCTCTATGCAAGAAAACCTGACACTCCTTTATTCTTGCAAGGATGGTAAAAAATTTCTGGGTCACAAAACAAGCAGTAGAGGGAGAAATGAAGGCGCATGCAAGACTCCAAAAATAAATATTCCTCTGTGGTAATTATTAGCAGGCTTGGATGAAGAAGTTGTCAGCCTCAGGAGTTTGGGCCGCCTTTCCCTCTAGTCTCCCGCTTGTTACTTTGCTCAGTGTGGCTTGTGTAACGTGCTAGGTAGGGGCTGCTTCGCCTCATGTCTCCCAAGGAGCTTAAAAATGCTGGATGGCAATTATAAAACAGCACCTTAGGGTTTATGGGCTCCAAGATTATCATGGTAGCCAAAGACCAAATCAAGAAGGTGGTCCTTAAAACAAACCCACCATCAGAGGGAAGCAGCAGCTACAGATATGAATTCCCACGGGCGCCACGAGAGGCATTTAATTCGGGTTGTCAATTAATTGAATGCATGCTAGGCTTTGTGGGTGTCCCTCAAGTATATGACACACTCCCTCTTCTCAAGGGGATTATTGTTTCACTCAGGAGATCGGAATCACAGGGCGCTTAAATTATAAAGAAAAAATAATTGATGTCTCAATGTTGACGATAGAATTTCAGACAAGGGAAATTACTGAAAGCTGGCATGTCCCCGGGAAGTCTTCAAGAGCCTTTTGGGACAAATAAGGTAGACAGCCCTCAAATAGTGCCTTCCATTCATGCAGGCTTTAGGACCCTTTGTGACCTCACCATTGGGCGAGCTGGGTAGGGTTTTCATTCTACTGAATGAAGAAGAAGAGAGGTCGGTGTGCCCTGCCCACAGGGCCATGTGGAAGGACCGGAGCGGGAGACCAGGCCACCTCCTGAACTTGCCTTGACAATTCTCAGTCATTGCTGCTTAAATGTTTCCATTGCCATTTTACTCCACTTGGTACTAAGGACACCGGAGACACTCCACAAACGTTTCCTTCTGCCTCCTGGCCCTAAAGAGAGGCCAGTGATAAAATGACCACATTTTAAAAAATCAAAGAGCAAAAAAACAAAAATAAATGTCTTCTTCCTCTCTCCGGGGAGGAGATTCTCATCAGAATGATCCTAGAATGAGGTGGGAGCTGAATAAACGGAGGCGTTAGGCTGTGACTTTGGAGGAGAGAAAGCCAGGAAACCCCTGTCCTTGCGTTCTCCCCATCCAGCATTGCTTATGACCTACTTCCTCGCCTTCTGAAAGTCTCTCTCCCGCAGCTTCCATGGCATTCACGGAGCTCCTCCACCTCCTCTTCCTGTCACGAGTCCTTCAGCCTTCTTCACTGCACGTTCTTCTTCATGCCACCTCTTAGCTGTCGCTGCTCTGTAGAGTTTAGTGTTAGCTCTTTGTCTCCTGCCCCTTTCCTCCCCCAGAGCTGCCTTCTCCGTGTGGATCACTCTCAACATCTTAGCATCTCTTGACAAACTTGATTTCTGCCCTGAGCCCTAGTCCGGGACTTCCAGGGCTTCCCAGCCCCCTCACACGGAACCTCTTAAAAATGCAACCTTCGCACTGAAAACAGCTCCTCCTTGACTTCACTTACATGTGGAGCCTAAAGAACAATATAAATGAGCAAACAAAATGGAAACAGGCTCATACAGAGAGCAGACTGATGGCTACCGGAGGGGAGGGGGATAAGGGGACTGGGTGAAAAAGGTGAAGGCGGTGAGGCGTACAGATTGTTGGTTATAACATAGTGACAGGGATATAAAGTCCAACATAGGGAATGCAGACAATAATATTGTAATACCTTATGGTGCCAGGTGGGTCCTGGAAATATCGGGGGAACACTTTGTAAAGTATATAATTGGCTAACCTCTATGGTGCACACCTGAAACCAATACAGAGTAATACGGAATGTAAATAAAGACATACATACACACATACGAAAAACAGATCTAAGTAGAAAAAAAAGAAAGAAAAAAGAAAGAAATCCGGTTCCTTTTCCCAGTTTCTTCATTACAAGACCCCTTTCCTTAGAACACCTTTCTCCCCTCATTTCCTGAATGCCACGGGACAAGCATGAAAGTTATTCTCTATGTTTGAGTCTCTTCCTTTGCTGGTAAAACATTTCCTTCAGGATGGCTGTGGCTGATGGCTGCAGCCTGTGCCCATGTGCTATAGGACCCATCCTGCCAACAGCCCCCGGATTTCAGAGCCCATGGCAAAGGGGAGGAGGTGTGGAATGTTTGCATAGGCATGAATCCAAAGATTATTGTGCTGGGGTGAGAAGAGGGGAAGGATGTCAGGAAGGAAGTAGAATCTTATCATCCATGGCAACTGGCGAGAAGGATGCCCATTAGGACCATATCCACACTTTGCACTTTGGCTGCCACTCAGCCTGTGGTGTTCTACATGCTGAGAGGCTGGAAAACATGTGAGAGGGAATTACTCATGTTTTTCCATCCCTGCACATGTGCGGGGCTGGTGTGAAGTTCTCGGTGTAAGGGTCTCTCGTTCCGTAACGTATCCACCAAAAGACATTCCCACCACCTTTTAAAAAAGTATATTAAAACCAGCTGAGTGGATTCATAGGGTGTTGCAGCAGGACAAGTGAAATGTAAACGCACACTCTCTGGGGTTGTAAATGCCTTTAACACAGACACCGCTTCGTGTGAAATTTATTGCACTGCCGTATTGTGTTTTCATGGCATTGTTTTTAAGGGTAAGATTGGAGAACAAAAAAGAAAAAAAAAATGTGTGATTGGAGAGGAGGAGTTTCGCCCTACATTTTGAAACGTCATCACCTTTGTCTAACAGACCCAGAGCTTCTATTCTCAGGTGTTAGAACGAATACATTGAGTTTTCAGTATCGTAATATCTTACCTCTCAGATAAGAGGGCATGAGCAATGACCAGGTGAGGGAAGAAACGCTGTCCCATCACCCCCATAACTTGAAAAGGGGCCTGGCTTTTCTGGCCGCAAAAATGAGCAGACACGTCCCCCAAGTTAGGAGACAGTCTAAAGGCCACTAAGGATCCGCAGGTGTGCTTAGGTAATGACTGCACCTGGATTGAGGTTTATTATCTCCTTTTGCTTTGCTGATGAGCCATGAGCTACCTTCATGAGGGTTAATTGAAAACACTTGTCAATTCTGGCCATGGAAACCATGGCCTGCTATGAGGTTTTAAAATTTGTTTATTCATTCACAAGTATTATTGAGTACCAGTTATGAGATGAGCACAAGTCTAGATTTTTGGGGACATACACAGTGTACAAAAAGGACCAAGGCCTCAACCCTATTCATCAGAACACACTGTAATGTTATTCAAATGAACACTTTCTGCCTAAGCATCTTCCTTTACAAGGCACTGTGGGAAGTTATTGTTGGAATATCAAAGGCATGGCCCCTGCCATCATAGGGGTAGCCCTCTAGTGAAGTGTCAGATGTAAGGGTTAGTGAGTCAGTCCTCTTTCTCCAGATGGACAGTGTTGGAGATGGAGAGGATGTGGGCAAGGTCCTTCAGCAGAGGCCCCTACCCTTCAGGAAAGCACAACCCTTAGTCCCGTTCCTGTGGCCTGACTGCCTTTACATGCACGCCTGCCCCTTGGCCACTGCCACCCATGATTTAGTTTCTGCCATCATCCTAGCTCCAGCTCTGATTTGACTCTCTTGATTGAACTTTGGGACACTGTTAACATGGACAGTACCTATTTTCTATTTTATTAGTCTCATGCATGCCTTGACAGGTAGAAGAGACACTTCCTTTATATGGCATTTATTTACACATGTAGCTGTTAATTTGTTTTAAGAAGCATTTGTTGAACATCAATCATGTACAGACATTTTACTGAGGCACTGGACACAGAGATACTCTCATGGATTGCAGAGTACATTGGAGGCTCATAAAAATAAACCAGCAACTAAATACAATATACAATGTCTTGGAAACAGAGGGGAGAGTCTGAATGGGCAGAGTCTTTAAGCATCAGGGAAAGTAGGCAAAGAAACAAGAGCTAGGTCGGAGGCGACCATAAAAACATGTGTGATAAGGCCATATAGCACCATTTGGCTGTTAATAATAACAGATAATGTATACTGTGTTATTCTCCTTAACTCACACACAATCTCACAGGCCACTTCCATCTTCCCTTGAGGTGGGTTTTACCCCCATCCCTTCTCTGTTTCCACCATCAATTACCTTGGGGACAATCAGAAGGAGGAAGAGGAGAAAAGAGGTGAGAAAGAGGACAGACAAGTGGGAACAGAAGGCTAAACTAGGTTGCACCCACTCAAAAGTAGAGAAAGAAGTGAAACTACATACAGAAGCCACACTGCTCTCTGCTCTCTCTAACCCTTTCTCCCCACAGCTTTCAGCCAGGTGCTTTCACCAAGAAATTCTGCTGTCATTCGCCACCTGGTAATCCACTCGTCAGCCATCTCACCTCTCATTATGAATAAAGGGAACCTATGCTCACCTTGCTTAGCTTCCTGTCAAAATGTAGAGTGTGAGGCATAATGGGGATTCTGGAACTAGCTTCAATTTTCTGAAAAGCTTCGTCGGCAGGCAAACTGTATCTGTGATAAGATTGGATAAACTCCACAAGAGGCCAATTTTCAGTGCTTTTCACTGAAATGATAAAAATGATTCCACTGGCAGTCTGCTGGAGATGAGAAGCATTGATTAGCTGTTATCTGTGTCTTTGATTAATTTTTAAATGGAAAAACATTAATTATTACTTAATTAATGCAATTGGGAAGAAAAGTGTCTGTCACCACATGAGATGGGGCAGAGGGAGGAGAAATAATGAGAGGCTAGGATTTCCTCATTTGTTAAAAGCCTGGAAAACACTAGCCAAGGAGACCTTGGAGAGAGCCACACTCCACCCACGTGACTCACCCTGACCCAGGAAAAGGAACTGAGTGCACCTACATTCTCTTCTACCGTGTCTTCCTGAAACAGCCACTTTTGCTGTGTGCCCTCTCTTTGTATAATAACTCAATAGTAATAAATATATGTAACATATAATCACTCATATAATAGTAACCACAATAACTCCAGACCAGAAATGCTGCTCCATCTTAAATAACACAGGAATAATTACAAGCTTTACTTATCTCCCATTCTTTTTTCTTTTTCCCATTGACGGCTACAATTCTGACACCAATTCTGATGTGGGGAAGTGGGGGATTCCCGCACCAACAAGCCGTTCTCCAACACCAGCTGGGTGTCCTACAGTTCAACTCAATTCTGACGCTTCCTTTACATAGTGTCACATCCCACAGATTAAGAGCTCTTTTCCTTCCCCTCCCTCCTGCTAACTTCAGGCCCAAGTCATCAACTGTGCTGGCCAGCTGTAGACTGTAGGTTCCAAAGGCCCTCCTTCCTTAGATTCAATTAATTTGCCAGAGAGGCTCACAGAACTCAGAAGAGTATTTTACTCACTAGATTACCCATCTATCTATATAATAGAGGAATATGCAAATTTGCTAGGATGCCTTAACATCAGGACCAAACAGCAGGAACCTGAGGCTGCATGGACACCTGGCCTAGGCTAGAGACTTCAGGCCGCACCCCCCACCCTGCAGGGATGACAGGAACGTCAGGCTGCACCCCCTGCCCCAGCTGTGGGCTGGGGGACCTAAGGCCATGCCCCTTGCCTGGCAGGGCTTGACGGGGGACCTCAGGCTGCACCTCCCACCTCAGCGCTGGGCTGGGGGACCTCAGACCGAATCCCTGCCTTGGTGCTGGGCCAGGGAACCTCAGGCTGCGCCCTCCCCCCCACATACCCCCCAGTGCTGGGCCACAGGACCTCAGGCCATGCCCCTTGCCTGGTGGGGCTTGATAAGGACCTCAGACTGTGCTCCCTGCCCAGAGGGGCTTGACAGGAGTGGGGTCAGCCAGGTCTGGGTCTCCTGTGTTTTTGAAGCACGTGAGAGCGGTGGGCAGGGACTTGATTTTGGCCCTGCACCCCAGACTGTGGCAGGAGGGAGATTTTCATATACATTTTACTAATTTTCCTTCATCTCTGACATTTCTATTCTAGATAAAGGGCAAATAGCAATGTTAAAATATTTCCTCTAATTAATTCCCTTTTAATGTGCATGAATTTTGTGCACCAGGCCACTAGTTTAGTATAAAAAGATATTACTCAGTAACCGCCAGATGGAAGAGATGCATAGGGCAAAGTATGGAGACAGAGCTGGGGAGTTTTCGTGTCCTCTCTGAGTGTGCTACTATCCCTGAATCTCCACTGTTCATTTACCTGGAAGATCCATGAGCACCATCCTTCACAGCTTTAGTTGAAAGCTTCATTTGTAGGCACGATTGATTATATCATTGGCCGTTGGTGAATGAACCCAATCTTCAGCCCCTCCCCCGCCCTCCCAGGAGGTGGGAGTGAGTGAGGGGGTGAAAGTGGGACTTCAAAGCTCCAACCCTCTAATCACAGGCTGATTCTCTTGGCAACCAGCTCCCATCCTTAGGTGGGTCCAAAAGTTACCTCATTGACATAACAAAAGACACCTTTTTTGCTCTTGTCACTTAGGAAATTCCAAGAGTTTTTTTTTAAGAGCTCCCTGCCAAAAACAGGAACAAAGGCCAGATGTATATTTCTTATTATAAATCACAATGGCGTAACAGACATAAAGGAAAGAATGAGAGTTGGATTTCCAGAAAAACAGGCGTGAACAGATTAGCTCCCAAGGGTGTGACCAGATGACTTCCTACAGTTGGCCTCAGCAAGACCCTGTAGGAAGGGGCATCTCAACCACCTGCCTCCTCGGTTGCCCCTCTCCAGGGCCTGAGAGAGGAGGGTGCAGCCTGTGGGAAAGTGCTGGGTGGAGCAGATCAGCTGCAGGCAGGGCAGGAGGGAGGAGGGTAGCTCTTTGTTTCAGGTGTGCTGTCTTGTTCCTAGTACAGCCAAGTGCTAGCTCAGGATGCTCAAGGGAGCTGGCACTTTCTTTTCAGCTTTAAACGTCCAGGTGTGTTGCTGTTGACTGACGTTTGGAAACTGACTCTGAGGTTAACACAGAGAAAACTGTTCTCTCTTAGAAGAGGCATTGATTGTTCTGGGTCTCAGTCAGTGGTGTGCAATTCCCAGCACAGGAGTCAGTGAACAACAGGATGGAAGGCTCAAAAACTTTAACCCAGCCCACTTATCATATAAAGAGAAGGATCAGCAGGGCAAAGTGCCCTGCCAAATGTCAAAAAGATGATTTGTGGTAGATTCATAATAATAAATTAACCCAACCTGAAACTGACGGGAAAGCCCAGCCCTGAAAAGTGTGTACCTGTGTATTCCAAATACCATCGCTCTATTGCTGGTTCTTGCGAAATAACCCAGGTGGGATTACTCCAAAATTTTTCAGATTCACCTGCCAATCAGCACACCTTTATGACTCATGGGTCTTTGTAGCTGGTCTCCATTTAATGCATTTTATGTTCTTCATTCCTTCACTGATTTGTCTTCACAGAAGGATCCTGTGAGGCTCACGTGGCACTGTGTCAGGACCCCTCCAGTCCCTTTGCTCGGGGGACAATGTGTAGTTCTGGGACCCTCAGTAGGCAAAGGAGTCTAAGTTATATCTCTAGGGCTAGTATTTCTCAAAGTGTGGCCCAAGGAATGTCCATTCACACAGTGTTGTTAGTAATACAGAGCCAGAGATCTACTCCAAAATACTAAATCAGAAAGGGGGCAAGAATGTGAATTTATAATAGGCTCCTTGGGAGATTTTAAGGTACACTAAAGATGAAAATCAATTCCCAGGACTGTCTGGGTTTCATCTGGCCTGACCATATTCATACCTGTCACTGAGATAATATGGTCTTTGACATGATAAATGATAGATAGATAGATAGATAGATAGATAGATAGATAGATAATAGATATATGGACCTTATTATATTTAAATAACATTCACCCATTCATTCAGTCACATTTTATTGAGGGCTTATTTAGGTACCATAATGGAATTAATAAAACAGCACTTATATTCTGCAGTAATTGCTTTGCTATATTAAGTCCTTTATTTTACTACGATTATGTTACTGCTATTATGTTTATTTAACAGAGGGACGAACACAGAGAGGTTAAACATTTTCCAAGTTTACAGAACTTATAAATGGTAGAGGCAGAATTTGAATCCTGATAGTCGATTTCATAGCCGGACTTAACCACTACGTTGAATAGCCTCCTTGAAAAGAGATGAGTGAGACTCAATCATGAATGCAACCCTTCCACCCTTGGCCCCGGAGCTCATAGTCTATTCAGGAATCCAAGACCTTTAAGTAGGACATCAGACCTCTAGGTAGGCAATTACATGATGGTTGATTAACTGCTATAATAGGGCTATGAACAGGAGGCTATAAGGATAAGGAGGAAATTATTAATGCTCAAGGTGTCATAAAAGGCCTCGAGAAAAACTTTTATGTAGTTCCATGAGAACAGAGATCCTGTGTGTTTGGTTTCACTTAGCACAATATTTAACCAATATCAGATGCTGAAAATAATCCTGCTGAATGAGTGAATGAATTAATGAATGAGGTGATTCGTTCCAGTTGGCCCTGAAGGATAAGGAGGAAATTTGGTGACAAATAAGAGGAAGGAGAATACAGACAACCCGTAGGGGTAAAGGGCTAAAAATACCTTGTTCTGAGAACAAAGATTTGATGTGACGAAGTGGGAAGCTTGCCAGGGAGGGGTATTGGAGGCAGTGAAGTGAGGAGGGAATAGAGGGTAGTTAGTGAAAGTCTTATGTATCACCCCAGAGAATTCAGAGTAGTCTTCCAGGCAGCTGTCTTTAGGCAGGGGAGTGACGGGATCAGATTTCCTTAATGGGAAGACACCTCAGGAGGCCAGTGTTGAAGGTATAAAGGGGATTTGAGTGAAGAAAGCCCACTAAGAGGACAGGCAGCTAGAGGGGGTGAGGGTTTGGGGGCATGAGATTAGGAGGGTCTGAGCTAATGCCAGGGGCAAGGGGATCGGGGAGGGAGGGCATTAGGAGACACATGCCCGAGCCAGGGTAAGCAGGATTCAGGGGCCAAGTGAATACAGAAATATCCAGGTAAGACTCATAACTTTGTAACATAAATAGAAATAGGAACGTAAGAAGGAGAAGTTCAACGTGGAGAGGGTGGAAGAGGTCTGTTTTGAACAGGTTAGGTTTGCATCATCCATAGATCTTTCCATGAAGATAACTTCCCAGACGGCTTTTATCTAGAGGGCTGAGGAGCAGGTTTGGGATGGAAACATGACGTTTGGCACCACCAGCATCGGAGTGGGAAGGCGGGGTAGCAGAAAATATCCCTCAAGAAGAGAGCATGAAGCCGGGACAACAGGGCTTAGGAACTATTCATAGTACATGACTTTCAGGGAATGAGCCATCAGTATGGCAGATCAAGCAGAAAAAGACATTGTCATTTCAAACCCTGCTGGTCTGAGGGAAGGGTCACCTTGTGTGCATTCAGAGAATTTCAGGAAAAGGCAACTCTTTTCAGAAACTTGAGACAGCTCACTGTGCCCAGGCTGAAACCTAGAACACCGCGCCTTTGTCGTTTTGGGTGCCTTGGGCACCAGCTCTCCTTCACCTGTGAAAATATGCACGATCTTTCCCCCGCAGTGACTGCCAAAGAGGCCAAGCATGCAGACTTCTCCACCAGAGCTTCAGCTGGTGGTATTCGGCCTCATGGCCTCCGTGTTGGCGAGTTGGGGACGTTTTTTGAAGAGCAGCTCTCTCCTCGGGTCCTCGCTTTTCTGGATCCCTCTGGGTGAGGGAGCATGTGCCATGCTGGGTCTGTGCACCCCAGAGCAGAGCAGTAAACAAGATGAACAACCTATTAAGTAAAATAACCACTTTCCTTTAAAATTAACTACATAAACATTACAACACTTATCCTTTAACCAAATTCAATTGGCTGATTGCGCTAAAACTGACTCACTGGATTCAGTTGGGGTTTTTTTTAAGCTCGTGTGTTTTTGTAGCCTTAGTGGGAGTTTCCCTGGGGCTGCCCATAGCCTGAAGGTCCTTCGAGATTTGATGTGTGTGTGTGTGTGTGTGCGCGCGCGCGCGCCAAAGAGAGAGGGGGGGGGTATTTAATTGAATTCCAGGGAAATGGCATTTTACGTGATATTCCCTGTGCCCATTAGTCATTAAGATAACTGGTGTCCTCATGGTCCTGTGTTCTCCATGACATCTGTACAAATATCCCACCTAAGAAAGAGCAATTCAAAAAATCATAAATATTAATGCCAAATAAATATATTTGGAAAATATCCAACCTCAGTGGAAATCAAGGAAATCCTATCTAATAAAGAGGGAATATGCTAATTAACTGTCCTGCTCTCAAAGATGGCAGCAACCACAGCCAATAAGGAGGGACTGCTGTGCACCTGCCTCTGGAGTCCCCACCCCCCTGTGTCTGTGTCCATGGGTTATGTATATATGCATTTAAGTTCTTGGTTAATCTCTCTCCACTCACCTGCTCATCCCTAATTATACCACCCCCACTTAATAGAATACAGCCTTTAAAAAAAAAAGTTATGCTGTAGTACAACCGTTTTTAAAATGTGTTCCCCAGACCAGCAACATAAATATTTCCTGGAAACTTGTTAGAAATGCAAATTAGGGACCTTTACCCTAGAGCCATGGTCTGCAAACTTCGGCTCATGCGCCACATGCAGCTCTTTGGCCCTTTGAGTGTGGCTCTTCCACAAAATACCATGGCCTGGGTGAGTCTATTTTGAAGAAGTGGTGTTAGAAGAAGTTTAACTTTAAAAAATTTGGCTCTCAAAAGAAATTTCAATCATTGTACTGTTGATATTTGGCTCTGTTGACTCATGAGTTTGCCGACCACTGCCCTTAGAAGTACTATATATCAGAAGTTGGAATTAGAACGCAGCAATCTAACAAGCCTTCCAGGTGATTTTGATGCTCACTGAAGTTTGATCACTACCTGGAAAAACAATGGTCCTGTTAAATTGTAATGTGGAAAAAAAGCAAAAATCAGGCTACAAAGCAATATTTATATATGCATGCCTTGATAAAATATTGGTAAGATATATTTGGAAAAAGTAACAGTATTTATCTGTAGATGATACCCTGTTTCCCCAAAAATAAGACAGTGTCTTATATTAATTTTTTGCTCCCAAAGATGCGCTAGGTCTTATTTTCAGGGGATGTATTATTTTTCCATGAAGTAGATCTTATTTTCAGAAGATGTCTTATTTTCGGAGAAACCTGGTAGATATATATATATTGATTTTGTTTTATTCTTGATATCTTTCTGTATTTTTCAAATTTTCTATGATAATTATGTATGATTTTTATAAATATTTTTTTAAATGTTATTTTATAAAGTTCTTGCCCTTGAAAGTTTCAGGCACCAGACATTTGGGGAAATAACGTTATTCAAGTTCACTGAAGAGGAAAATAGAAAGGATGGGGTAGCTTTCTCCCCTAATCAATTCTGTAGAGAGGCGTATGGTCCTTCGAATAGAATTTGCCATTTTTCGCACTTGCTTCAGTTATGACAGTGCCACATTATCTGTCTAAGCAGCATACATCAAGGACATATGTGATGAATGGTGAGCATCAGATCTCAGACTTGATTTCCTTTTGGCCATGACAGGGTGGTTTCCTTCTTCTTTTCCTGAGTGGTGTCCAGGGACGTGCTGTACATTGCCTGGCCTGGCCAGCTATGGAAGAGGTCAGTTTGGAGCTTTGTCACAATCTGTATCACTCTTTTAAAAAAATCAAGAGCAACTTCTGTGTTCTTGGTAATTTCATATAAAAAGCTAAATGGTGATGCAGAAACCGGTTTGGCTCAGTGGATAGAGCGTTGGCCTGCGGACTGAAGGGTCCCAGGTTCAATTCTGGTAAAGGGCATGTACCTTGGTTGCGGGCACATCCCAGGTACAGGGTGTGCAGGAGGTGGCTGGTCGATGTTTCTCTCTCATCGATGTTTCTAGCTCTCTATCCCTCTCCTTTCCTCTCTGTAAAAAATCAATAAAATACATTAAAAATTGTTTTTTAAAAAAGGCTAGATGGTGAGAGCATTGTTGGTACAATGCTGGGATGGAAGAACCAGTGGCTGTCTCTGGTGGCATTGGCCTTTTGTTCTGGGACAATGTGACATGGGAGAAAGGACAGGCTGGTTTCCTGATCACTAGTTCTATAGCCTGCGGGTGAGTATCTAGTATTCTCTGGGTCTCGCTTTCTTCACCTTTAAACTGAAGGAGCTGACAAGATGATCCCTGAAGTCCCTTCCAGCTATGAATTTCTGTGTGTTCATGACTAGATTCACAGAGACGGAGTGACCCATAACCAGAAGGCAATGTAATGCTCTTTGGAGTGTCTCATGCAGGGTGCCTTCGCCAAAGCCCGGTGGCATTTTCAGAAGCTGCAACGTCCTTTAATGGTCTTCCCTCCTCTCTGGCCCTGAAAATCTATTTTGAGTTAGTACCTGCGCAGCATTACCAGTGAGAGATGGTGTTTGGCATCCAGGACCCTTTCCATAACAGCACCAAAGAGGCAGACAGCCTATGGATTTAAAAAATGGCTCCTGCTCTGGCCGGTGTTTCTAAGGGGTTAGAGTGTTGGTCCTCACATCAAAAAGGTCTCTGGTTTGATTCCCAGTCAAGAACACGTACCTGGGTTGCAGGTTTGATCTCTGGCCCAGGTCGGGGCTCATGTGGGAGGCAACCAATCGATGTGTCTTTCTTACAATGATGTTTCTCTCTCTCTCTCTTCCTCCCTCCTTTCCTCCATTCCACTCTCTCTAAAAATCAGTGGGGAAAATACTCTTAGGTGAGGATTTTTTCAAAAATGGCTCCTCCTGAGAATGTAAAGGGAGGCTATGGCCCTATGACACAGGTCACTGGAATAGGAAATGTTTATTAGAGAGGACACAGTGGCTCTTTCGATCAGTTAGTAGACTTGGGTTCTAATCCTAGGTGTGACCTTGTCTTTCTCAGCTTCAGTTTCCTCCTTTGAAATATTCCTAGTTGATCTGCAGTGTTATCTCATTTCTGGGGAAAAAGGTGAATTTACGATTGAAAGAATGACACAGTGGGCATAAAGGCAGTTGTGGTGTCATAGCTGAGGAGTCCCCCAGGAAGTGGCTAGTCTAGGAAAATAGAATTATAGAATTGGAAGGAGTCTAGTCAATCCCACTGAGGGTCTGAATCGTTGCTCCACTGTCTAGCTTTCTCTTGACAAGAATGAGAGATGAACCAACACAGAGTCTGGGGCTGGCACTTGCCAGCTCTTGCTTGGAGTGAGGGAAGTGTATACGACACCGCCGAGACAGCCCCAGGTTCGGGGAAGAGATTTCTGCTTAGCCTTTCACTTCAGAATGTTTGCAGCGCGCGCGGCCCTGTAGAGGAAGCTCGTGCACTCGGCTTGGCAGAGGCGGAGCGTGAGTAATGCAGCCTTGGCTCCAGCCAGCATTCTAAAGCTGGGGTTTTGCACAAGTTGCAAATCCCCAGAGGAAATGCTGGAGCACAGAAGGCCTGCATATCGTGGATTACACTAATCCAGGCAGGAAGTGATAATGACACAGTCACACAAGCTGTGTTTTTCATAGCTAATTGGGAGAGATGGTCATTTAATGAAACATGGGCTTTTTGTGAGCAGGACAGCCCGAGAGCCTCTCCTGGACCCTCTCGGTCAGGGCGTTTAAGCTCAACTGTGAGTTCAATGAGAGCGAGGTCCTTATATTTTTTTTTATTAACTTCTAATGTCTACTGTATTTCCTGGGACTTAGCAGGTGCTGCACCTAGACCAGCAGACTTCTGAGTATCTCACTAGCCCTGGGAAATACTTTGTTTTATACCAACTACAGGTGCCAAGACTTGACTCAGTCAACCTCTTGTGAATGCAAGAACAGGTCAGACCTGATTTTCTGCATGTAGAGAACTGGATATGCTGATTTAAAAAAGAAAAAAAAAAGCTCAATTGATACAATAGAGATAAGAGAATGCCTCCATGAAGTTATGAACACAATAATTAAATTTTTATTTTTTCTTCTCTCCAATCAGACAGAAAGCTGGGTCTGGGATGTGCTGTCAGGATCAAAAAGCTTTTTTAATTTTGAAATAGTCTTCCAAAAGCTTGAAACGAAAGTGTGAGCTGCATAGTGTAGTAGAAGGGAGTCCTGCATTGAAGGTCATAAAAACTGGATTTCAGCTCCCTGGTGCTGGCATCGACCCGGAGTAAGATCCAAATGTCCTCATTTACAACACGAAGGGCGAATGTTGCAATGATTCTATTTCCCAAACCAAATATCACCCAGTTTCTTGTGATTTGGGGAACAGGAGGCAAACTGGGAGATGCAGTTTGGAGGCTAAAATGTGCGAAGTTCCCGGACATGGCGGTGCTCATGGAAAAGACCTCCGTGCTTGTCCAGTAAAATGCAGGGCACATGAATGCTGACCATGAAATAACGGAATCTTAAATACGATAGAATGTGGACCTGCAATCTTGTGTTTACTGCCTGGGCTTCAGCCCAGAAGTAGAAAATTCCAGTCACTTGCACATATTGGGGAGGGTGGTCAGCTTTGCATCATTCGTTCTCTGTCTGAAGTGACCCTGTTGTCGGTCCTCTAACCTGCTCCCGGCCCCATCTGGTGGATTCCAAGACCCCTTTGTCTGTCTCACGGAGTCGAAAAATGAACCCATTAAGAGGCTGAAAAAGATCTGGGCTGTTCTGCTCACAGAATCATACTAGGAGGGAATGAGATTTATGAGATGAGGTAATAGAAATACAAATAGAAATGCATTGTAAAGGAACTTTTCCCTTAAATGCCTATTTCCTCTGTGATTGATTTGTGTGGGGGAGGCTCCGGAGATTGAACTCCCCTGCCTTCCCCGCCGCATTCCTACTGTGTCAGGTTCTAAATGTTCCCAGTCGCCCCGCACAGGCCGCATCTCCAGACAGGCCCTCGGGGACGCTCCCACTCTCCGCTCTGCCGTTTCCAGAGGCTCCCTGCAGTGGTGTTCCTACTGTTCATGGACTCCCGAGAAATTATATTAAAATGGAAGGAGATTTATCCCCTTGGCAGAAATTGGGGTCACTGATATTCAAGAAAAGGTGCAGTGTCTTGCAGGTTATCCTGCAACCGTTTGTCAAACCTAGTGGAGTAGTTTATAGGCAAGTGTTCACCAAGGGTCACTCTTGGAGGGTGCAGCGCGAACTACATGCTCTGTTGTCGCCCAAATTTGCATTTATAATAAACAATAGATACTGTATGAGTAAGTACCTACTGTGTGGCAAGCAGGGTCGTATGCATTCTTTTATTGAATCCTCAAAATAAATCTGGCTGGGCTGGTGTGGTTCAGTGGTTGAGCATCGACACATGAACCAGATCGTCGTGGTTGGATTCCAGGTCAGGGCACCTGCCCAAGTTGTGGGCTCATCCCCAATAGGGGGCATGCAGGAGGCAGCTGGTCAATGATTCTCTCATCGTTGATGCTTCTGTCTCTCTCTTCCCTCTTTCTTCCTCTCTGAAATCAATAAAAAATATATAAATATATATATTTTTTAAAAGCAATCTGTCAATTAGAAATTATTTATGCCATGTCTCAGAAATGAGAAAACTGAGGCTTAGGTTAACCAAGTTACTACAGGCTATGGAGTCTGTAAGCATCACAGTTGGGTTCTAATCCAGGGCTTTCTGACTCAGAAGTCCTACTGTCAACGGGGAGGAAGAGATAGAAGGCAAAAGGAAGGGTGCTTTGAAGAAGGGAGTCAGGGACTCCTCCTGGTGCAGATAGCTCTGTGGCTCCTGCAAACACACACCCCAGGCATCTCTTCTGCCTGATTTCCCCATGACTTAACAAGGGCACTTTGGCCTTTTTCTAGAATGCAAGGCCTTGTGGTAACAAGAGAGACACCCAGCTTATGAAATACATCCTCTTTCCTAATTCAAGATAATAACCAGCACAGCAGCGTGCAGGACATGCCACAAATTAGAATACATTCATATTGATTCATTTTACATAAAGTGGATTGGTGGCCAGAGAAGAAGCAATGGGGCGGTGGTTTGTGAAGGTTGCTCTCCAGGTCTGCAGGGTCAGCACCACCATTACCTGGGAATTTATTAGCAATACAAGGAATTAATTAGCAATGCCCCTGGCTAATTCTCCACAAGGCCCTCTCACTCTAGAGGTGTTGCCACCCTAGGGGTGTGGCCCAGCAATCTGTGTCTTGTTCACTGAAGTCTCAGAAACACTGGTCTAGGAGCTTGGCTGGTCATTGAATTCAGCTTGATAGGTGATGGGTAGGGGACCAACAGCAAATTCCAAGTTCATCTGGATAAGTAATTGAGGGCTGGGGATTCAAAGCGCTGAATTTCTTGGCAGGCCATCTGATGAGGTTTACATATTAGAAGACCAGAGCCTGGCAGTAAGATTCGGGGGCCCATACTATCTGAACCAAAACTGACCACAGATTCCTCCTCTTTTCATGCCTCTGCTGTTCTTTCCACTCAGGTTTCTATGACAACAAATCTGATACAATTTGTATTTATGAAAATCACATTAATTTCACTAGAGCCTCTGGGATTCCTTACAAATCAATGTTTTCACGTTCGCGGATCATAAGAAACAGCAGCGGCCCCTTGACCCCTAGCCAACAGGGAACAGAAGGAGAGCTTTGAGCCTAGAAAGGCTCAACGACACGCCTTTCAGAATTTCACCTTTTTCTTTATCATTGGCTATTTCTCCCAAAGGAGACTTTATTCTCCTAACACAGTAAATCTGATTTCCTTTTCTAAGAGATCGGGCTGAGAAGACAATGTCTTACCTACATCCCTTTACCAAACTCTGTCTTTCCCTGGGCATCTGAATAATACTTGCTCTAAATAAGTATTTTAATAAGTCCTGGAGGGTCACTGGGGAGCAGTGTCCCTGGCTATGCTCCACCAGGTCATCTCACTCCTTATCATTCTTCTTAGAATATTAGGTTAAATGAAAAAAGAAAAAAAAAAGACCAATTAATGAGCACTTTCCAGTGCCAGCCTCCACTCAACTAAAAGAAATCTACTCTAGCCCTGGCTGGTTTGGCTCAGTGGATAGAGCGTTGGCCTGCAGACTCAAGGGTCCCAAGTTCGATTCTGGATGTTGCAGGCACATCCCCAGTAGAGGGTGTGCAGGAGGCAGCTGACTGATGTTTCTCTCTCATTGATGTTTCTGGCTCTCTCTTCTTCTCTCTTCCTCTCTGTAGAAAATCAATAAAATATACTTGAGGGGGGAAAAAAGGAAAAAGAAATCTGCTCTAATTTCAGGAATAGCCCTGCCTACCTATTGTCCAGGTTTTCAGGGGCATTAGGAGTGAAGATTCGTGACAACTCGAAACACTCTCCTCAGAGCTCCTCCTGAGCTGACCTTGGAACATCCTTGATGACGCTGGACTTTCCCATGCTGCAGGAACACCTAGACCAGTGGTCGGCAAACTCATTAGCCAACAGAGCCAAATAGCAACAGTACAACGATTGAAATTTCTTGTGAGAGCCGAAAATCGACTTCTGCTCACGGGCCAGGAAGTTGCAATCACACTGTCCGTGCGCGCCCACACGTGGTATTTTGTGGAAGAGCCATACTCCGGGGGCCAAAGAGCCGCACGTGGCTCTCGAGCCGCAGTTTGCCGACCACTGACCTAGACAGATGGTCAACCTGAGCGGCATCTTGCTTTCCGAGCCTGTCTCTGTGTGTGGGCCTGGTCACCCCAGGTCCAGCAAAGCAAAGCTAGAGAAAGACACCTGGGTGGTCCACTGTGTTAGGGAAACCAACACATGTCGGCAGACTACAAGAATCGGGGCTCTTTTCCTTTGTAAATAAACTAAGATTTTTCACCAAATCTTGGCGTACACGGGGTTCTGTAGCACCTCTTAGCCATGTAATTCATTTTAGCAGGAATCATATCCTCTCAGACAAACATGTTTTCTGTTTAGCCTTGCCCTCTCTGCAGGATTTGGAATACCTTGAGAACAGGAAATGTGATTTAGATTTCTTTTGAATACTAAAAACACAGCCCTGGAAACACAATAGATAATTCTCCTTGAAACTGAATTAAATCAGCATGGTATACAAGCATAGGGACCACCTCTTGAAATGTGAAATAGGTAGTCTTGGGGCAAAAATACATAAAAGGAAAGGATAAGTAAAATACAATCTTAAATTATCAGGTAATAAATTTTCAGAAGTTATTACCCACAGAGGTGAGATAAGCATCAAATATATAGTTCCTAGGCTTTTTCTTTAAAAAAAAAAGTCTTTGAAATATTTTGTGATACACATATACTAGCTTTACCAGGTGTGCCCGTTAATAATGCGGATTTTTTTCAATAGATGGAGTTATACATATGTTGATATATATGTGATTTGATATATATGCTATTTTGTTGTATTGACAACAAGCTTCAAAACTTCAGATGTCAAATTTTCTGAAGGTGTTAACATAGATATTTTTACACTTAAAAATGTCAAATTTCGTCCCAACAAAGGAGCATTTTCGGGAAGTTTTAATTCATTACTTCATTTTGAAGAAAAGTGCTGCTGAAAGTTATTGTATACTTTGGGAAGCTTATGGTGAACATGCTCCATCTCAAGATACTTGTGAATGCTGGTTTAAATGCTTTAAAAGTGATGATTTTGATGTGAAAGACAAAGAATTCCTAGTCAATTTGAACCACACTTTGATCATAAAAGGACCAGAATGGGCCAGGAGACACAGCAAAGTAATTTTGCTTCATGATAACGCACTCTCACACATTTCAAAACCAGTTAAAAACACGTTAAAAGTTCTTGCCTGGGAAGTATTACCCACCCACCTTATTCACCGGACCTTGCTCCTTCAGATTACAACTTGTTTTGATCGATGGCACACACACTTTCTTAGCAGCACTGCCAACGTCCAAACAAGTGGAAAATTGGGTCTCTGAATGGTTTGCCTCAAAACAAGAAAAGTTATATTGGGATGATATCCACAAATTACCTGAAAGATGGGGAAAATGTGTAGCTAGTGATGGACATTACTTTAAATAAAGCACTTTTGATGTTTCTCTTGAAATTACCGTGTTTTCTTTTATTACAAAATCCGAATTATTAATGGGTACACCCGGTATATCTATTTCTCAATCTCTGCATCAACATTAGATACCTTAATACAGAGATTGAGAGGTTGATAGATCATAGGTATAGATAAGTAAAATAGCCAATTATTCGCAAGTCAAATTTTGTAGAGTGAGTGATAACTTAAAAGGTAGTTGTTTTTAATGATTTTTATGCCTAATGCAGGAGTGTGGTGCTCTTGTCAGTCGGCTGACAATGGTGGGGAGAGCTAACGTTTAGCTCAACAGAAGGCTGATGATACTTAGCCAAAGGCCCATCGAGGTCCATGGTGAAGATTCTTCTCCTACTATAGCATTTGCCATCCCTCCACAGACCACCAGTGGTTAGACCCCAGCTGATAAACTATGCTTTGGATGCTAAATGAAAAAAGCTTCGTGGTATTGGATCAAGGTGTTTTGGAGAACTCCTTGGCTTTGGACATTGAACTATCAAGTAGGACAACAGCCCCTCTCTACCAGGTGCCACGCCCTGTCAGAAACAAAGCTTGTGCACCAGAGGTCTGACTCACCCCTACATGTGTCTTTGCTTCTGGAGTTTGGAAATTTCACCACATACCCCAGATGCCAGTTTCAAGAGACGTACAAAATACAGAATGCTAATCACTCTCCTCTGATAGTGCCTAGCTTTCTAGCGCTTTCTTCCTCTGCTGAATCGTGACAGTGCTGCCAGGGAAATAATTAGAACCCTCTCCCCAGTGACTGCCGTTGCTAATGCAGGGCCCAGTCTGCCCTGACTGCCTGATTGAGACATGGCTGGGGACTTTACAACCGCTGTAATTGCAGAGTCCACCCACCCCGGCAAGCAAGCCAGAGAGCCAAGAGAACATCGAGTTTAAGATTCTGTTGTGTTTTGTTTTTATTGCCTCATAATATTCAAGTTCCAGCTTGGAGATGAAACATTATATAAAGAGACCTAGAGGTTTGCTTTCACTGATAATTTGTTTTTCAGCCCCAACAAAGAAGGTAGAGCTGTTGTGGTTGTTATTGTTACTTCTTAAAAGTACTTACGGATGAACGGTGGCCATTTACCTCCGCTGGTCAAACTCTTAAGGTGGCTTTAAGAAACTGGTGAATATGTCCTCAGATTACCCCTGTGAGGAAGCTGAGTACCCTTGTTTTTTCTAGTTGGAAAAAATGAAGCATAGAAAGCTTAGGCAATTGCCTTCGCCTGTTGGGAATTGAAGCATGAGCTGTCACCGGGGAATTGGCTTCCTCCTGGTGTCTTGGAGGGCGCTCTTGTCTCTCGTTGGAGGGCAGTAATGTGCTCCGACCACGAACAGCCATACAGGTGGTAAGAGCCAGCCTGTCACTCAAGGAGAGCATGGCTCTGGACCTACCCCCCAGAGATGCCCCTTTCCTGGCTGACAGTTAAGGCAAGTGACCTTCAGCTCAACTAGGGAAAGTCCAAGTGACTAATTTAATGAACCTTTGGTGTGAGGGGGAGGAGGCTGCCTGGGCCAAGGGCCAGTGTGAGCCATCTCCAGTCCATCAGGGGGTGGAGGGTGAGATGAGAGCCGAGGGGGTCAGGAGAAAACAGGCTCCTCTCTGTGGCTGAGGAAGAGAGTCTGCCCATGTGGACAGATGGCAGCCCTGGGTTACGGAGGCGAAGCCTGTCCCACAAACCTGGAGCATTTCCTGTCTGCAGACAGGCAGAGGGCCAATTCTTCGATGAGCTGGAAATTAGGAACTGGTGGGGGATAGTCCGCAGAGCCCTTTCTCTCCGTGGGTTTTACACAGCGAAGCGATGGAGGTGGTTATGTCAGTGATCCGGAGAGCTTGTTTGTGGACTGTGTTTTGTTTTGTTTTGATGTTTCCTCTTGTAATACTTGACGGTACTCTGTCCACAGAGGCCGCGTTGCAGTGATATCTCAGACATCCATCAGCCAGGAGCCATGGCTCCGGCTGCAATCACTTTGCCCAAACGTGGGGCTGGATATGTTTAGATGCTAAGTTCCCTCTGCCTCTCCATGTACATGTTCAAGGAGAGTGGGAGTGGCCTGGCAGGAAGGACGGTTCCTTCTCGTCCCCTTGCTCTAGAGCAGTGTATCCCAAAGTGTGGTATGCATACCCCCAGAGGTACAGGAAGAGTTTGGTGAGGGTATGCGTTGCACCGGAGTTTGGTGGGGATATGCACTGCACCGTGCTTAGCTGAGCCTAATCCTACGTTCTCATGAGTCAAGTCAAGACAGTCTTGTGAGGCATGAGATGGTCCGGTGTGCAAATAAATGTTATTTATAATATAACTTTTATTTATATTTTATTACGAATAATTTTATTTTTCATGTATTATTATTTTGTGTGTGTACCAAAAAAGAAAAAAGAAATATATTTTGATTGTTATTACAATACATCCATTTTTTTGACGAGCATTACGAAAATTATAGAAGGGGTACATATATGTCAAAAGTTTGGGAAACACTGCTCTAGAGAAATGACTGCACCTCCGGTCAGTGTTCTCCACTGAACAACCTCACGGGCACAAAGCCCTGCTCTACAGGACATGGAGCTGGTGACTCAACAGGGCGCTCTGTCTAGCCAGAGATATTCCTCATCTATTTTCTTATTGAATTGTTTCGGCCCTGTGAGGTGAGTGGCACTGGTTAGAGGAAAATGAGGCTCAGGGAGATGCATGTGGTCTCCCGATAGAAAGTCTGACCTTGCTCTAACGGACCATTTGAAGGAGCATAACAACCAGCAAGAAGGCAGAATGGGACCAGACTGCTCTGGTCCTGCCAGCATTCCCAGGCCCCTTCGTGGGAATCCTATCTGACTACCCTCTCTCCGCCCCTTCTGACCTAGCTGGGTACTGACCTTCATTGGAGTTTCTAACGGAGCCCAATCGACAGCATCCCACCTGAGTTTCAAACAAAGTGAGAAACATCGTCGTTACTAAGGACTAAGGTGAGAGGCACAGCCTCCTTCCGACAGGACTCCCAGGTTAGGCAGACCTCTCTACCCAGCTGGGCACCAAGGAGAGCCTGTGCCATGAGCCTGACCTGGAAAAGCCACCGCCCTGGCTCCGGCCACGCGCAGGAGGAAGGAGAGGAGCAGGGCCCAGCAGCTCCCCAGAGCGGGGCAGGCCTACATTTTGGCTGAGTATTACATCCCAGGGCGCCTCTCAGACACCTGGCAGCACCCTTGGGAGTGAAGAAGACTCCCTTCCTCCGGGCTATCTTCTCCGAAACCTGCAGAACAGGTCAAGGCACCCTCGCTGCTCCTTCACAGCACCCTGTGCATGTTACCGTCTGTTACATGTACCGGTAACTTAGTGTTCAGGCGTCTCTCTCCCAAAGGACTGCGTGTCTCGGGTTGCTCCCCCTTGTTATCCACAGGGCCTGGCACCTACCAGCCTGTGGTGCGAGTTGGTTGAACTGAGGAATGAAACCTCTTCACCAACGGGGACTGGGAAGACTTTGTTGTTGGGTGGTCTCAGAAACTTCTGACACGTCTTTGGAAGTGTTCAGTGTTCGTTTACAGAGACAGGGTAAGCACTGATAAAGCATAGGACACGAAGGTTTTAAGAGAAAAAAAAACTCCCATGCTGTAACATGTAGATAAAAGCTGCCCAGGCAATGGGCAGCTAATCCTATTTAGCAAAGTGAACCTGTGAAAGAGTGTCCGAGGGATGTTTGTGTGCACGCCGTGCTTACAGTGTATGTGCTGATTGCTAATTGCAAACAGGTTGCTGGTAATGGATCCATCCAAGATTGAAGGGAGCCCTCTAATTACATTCCCCGCAGTGAAATACTACTCAACGTTTGAGCAGCAGCACCTGGAAGCTTGCTAAAAATGCAAATTCTCAGACCCCACCCCATACCTACTGAATCAGATTTCTGTGTGTGGTGTCAGGAAGCAGAGGCTAGCCCTTAGGGGACTCTTAGGCGTGTTCAAGTTGGAGAACTATTGTTGCGATGGTCCTTCTTCTCTAGTGCAAGAGGGGTAGGGGGGTGCAAGGGACGTTGTGTGGACAGATTCCCAGCATCAAAGAAAATAACATTAGAGTTCACACGCTTGGCTACTGGTTGTTTTAAACACTGTACCAGTAAGTGCACTATCTCCTTTATTCCTTGCAGCAATCTAGTGAAGTGGTGAAGTGGGAACTATTTGAAATTTCATTTTATAGATGAACAGACTGAGAAACAAGGTCAGGGGTAGGGTGAAGCCTGTGAGGCATTCTCCTTGGGAGAGAAATTTTAGAGGGTGCCCCAAAAAGTCAGTAATTAAAATTAGTAACATACAAAATTAATTTTTTAATTTTTAAAAAAATCAATGCTAATCAATTCGTGATGACCAGAATATCAAATAAAGCTCCAACAGCCAGAATGGCTTAACAATGGACTGTGTTAAAATGCAGGATGATGTGGTTAGTACGAAGCAGAGTAAAGGCTTGAACCCAGGTAGGTTGACTCCAGAGGCCACCTGCCATGGACTTCCTGTCAGCTAATATCACCCCATCTTGATGGGGCAAGGAGAGGTCCAGGCATAGGGACAAGCATCATTTGGATCAAAGGGATCCCTGGTTGTTCTGAACTCATTGGGACCTCGTGCAAAACAACAACAACAAAATCTAAAAGCAGAAACAAATAATTTACACAGGACCTAAATTCCACAGCTTGACCGAGTATGAACTTAAGTATGAAAAAGAAAATTTCCAACGCTTCCTCCCCATTTTTCTTCCGCCCAGCTCCTGCTGGGAGAATCGGTGGCTAGAACTGCCCTGCATCCTGGCCATAGGAAAACGATCGTTAGACTCACTCACTATAACTGCAGTGCCCTCCTTGGTCCCTCCCAGGAGAGATGGGTGGAGCGTTTCCCTTGCTGACTTCCAATCTGGGAGGTTTTGGCAGGCAGGCAAGCTGCTTGTCTTGAGGGCTTGTCATTGGGAGCTGGTCACCTAGAATGCCCCAACATGTTTGAGCTGCATTGTTAAACCACATTGGTATTCTCCCAGCAAAGCTCCTCTCCTTTTACCAAATCAGCATTCTGTGAACAAGATCTTTCCAGCCTGAAAACATTTCGTGTTTCTGCTGCACCCGCCACGCATGATTCTTTCTTGCTTTATATAAATGGACTCTCAGGAATAGTTCTAGTAAATGGGTTCATGTGTCAGGAGACTGAAACATAGTTAGTTACAAATTTTACATCAGACATTGAAGAAAAGGTCCAAAGTGCTTATGGCTAGCTCCCACTTTCCTTCTCTGTAGTCCGGAGACGGGAGAGGATGTGTTTTATGCACCCAGGATTCTCGCCAGCCACTGTTCCTTATGATATGTAAGGTAAGTGGGAGTAAGAGGCTAACACTTAGGCATTTGAATATAACTGTAAATAGCCGGACAGTTTCTCTGCTCACTATATTTTATGGTAGCTTTAATATTTTGGGATAAGTTATTTCTCAGACTTGTAATCTCAACCCAATGGGAGAAATTTCTAGGAAGTTACAAAATGAATACTGAATAAATTTGCATTTTGTCTGCTATTGACAGCAATATGTGCTCACCCTTCACCTTTTGAGGATGAACACATTCTCTCATAGCACAATATATAGAGGAACTATTAACTAAAATTATGAGGGACAATTATATGGGTAAGCTATTGTCTCTACAGACTACTAGCAGCCAGAATTATAACTGATGACTATATTGCAAGGTGGGACACACTAAGAAGAAACAGACTAAATACTCTGGACATTCTGAGATGAGAGAGACACCTGGGAAGAAGCTAGGAGAAGGCTACATTTCAGCTCAGCCCAGAGTGTCAAAGGGATTAACAAAGTCAAAAGCACTTTAAGCCCTAGCTGGTTTGCTCAGTGGATAGAGCGTTGGCCTGCGGACTGAAGGGTCCCAGGTTCAATTCTGGTCAAGGGCATGTACCTTAGTTGCGGGCACATCCCCAGTAGGGGTAGGGCAGGAAACAGCTGATGGATGTTTTTCTCTCATGGATGTTTCTAACTCTCTATCTCTTTCCCTTCCTCTCTGTAAAAAATCAATAAAATATATTAATTAAATATAAAAAATAAAAATAAAAAGGACTTTAAGTGAGAACAGCGGGAGCAAAGGCAGGGGGAGGAGGAAGAATGGATGCAACATGCTCTAGGTGAGGAATGTGTCCTGTTGGAAAAAAGAAGAAATTAAATGAGGGATTTTTAGTTATATTCATAGGCACCAAGGAGCAAGTTAAGTTTTGATGTTCAGTGGTGATGGTAGATAAATAGAGTTTTGATTTTGAGCACTGCTTTCAGATTTTAGTAGGCACAAAAATCAATAAGGGATTTTGTTAAAATGCAGATTCAGACTCAGTAGGCCAAGGGAGGTCCTTGAAAGTCTGTATTTCTAAGAAACTCCCAGGTAAGACCAGTTCTGCTAGACTACAAAACATGCGTTTAGTAGGCAGGTTCCAGAGATATGTTGTAATAGGAGATTAAATTGGAGTGAAGGAGGCGTGGAGACTGTGAGACAAGGCTTATCACTGTGGCCCAACAAAAGGTATGGATGTTCTGCACTGGAGAAGAGGAACATCTGGTGGAAGTCAAAGGTGTAGGGCTGACAGCCACCTGCTGTAGAGTAAGGGGGAGTGGGAGCCATCATGTGTGACCCCCAGCCTGTGGATGTGAGCGCTGTGAGCATGTTCCTTCCCTAACACTTTGGCTCCAGTCTTCCTGAACTACTTACAGGTCCTTGGAGTTTCCAGGCTATCTGCCTGGGCTTGTGTTGTGTTGCTGGTTCTGAAAGAAATGCTAGTGTCCCTCAATCCCCTCACCAGGTTAACTCCTATAGAACCCCTAGGACTCAAGTCAGATGTCACCTCTTCCTAGAAGTTACCCTCAACCACTCCTGCCTGCAGGCTGGATTAGTATCCTTCATATGTGCTCCCAAGACATCTTGTGATGTCTCTGTGTAGTCAGATTCCATACCTGTCACTGACTCTGCTTCTTGAGAACAGGATTTATCTTTTCCTGCTTTGTGACCCCAGCGTTCCAACATGGTAGAGATTCCATCAATGTTTGATGAATGAATGAATGAATGAATGAGTCAAGAGGAGGAACAAAGCTTTTTTCACTCTGGCTTTGGTTTTTGTCATTGTTGGTAAGATAGCAAAGCAGAAAGGAAGTTGTTTAGACATTGAATTGAATTTAGTACATGGTAATTTTATGGTGCAGAATATCTGTGTGAAGACATTCAACAAGTAGTTAGAAATTTCAGATTACAACTTAAAAGACACTTGAGGACGGGCTGCAGTGACTTGGAAGCCATGTGCATGGAGGTGACAGGAACATGGCAGAGGATCAAATAAAGGCAGAGAAAGGGACAGGCAGGCAGACACTGGGAGAGACAAAAGGAGAGAGACCGTCACCAGAGAATAGAGACACAAAGAAAGAGACAGAAAGCAGACAGGGACCGACTGGTGATAACAGCTTTATTCTTGACTTTGAAAGACCTTCCTCTGACACCCAACATGATGCACATCATTGGGTGCATGTCACATTGTGAGGGCGACGCTAGTCATAGGAGACTTTAGGAGCCAGCAAGAGGGAAGTCCTGAAGAAGTTTGAGATGCCCAGGCCGAAGCAGTAGGCCTGAATGGGAAGTAAAGATTCAAAAACGGGCTTTACATTCATAGTATACAAGCCTATTTTATGCCTTTCTAGCTTTCTGCCAGGACAGAGTCCCATTCATCAAAATATAAATAAACTTAAAGCTTGTCTCAACTCCTCTGCCCTTTGCTTCCCAAATCGCTTGGTGAGATAAGATAATCTAATCAACACACACACACACACACACACACACACACACACACACACATTACTCTGAGCGTTTAGTGCTTTGTATTTTTTTTTAAATAGGGTAGCCTGTGCGTATTTTAGAATTATAATACTTTTTCAGATGAGAAGGCCATTTTCCCCTTCAAATTGGTCCCCCACATTTCATCCAGAGCAGTACATTAAACACAAAGACGTATACAAATGCTGGGCATCCCTCAAATGGTAGCACGGGTGGCACCTACGAGGCCCTCAGAAAGAATGATCACATCCCGGCTTTCTTTCCCCTCATTGCCCAAAGCAGCGTTCTAACAGACTCCTATTGTGTCTTCTCCATTCAGTTCACTTAGAGGGTGACATTTTGCCCTCAAATTCATATGCATAGTTGCTCTTAGAGACTTTCAAAGCCGCATTCCCGACAAAATCAGACCTTCTGTTTTATCTGAAACAAACACCCAAAGAAAATCATTGGATCTGAATGAACAGAACAATTCTTTCTGTCCACGGGAGACAGGCAGACAAAACCCAATAAAACCGAAGAAAGAAAGAGACATGGTGATGATTTGTTTTTCATAATTACTTATTCGGAGTAGAAAGGAACCGGGGAAGAAGGTTCCTTTTAACATGTCTCGACGTGACGGATGAGGTGTGCTCGTCATGTGTGTGCAGAAGCGATGAATGCAGGGCTGCCTTGTTAAAGAAGATGCTTCTCATGGGGCGAAGATCCATTTCTAACTGGAACACCCGAGATAAACACTCTGTGTGTGATTCCTCATTTTCCTTATGCTTATTCTTCCAGAGTGGCAGGTGATATGACCAGCATGCATCAGACCTTTCTAGTCTATGTCCTGTAGCAAAAACAATCTCCCTTTCAAGACACAAAATAAAGTACCCACAATGCATGTTTTCCTCCTAACAATACCCCCCCAATGTGAATTTGATAGATTTAATAATCATATTGCAAAAAAACCTACATTATCTCCAAATTACTCTCCCTTCCTTGTAATTCAGTCACATCGTTTTCTTTGGTGCAAAATTTGCTCAAAGGATAGTCCCAGCCAGAAATCAGGTGAGAAAAAAAGAAGAATGGAAAGTTTTTAGATAAATTATCTTCGTTTCTTCACTTATGTGCAAAGGATAAACTAACTTTTTCTATTTTAAATATACAGCGTTGGCTCATAAAAGAGTTGAATCTATCAAATTTGGGCTTAAGCTAGAGAAACAATAACTCAAACCTATGGTTTAAAGAAAAAGAAATTAACTATATAATTTTTCACATGTCTGATTAAGGGAGGATTAAATGCATTTATGAATCATTTCCTAATGCTATTATGAATCCAAGAATAATTTTTTAAAAGATATGTGCAGACAGTGTAAAAAAAGGGTATACTATAAACTTTTATCCATGTAAATACACAAATTTAAAATCTAGGATTTTAGGGTACCTGGGGGTTTATAGTCCACATCACCCATTTTATAGGAAAGGATGTAGACCAAAACATTTAGCTGTATAGCATATGTATTATCCTTTCTTCAGTTGTTCATGTAATTATTACTTCTTACAGTCTAAATTTTTAAAGTTTTTTTTAAAAATTACTCTTTCAAATTTGCACCTACAATGAGGGAGTTTGACACCAACTCATAGATATGTATGCTATAAGTGTTTTTTTAGTAAATAAAGAATAAATAAGAGATGATACCTACCCTTAAGTAACTTGATGGTTGAATTCACGCCCAAGAGACCACAGGGCCTTGCGTTTTGAAGTGGACTGACAGCCATCACATTTTTTTTTTCCATACTGAAGGTCACCATGTGACAAACTTCTCTGATGGCAATCCTTCCCCTTTATATACATTTATAATTTTGTAAACCCTTACACATCATGACTTTGTCCCTTTCGTAGACTAAGAGTCTGAGTCTCAGCAGAGTTCAAGTGACAAGTGGCAGGTGACACAGCTCACAGGTGAAGGGAACAACGCAAACCCACACCTCCTAGCTCCTAGATGAGAATTCCTTCCACGATGCCAGGCGGTCAATAATTCCCAACCTTATCCTCTGCTGCTCAGCTTTCCCTGGAAAAGATCACAAAGCAGCGAGAGGCGATCACAGCCTATCACTAAACATTTTAGCATTTAAATAAGGAGGAGGAATGAAGGGAGAAAAATGTTTCTGTAGAGAGTTTTTGCAATGATAGGAGAGGCCCTGGTCCCCGTCCAAGGATCTTCAGCATTTAATGAGACTATTGTCCGCAAGTTGGTGCAGGGTTTAGCATTCTGGTCCTGGCTGAGCCTCAGTTTTACCGTCTTTAAAATGAGGGTAAAAAATCCTGTTTTGCCCACCTCTCCCGGTAGGAACATTGAACATTCCTTGAGAACTATTCATATTACATGCCCTACAAATGTAAGTGATTGTTCTTAATATTATTAAGGAACCACAGAGATGCCATAGCACTGAAAACAATGGTATTAAAAGAATGCAATACACCGAAGCCAGTTTGGCTCAGTGGTAGAGCGTCGGTCTGTGGACTGAAAGAAAGGTCCCGGGTTCAATTCCAGCCAAGGGCATGTACATTGGTGAGGCAGCTGGTCGATGTTTCTCTCTCATCGATGTTTCTAGCTCTCTATCTCTCTCCCTTCCTCTCTGTAAAATATCAATTAAAAAATATATTTTAAAAAAAAGAATGCAATACATTGGAAGTTTGTTAGGGAAGCCTTCATCCTAAATTACATTGACTTTTCCCCCAGTCATTTTTTTTGGAATCAAAATTAAGGAAACAAATATTGATCCCACAGGGGTTGGGAGCAGTTGGCACATGTCTGGCTCCTTTTCCAAACTTCCAGTGATGAAACCTGCCTCCTCAGACAGCCTGTCAGGTGACCCCGAAGAGGAGAGCCAGTATTCTTATGATTTGTTACTATTTCTGCCACTCTCAGTGTACTGCACTTACTATAATGCACAATCAAAATAGAGCTCCAGCCGAAACCAGTTTGGCTCAGTGGTAGAGCGTCAGCCTGTGGACTGAAAGGTCCCGGGTTCAATTCCAGTCAAGGGCATGTACATTGGTTGCGGGCACATCCCCGGTAGGGGGTGTGCAAGAGGCAGCTGGTCGATGTTTCTCTCTCATCGACGTTTCTAGCTCTCTATCTCTCTCCCTTCCTCTCTGTAAAATATCAATAAAATATATATTTTTTAAAATAGAGCTCCACCAGACAGCAGGTCCAGTGCCCCTTTCTTCTAAGATCAGCTACAGCGGGGCTGCGGCACAGATGTTTGAGGAATGAGAGTGACCTGGGGCCCTACCTCTGTGGGCCTATGTTGAGGAACAGAACCCCCTCATCCTGGACATACCAGAAGACCTGCCTGTAACTCAGGGTGTCAGCCAGCACCGGGATACAGACGCTGATCTTATTTTTCTCATAAGCCTTCTTACAATATTATGACAAATTCGTACACCAGTGGGGTCCCTCGACCTGGCCTGCAGGATTGGGCCAAAACCAGCTCTCCACCATTTCCCTGAGGGGACCCGGATTGCAAGAGGGTGCAGGCCAGGTTGAGGGACCCCACTGGTGCAGGATCAGGGCCAGGGAGAGATGTGGGAGGTTGGCCAGCCACGGGAGGGCTCCAGGGCATGTCTGGCCTGTCTCTCTCAGTCCCGATTGGCCAGACCCTAGCAGCAAGCTAACCTACCAGTCAGAGCGTCTGCTCCCTGGTGGTCAGTGTACAGCATAGCGAGCAGTTGAGTGGCCTTAGCATATTACGCTTTGATTGGTTGAACAGCCAACCGGATGACCAGACACTTAGCATATTAGGCTTTGATTATATAGGATTTCTTCTCTGGGCGTATATATTTGTGTTAAGTCTGTTGAGCTAACTCAGCATCCTCCCCAGCAGTTTGCTGGCCGTTGTTGCTAACTGCTTTACCTGGTTAGTAAGAGGCCCGCATCAGTGAGGCAGCAGAATTTGAAAGCTCTGAATGGAAACACACTTCCTGCCATGGAATTTCTTAGACCCTCACGAGCCCATCTTTTCATTCTCTCCTGCCCTCCTCAGCAAGGCCTTCCAGCATGATATTCCGTACAATTGTGCTCACATCTTCAAACGCGGCAGTTAGGTGTTTGAAATAAAATGTGTAATTATGGCAGTGGAAAGCTCCGTCTGATTCCAAAGAAACCTCATGTTCCCCTGGCTATAATTAGAGACCAAGGTTTGCAGCACAGATTTTCCCATGAACGCCAGTTCAAGGGAGCCTTCTGTTCCTTCGGAGGGGTTCCTGGAGCTGGAGGTGGTGATGAAATGATCTGACACTGGTTCCCCCCCCTCCCCATTCCAAAGAGACCGCCCGTCATCATTCATAGGCTCTAAAAGCAGGAGATCCGTGCAAAGAATTCACGTTTCGAGTTTTGGATAATGGTCTCCCAGTTTTGTGCTTTCTGTTTGCCCCTGGACAGGGACACATTAGAACAAGGAAGGAAAGTTACAGAAACCCACAGACCTAAGTGTACAGAAGTAAAAGCTGTCTCTTACATGTCTCTGGAGCCTAACGGGGAAACCCTGGTGCCTTTGGATAAAATTAGACATTGTTTTTGAATAATCGTACAGGTCCCTACAGCTTACAACCCACAATAATAGTAGGAGTGAGAAGACCAAGGGCTCAGAGGTTTTGCTGTCTTCTGCTGGAGGACTGTCCATGCAAATCTTCTCAAAAGCTGTGGATTTCCCCACTGCCCCTGGAGGATTTTTGTAATTAGCATATTTAGCTGTACCACGTTATACTGCTACAGGAAGAATCCCATTTGTCAGCAGTTTTCAGCTTTGCCAAATAAAGGCTTATTGGCAAACGGCAGTGAACACTCTGATAATGACCCAACTTTAGAAAACACACACCCTGCTGTGTTGTATTCAAGCCACAGTCCTATTGAATGAAAAAGAAAAAAAAAAAACAATGCCTGCTTTCAGACACTAGAGATCCTTTGTATTCCAATAAAAGTCTAAATTAATGTTTTAAAAGGTTACTGCTATTTTTTCCCACTTAGCTGGCATCATTTATAAGTCTTATTTAGACAAAGTCCTACGTTATTTTACCATTTCTTTTTTGTACAAAAGCTAGTATTTGATTGTGTTAGATCATCCACTCTGGTTTTCATTAGACAAACCTGAAATACCCTATTATTAAGATTAAACAAAACAAAAAAAAAGTTGTTTTCTCATTCTGAAACCTATTATTTTGAGGCTACTCTAACCAGAGGAAAAGAAATCAACTTTGCAAAACCTGACAGAGAGATGCTTAAGAGGAGCAACACAATCTCATTAATGCTCCATTTAGGTTGCTTTTGTGTGTGGGCCCTTCCTAGAACTGACAATGGTAAAGAGCCGTAATTCAATTCTTTGACATTTGCAATGCTTTCTTTATTACAAAGGGACTTTCATGGTGTAAAATATGGCAAAATATACTGTTTGCCTACATAACATCACCATCCGGTGAAGTGCTCCCGAGAACCTGCAATCAGTGGCACTCGGACCTCAGGGGCATAAGGTCTTACATCTCCATGTCATTGACGTTCAGCCTGGCTTACTCAACGTAAGTCTCAGACTGAGCCATTAGCAAGTGAGGAGTAGTCACAGCAGCCTAACAGAAGCATGAGGTTAAGATAGCACTCACAAACCAGGCCTCCCCTAGCTCTGCCACGTATTCAAATGGGCACTCTAGCCCCCACTGACTTCTCCCTAATAGGTGCGAAATTCTCTAGGGCATCTCATCTGGACTCTTCTTCCTGACTTATTGTTAGTGGTCCATTAGACCTCAACGTACAAGTCATCTCTCCAAGACACCTACCCCAGCCTACCAAAGAGGAGTCAGGTGCCCCTCCCAGGCAATTGTGAACTATTATAGCTCTAACCACACTATATTGTAATCATGTCTGGACTAGCTGGTTTCCCACACTAGACTGTGAGCAACATGGTATTAGGGACCATATCTTTTTATTGTTATACTCGAGGCCTGGTGCATGAAGGCATGGATACCCCCCCAACTGCCCTCCTCAGGGGAGATGTCCCTCAGCCAAGCCTGCATACTGTCTAATCTGGGACCCCTTGAGGGATGTCTGACTGCCCACTCACAATCCAGAACTGCTTGCTCCCAACCGCTTGCTTGCCTCTGCCTGATTGCCCCTAACTGCTTCTGCCTGCCAGCCTGATCACCCCCTAACCACTCCCCTGCCAGCGTGATCAACACCTAACTGCTTCCCTGCTTGCCCGATTGCACCTAACTGCCCTCCCCTGCTGGCCTGGTCAGCCTTAACTGCCTTCCCCTGCCAGCCTGGTTGCCCTTAACTATCCTCTCCTGTAAGTCTGATGACCCCTAAATGCCCTCCCTTGCCAGCTTGGTCACCCCTAACTGCCCTCCCCTACCAGCCTGGTCACCCCCAACTTCTCTCCCTTGCAGGCCTGGTCTCTCCCGCCCCAACTGCTGTCCCCTGCTATCCCAGTCACCCCTAACTGCCCTCCTCTGCTGGCCCAGTCACCCCTAACTTTCCTCCCTGCTGGCCTGATCATCCACAACTGCCCTCCCCTGGAGGCCTGAATCTCCCTACCTCTCCTCCCTTGCAAGCCTGGTCCTCCCAACTGCCCTCCTCTGCTGGCCCGGTCAATCCTAACTGCCCTCCCTGCTTGCCTGATTGCCCACAACTCCCCTTCCCTGTAGGCCTTGTCCCCCTGCCAATTGCCCTCTCCTGCAGGCCTGGTCCCCCCAACTGCTCTCCCTTGTAGGCCTGGGTCCCCCCCAATTGCAATCTCTTGATGGCCTGGTCTCTCCCAACTGCCTTCCCCTGCTGGCCTAATTGCCCACAGCTGCCCTCCCTTGCAGGCCTGGTTCCTCCCAAATGCCCTCCCCTGATGCCATCTTGTGTCCACATGGGGGCAGCCATCTTTGACCACATGGAGGCAGCCATCTTGTGTCTTGGAGTGACAGTCAATTTGAATATTACTCTTTCATTATATAGGATTTGCAGCATCTAGCCCAGTGTATACCATTTAATAGGTGCTTAATAAATGTTAAATTAATGTCACCTCAGACCAGCTTGTTTGGTAGTCCCATGGCCTTGAGACCACCAGTTCTGTCAAGGATTTCTGTGATGATGACTGACTCCTGCCAGCACCTATAGAGGCAGCCCCTTTGGTGATGTCGGCCAGATTGCCAGCACTGCTGTGGTGCCCACCAACATCAACATCCAGGATGCCCCTGCTCCATGTTGATGCTGCTCCTCCTGCTGCCACCCAAGGTCCTGATTCTGATGCTGCCTCATTTCATTTGTTTGCTTATTTTGTTTCCTGTGTCTTTGTACCATCACTCTAATTTCTAGGACATTCCAGGCATGGCCCTTAGGTGGTAGTAAGGAAGGTAGTCTCGGGGCCAGAGGTCTTCTATGCTCAGAATCACCCCTTTCTCTATGACAGTGGCTCGGGCTCAATTATCTTGGTTCTTATCCCTGAGATTTTTTCCTCAGGATATGCTGGCTCCTTATTTAAATGGACCTTAGTGGGATTTCACTTCCCTGTGTCTACTTGATATGCCCTAAAATGCTCATTTCTGAGGTCAAGCTCAACGAAGGCTCTGACTGGAGCCCCACCTACTCTGGAGAAGTGCCTGTCCATAGGCAGTTGCTCCCTTGCATTTCAGAAGAGATGTCTCAGCGAGGTTGCCAGATAAAATACAGGGCCCCCAATTAAATTTGAATATCTGGACAATGAATACATTTTTTAGCATGCTTAAATATTGCATGAGACATACTGAGACTAAAGAATCACCTCCCCAGAAGTGACAATGATGTCATGTCATCTTTTATCCTTATAGTTGAGCTTCTTTTAAGCCTTTGAGTATTGAATAACCAATAGTAAAAATATAAGTTGTCAAACGTATGCTGAAATTGGACCAGATGTTATATGAGATATATTGTATTTTTTTAAATGATCATTTAAATGAAATTCAAAATGAACTGGGTGTCCTATATTTTATTTGCTATCTCTGGCAATCTGAGACCAAAAGTACCAAACAGCCATTTGAAGGACAGGGACAGTGGTGTTCCCAGTATGTTCCTAAAGTAACAGCCCTCAGGATGGCCCTTGATGAAATAGATGCAACTATCACTTATATTTGACCCCTTAAGCCCACAGGCTTACCCCAACCCAGACTGCCTTCTGGGTTTTAGAGGAAGGACAAATCACCTAGTCAGCAAGTTCTGGACTCTGGATATGGCTTCCATGGGTATCCGAAGGGGTGAAAGTTCTTTTGGGAAACACTGAACCACAAAGAGAGAAAAATCTAGAGGCTGCTTCAGCAGCACTACTTCTGGCCGCAGCAGATTGGGGTTGAGAAGTGCTACTGCATAAAAGAGTTCTGACTTAAACTCAGAGAAATTCAGGGAGTATCTTCTGAGACATTGCTCAAAGAAAACCCAAGATACACATGTCTAGTCTCTTACTAGCCATTCTGCTTGGATTCCTCTGAGCCTGTTAATGCTGTGCAGAGCCGTTATGCTTCAGACCAACACTAAATACCTCATAAGAGGTGATGATGGTGTTTTCATCTCATCCTTTACTTCTCATCTACCTGGACCTATGTTAAGCCTTCGAGGATTGAATAACGAACAAGAAAAACATAAATTGTCAATGGTATGGTGAAATCGGGCCAAGGCAAGAATGTGAAATGAATGAACATGAGCAGGGTAGACTGTTAATTTTCTTCCTCCATTCCTGGCTTCTGTGCTTGCCACCAGTCTAATGGAGTCCCAGATGAACCATGCCAGTAACAAAGCAAGATGAGATAAAGAGGGACAGATTCATCCAAGGTAGCAGGGAGCAATTTACCACATAAAGAAATTGGAGCCCTAACAGGTTTAGCTCAGTGGATAGAGTGTCGGCCTGCGGACTGAAGGGTCCCAGGTTCGATTCCTGTCAAGGGCATGTACCTTGGTTGTGGGCACATCCCCAGTGGGGAGTGTGCAGGAGGCAGCTGATTGATGTTCTCTCTCATTAATGTTTCTAACTCTATCCCTCTCTCTTCCTCTCTGACAAAAAAAAAAAAGAAAAGAAAAGAAAGTGGAGCTTCATCAATGATAAGCCACAGTAGCAATTTATTCAGATTTGGGAACTTTTTGTTCTGAAGGTTTTCAATATGTTTTTCTAGTTTTCTGCAGCTTCCTAGTTCAATAGACTTTTTTAAAAAGACAGAATTATGCAGTCACTACTGCCTGCATACCCAGGTCTTTATTGCACTACAGAGATTAGATGTGGGTGGAAAGAGTGGGAATAGGCAACAGAGATGGAAATTTCAAAGGTCCTTCATGTTTGCCTTTCTTGAGCATTTTTGTATTATTTTGGTCTCTGCTGTCATCTGGTATTGGCGTGAGAGACCGAGCTCCTGTACTATCGTTCCAAAAAACAACAGTTGCTGTTGATCAAAATGATCTGGGCCTACAGGGGAAATGGGGCCCAGGAAGTCTGATTCTGGGCTTTCAAATTACCCTTCTCTAGGGATCAAAGGATTCTTTGAAATTTTTTATAAAGAATTCAAGATGGTTGTTAACAAAAATCTGCAGGATGAGATTCCATAAGCTATGCTCAAGTCCGTACTGCAGAACCAGGCTGCCAAGGAGCTGCTTCTCCTGCCATGGTGAAGAAGTCGCTTGTGAACTCAGGAACCTTCTTTATAACACCTACTTAAGTCAGCTGCAGTTACGGGTTGCAGACCAGCATCTCTGTGCTCCAATCAGAAAGCCTCACGTGAAAAATCAAGAAGCTTCCACTGTAGCTTCAGGATCCAACTTGCCACCTCTTCTACTTTCAAGAAGCCATTTCTGCTACATCAGCAGTTTGGCTCCAGAATCTTGCCAAATTTGCTGTGACCCTCATTAATAAAAGGCCCAATATCCCATTTATCTCAGTTCAAATTTGAAGTCTCATGTGATTGCCACTGATGTGGAACCTAATTCAAACATTTGAGCTTTCTGCTTTCCGCAGGAAAGGGAAGTCACACTAGAAGGAAACTGGGATAGCTATTCTGAGCCAAACGTCACTCTTCTCCACATTCATCTTTGAAAATTTCAGACTCCTTTTTTGTTATTATACAGACAGTTATATAGTTGGTCCACCTTTGAGCATAGTCCCAAAGTCTAGAACATTCCTACTGTAAATAGTGCTTATTAAATATCTATACAGTAAGAAAAGAGAATTTAACATAGTTGGAGATTTTGTTATTCTCTTACATATCAAGAAAAATGAATTGCTATGTATCCAATATTTAGACTAGTAATTGTTGGATACCACTATCTTTTAACACAGGTGGTGTGTAGTAAGCTTAATATATCTGATTTGTATGAAATTTTGTATAAAGTTTTATTAGAACGTGGTTCTGACATAGTCTCCTTTTAAGGAAGAGTAAGCATCAAACAACTTATCCTAGGCAAAACAAAAGTTGCAGAATAATTCTTTTCAAGTGTGTTGGAAGTTACTATATGAAAAAAAAGTAACTTCCTTTCTTGGAAGACTTAAATTTTAGAATGGGTTCTGACATGGTTGAGCACAGGAATCTTCCCCCAAGTGTTTGAGAAAGGTAGGGAGGGAACTCAGCCATTCAGAGCAAGTAGCTGAGAACAATGTCAAGTTTTCAGGAGGATTCACAGGTTCTGGGGTCATACTAGTAGAAAGCCCACTGGTCTCTAACTAGAAAGCTTGTTGGGGCCTTCCTGTACTGTGGGTTCAGGGGTTCTTCTACCTCAGGCACTCCCAAGTGAAGATTCATTCTCAAACCCAACCCCTTGTGGTTCACTCAGCAACATTATTCGCCAACTCCCCCATCTTTCTCACCCTCTCCTGAACACTGGCTGACCTCTTGGGGGTAAGGAAAACAGGAAGACTGAAATAAGATCTCCCATTAGCAGCCATTAGGAGCTCAACATTCATAGCTCAGCAGCCACTGAAATAGATTTTTCATAAATTTCCTGAGTAGCCTTGTGGAACAGAAGATAAAGAGCAGTTATTTTGCTCTGTCTTTTACAGATGGCATAAATAACTTCCTTTGGCCACACAGAGTTAGAGGTAGGAACAGAACAAAGATTTCCTAGTCCAGGCACAGTAACATGAGCTCAGGTGGCTGCCTGGAAATTAGCACTTGAAGAGGGTGACTGAGGAGTAGGTCTCAGGGATACAGTGAACTGATATGGAGATCAGCATGGAACACGGTAAAGTGTGTTTTTCTTCATGTTTCCGTATTCCATTTTGCTTTCCTTCACCATTTTTTTTTTTGGTGTTCCACCTTGGATAACAATAGATCTTAAATTATACAACAGGAAGAACCCCATGTTTTTATTAGGAACTTCTTTTGGCCCGAATAACTCCAACCTGGTAACATGTACCATATCCATTTCCTAATCGTTCTATTCAAAACAGAAATGACAGAGGCCAAAGAGCATTCTATAGACACTGCCTGGATGAACACAGGAATGCTGGTGGAAAGTGTGGAAGGGGAGTTCTTGCATGCAAAGAGACTGCTTTTTGATATGATTAGCACATAAAAAGACTTTTAAAAAAGGAACAAAGTATTAAAGGCTAACATATTTAGTACTTTTCAGGATTAACTCAATCCCAGTTTTCTAGTTTGCTCATAATAACCCACATTGGCCACATGATTAATATTTAACCATAAACATCCATACAGTTTCCTCCTGTCCTCTCTCTGTCTCTTTCTCTCAGTACTCAGACACACACATACACACACACACACACACACACACACACACACACACACTCCATGTAGTATATTAAAATGGAGAGTGAATGGTCAGTGTGTTTGTGGACAGTACAATACTTGTTATTCCTCTTCTGAGAGGCAAGAAACAAAGGAATTCCACAGCTTAGATCATGTGAGGGAACTCTTTCTGGCTCCCAGTAAATGTGCCGTCCAGTTCTCAAAATGCACAGACTAAAGTAAACTTAGCCTCTTATCCAAAGTCTTTGCTGAGAAAACAAAGGAATTAGGTTCTCCCTAAAGATTTTCCCCAAGCCAGTCAGATTTGTTTCTTTTGATTCAGGCGTATTAAAGACAGAGAAATTTAGTCTTGGGAATTGCTATTTTAAACAAAGGCCCAAAACAGTGGTGTCTATTTTTAAAGCCTCCTCATTCCTCTCCAGTAACCAAGTGCGAGGTCATTTGAATTCTTTTTCCAGCGAATGTAGTTAACTTTACTTCACCCTACAATTCGGAAGTCTGTCCTTTAGGGCTGCTTTCTATGATATGAAGCAATATACGACATTTCCTTTTCTTTTAAGCTGGTTTCCACTTACAATTTTCTGTGTGTCTGAGCACTGCACTTTGGACTGCCTCAACTCAGGGAAAATTGACAACTGAAAGAGAATTGTTGTAGTTAAGCTTCCCTGATGGCATTTTTTAAAAAAATAGCAGGGGGGGGAGGGAATAACAGGGCACAAGTCCGATGTGACTTTTGGCAGACTCTTCGTTTAAGCTGCTCAGGGGATCCCCAGAAATTTTAAACCCTCCAAAGGTATTCAGGGTACAATAAAATGATGCAAGATACAATTATTTTAATGTTCACCCTATTGATTCAGTTCTCTCCTCTGCAAGTTTTTAGTAACGTGAATTTCATTTTAAGTAAAAGGTCAGCTTTGAAGTAAGTGGCAAGTTATTTACAGGAAATGAAGCAGAGAGTGGGCTTTCATTTATTTTGAAATGTCTCTATTATTCAGGAGAAAATAAACTGTCATCCATCAAAAGAAAACCAGGTGCCTACCTTCTCTCTATGAAATTTAAATAAGTGCCTATGGTACCTGAAGTATGCTGTTAACTCTGAAATTTTAAATGCACCGTAGCCTGCTTTCCCCAACGTTGGAAGTGAAAACAGGAAATAAACAAGTGTGAATTAAGGTTCTAAGTAAATACATATGCAGTAGCTGTCGTTTGGGGAGAGATAATGGAGGACTGCCAAGATGAGATAATCATGGCTGGCTTTGTTTTGTTCTTCCCTCCAATATGGGATACTAGCTAGACATTTGTGATAGCTACATAATCAACAACATCTTTAGATATATAATTGTTGTCAGTGGTTATTGAAATTGACTTCTACTCATGTTTGTGTAAGCATACATATATTACACATATACATATAACCAGATCTGACAGAGGGAAGTGGCAAACTGAAGCAATTATGTGGCTCATTCTACAGGGATAGAAGAGGGAGAGGAGAAACCCTATGGTGACAAAAAGGGAAATATGGAAAATTGTAAATTTACCCTATAGATTTATACTTAAGCAAAGCTTGGACTTCCTTGAATGGTATATCTACTTATAAGTCTTAGACTCCTTCCTACTCTGGGTCTACTTGTCAAATAGAAACATGATTCCTAGCTGTGTTTACATTATCACAATGGCAAATTCACTGATATTTGAATTAGCGAAGAACTACTTGGTTCCATGTTGGATCCTCACCTAATGTGTTAGTTACCCAAGTTTAGTGCAATAGAAATTGAGTTCAACAAACAGCTACCATGTACCTACTGTGTCCTGGGCTCTTAGTTAGATGCAGGGGGCCCACAGTTTGTTTTGATATCATCTATAAGCTGTTTGTTGTTGTTAAAATGATCTGGTCTGATGTCTGAAGTAATAACAACAAACATGGTGTCTGCCTTACACAGTCCATGCCTGACACCAGGGACTTCTGAGATCAGATGTGCATGACGGGGATTAATTTGGCCAAGAGACCAGAGGCAAGTGATTCTCCAATGTTCTATGGCCAAGGAAGGCCAGGAAAACTCTGTTCTCATGGTTGAACATTCAAGTGTTAGGATCAGGGGGATTTTGGTTATAAGGTATGCATCCTTCATTTCTTCTTTCCCAAACCCCAGCAGTGTTAAAGGGTGGGTGCTCTGATTCAGAGATTCATGCCAAGAATTAAGAGCAGAGACCTGGAAGAATCACTCCTCCAGATGTAGAAAAAAAACATGCCCATTCTCATTTAGGAAATAAAGCTATATACATTGTAAGAAAAGCGGACTTTACTAAGTATTCACTGACTTTTCTAACTCCAGTACAAACATATCATAAAGTCATTACTACCGTTCAAAAAAATTTTAAAAACCTGGGTTAGAATCTCACTTCTGCCACCTACCAGCTGAGTGAACTTGAGAACATTACTAAACATACCTATGTATCCGCTTCCTCCTCTGTAAAGGTGTATCTGATAGGCTGGATGTAAGGATGAAATGAGATAACGTATATGAATTTTTGGTGCAATATCTGGTACTGGGTTAAGTAAGTTTCAGTAAATGCCAGTAGTTGTTATTATTCCTCCTTTTGTTGTCACTGGGAACCAGATAAGCTGCAGAAGTTTGAATCCAATGTCTTGAGCATGCCTGAAACTCAGCTTTTAGAAGGAATCATTTTAGTCTAATACCTGGCATAGTGGCAAATGAGGAGATAGCCATCAGCGGTTTTTCGACTTTCCATGGTAACCATTTCTGTTTATCCCTCTTTGCTGGAGGAAAAAAAAATAAAGGCAGTATTGACTGATTTCTGTGGAACATGCCTTTCGCTTTTTACCACAATGTGGTAAGAATCGGGAATATCATTATAAAATCTCTATGTATCAAGTAGTTGGAAATGTCAAATGGAATTTGGAGGGAAGAAGGATAGATCAATTTATATATAGTGAAACTTTGTTGACTCATTTTCATTTCAATATAATATATGGACAAGAGTTTGGCTTTTTAAAATATATAAGCATGATACTCTATGCAAATAAGTAATTATAGCATCTTAAAGTACTAGGAACTTTTAAGATAGTAGGGAATAAAAATAGTAAATAAAGTATTTCTAGTTTGTAATGGGAACTATAAAAAAAATAAGTCTGGCTCTGTGTCCTGCTACTTACTAGCTTTAGAATCTTGAGTCACAAATCCATAGAAGAATAGAATTTCAAGGCATCTTTGAGATCATTACGAAGGCTTTATTAACTATAAACACTAAACAAATACAAAGAATAATAGTCAGCAATATCTAATTATAAACCATTCTTATTTAATAGATAAGCAGCTTTCATGATTTCTATTAAACTTCATATTCCTCATTTGAAATATACAATATGTTCCTTAAAAAACATAAAACTAATTTCATTTTATACTCTATATTTTAATATTTTTACTATTTAAACTGGTTTTCTACCAAATGGACTGACCTGGAGAAGGCTGACTGTTCAGATAAGCCTTCCATAGCGAAAAGAATTAAGCTGTGTAATGGTGACATAGGCTACTTCTCAGATGCAAGGGACAAGCAAATGATTCAGAAATAACAGACCTAGGTGGCTGTGAAACTTTAAAGTCAATAGGAAAATAATAATGGCAAATAATAAAAATAAGGAAATGTGACCAATATTTTACTTTTCAAGTATAGTAAGCTACTTTTTGGCATTCAACAAATATTGAAGTCAGAATATGGACCTCTGGAAAACTGAGACATTTACTTCGTATTAATAGAACCATTCCTTGTAATGATTCTCTTGTAATTTTTTCATATGCTCAGTTTTGAAATTAAAAGTATTTTCATTTGATAGGAAACATTCCATTAGCATCATTAATGAATAGTCAGCATGTCTCTTTTTCATTTGAAATTCTGAGTGTAATCTGAGAGCTTAATTAATGTCTGTGAAATGCTGTAAGTACCATGGATGAAAGTTGTCAAGAAATATCTGTGTCCCAGAGAGTGTACTTGAGGTGGTTTCCTCTTATGTATCCGATATCCCACATACCTCCTAGCAAAGTACCCTTCATGCAGAAGGCACTCACTATATATTATTGAGTGATATTTCATTATATTAATACTTAAGTGGTCATATTTCAATTTTCACTCCAGTATTTCTTCCACAAGAGTCCCACAATAGCAACATCTTAAGTATGATCACCATGTTCTGGACTTAATGTAAACTTTGCCAGGCTTTCAGAAATAGCTCACACTACCAAACACAGAGGAGCCTAGTGAATAAACCCAAATACCCATCACGATGAGAATTGTAACATTTAGCAGGCTAGACACCCAAATGCACTGATGAATTCATCCTTTCCTACCTGTAAGGGAGACAAATGACAACATAAGTTGCAGGTAGGGACACAGGCTCAGAGCCATGGTATTTGGAGGAACATTGCCATGGATGTCAGAAAGCTAACTTATGTTTGCAGAATAGCTGATATCACCATCTATAGGTAATACCTAGACAAAATAACATATTCCTATTCTTTGAGTTTCCCTTCTTTTGGTGTTGCCATGCTGACTAGTCATTATCATCCGCATATGGTTTCTTCAAAGCAGATAAAATCAAATTAATATGCTATAGCTTTATAAGTACAAAAATAACTATACTCTCTGCTTAAATGTGATCTATGAAATTGAAATATGCCTGATTCTGAAGCATAGTCCCTGGCAAACTTGCTTATTTGCCTCTGAAACCGCAGCACCTTGCAGAAGTCCTGTCACATTGCAAGTCCTCATATAAATATTTGTAGAATAAATGAATAAATAAGTTACTATTACAAATGTCTGACCTCAGGAAGTATACTACTTTATTTTCTCAGTTTCTGCTCAAACGCTAACTTTTTGGAGATCCTTTTCTATAAGTGATATGGGCAAGAACAAAATATGTATATGTGTACACAATTAATTATATACTTTTATATTATTGCCAGACTTGTGATCCTTACCTACCAGGAAACTTGATAAACTCAAAGTGTACAATCTATAGGTTTTTAGTATAGTTTTTAATTGTGTAATCATCACCACTGTCTAACTCCAGAACATTTTTTTATCCTATAAAGAAACCCTATGCCCATTAAGAAGTCACTCCCTATTGCCCCCATTCTCTGGATTCCTGAAACCACTAACCTATTTTTTGTGTCTGTTCATTTGTGTCTGGATATTTCACGTAATGGAATCCTAAGTATGTAGTCTACCTTGGAGAATGTTTCCTGTGCACTTGAGAAAAATACGTGTTCTGCTGTATTGCATGGTATGTTCTGTATATCAGTTAAGTCTCCCGTTCTCTTGTTGAAGTAGGTATTCAGTCCATCATTGAAAGTGGGGTATGGAAGTCTCAGATTATTATTGCTTAGTGGTCTTTTTCTTCCTTCTTTTAAGTATTGTACGTATTTTGAGGATATTTATTGGTGCACCCTCACTTCTCTTTGAGGTAATTTTCAGCAACACAGCAGTAAATATCAACACAAAGCAGAGTATTACTATAGATCACTATAAAAAGGGTAAAATACTTAGCAGTGTTTGACCATATTCTGCACAGTGAGAAAACCTGAAGTCATTTTCAAGTTCCGCCATTTCTTCTTTTCAGTCGGGTCAAGTTGCTAAATGTTCTAAATCTCCATTTTCTGGCTAATGAAAAGAAAATAGGATTCTATCAAGTTTCCTATCTACCTACTCCAGGACTTCTGTGAGGATCAAATGAGATGAGGCAAAGGAAAACACTTCACAAACATTTGGTTAAAGTATAAAATCTTTGCATCTGTCTATAAAGCAAGTCGTGTTCCCAGGCTGGAGAAACTCCAAGGAGGCTAGTTGCTAGGGAGAGGAAGTCAGGCATTGCTACATGACCTCATTACCCAGCACCCACAGCGATCGTTTCTGGGCTGGGCTGGGCTATAGGCCACATTTTGTGCCATGGGGTCTTGGCAGTGTTGGCTATGATTTGGTGGGGTATAGCTCTGGGGTGGTGGCAGGGCCTGTGTCCCGCTTGGGGGAAGCTGAGTGTTGGTTTATCAGCACCAGGTCCATGGTGCCATTTATTTTTAAATGGCCAGTGGACATCATAGCACTCCTGCGTTGAGCATCTGCCCCCAGTAATCAGTGCACATCATAGCTACCAGTCAGATGGACACTTAGCCTTTTATATTAGAGATTGTTCTGTTAGGAATTTGTGTTATTGTTTTTTTCTGTGCTTTTTTTTTCCTAATTAAAAAGTGTTTCATCTTTGTATCACCAAAATGCCTAGTATGGTAGGAATTTAATAAATATATCTAACATCAAAAAAAGATAGCCTTGTTTTAGTTGATCCTAGATGATTGTTGTAAAATAATAGGTAGTATATTTTGAGGAAGTGTATTTAGTTCCATGTGTATTTTTTTAAGGAAAATTTTAATAACTTAAAAAGACTCAAGTCAGAAGAAACACTTTGAACAGGTAGATTCTTTCTCTCCTTTTAGTTAAGGCAATGAATAAAGGACTATTTGTAGGGAAAAGAGAAGATTTCTATGTAGTTAAAGGATCTTGATTTTTTATTCCCTAGTAGAGAAATATCTCAAGCCTTGAATATAAAAATGGCAGCTGTCCTAACTACATAAAATTATTCTTAAATGCAACGAAAATCCAACTTCTAGATCTTACTTTATCTTCCATGTCCCTGGGTCAGATCCTTTCTCCAAGACGAGAACAGCAAACCATGGTTCTTATCATGGCTTGGCAAACTTAGACCATTTTGTAGACTTCTTACTTTTCTGGTTTGAATTTTGTGGTAACTAGAAGATTGTGATGAGGCATGAATTAGAGTAAGCTGCTGAGTAAAGGAAGAGAAAAAAGCGTTGTACACCCTTCTTGGGTTTCTGAGCTATGATCACTTGGAAGTCTACTTGAAAGAATGTTTGGTGGGTCAGTGATGTAGGTCAATCCTGTGGTTGAGCCTTCAGCACAAGAACCCCTCCATGGGAGAAGTGGCAGTCAACCGCCTCTTATTTGGAGTCCAATTGCCACACACACACACACACACACACACACACACACACACACACACAGTCAATGCTGAGAACATGATCTTCAAATGGGGTGACAAAGCTGAAATGTTTCACAAGGTTCTACAGTCATAGGACATTTTATCTGCCCATTATTTTCCTTACTGACGCTCTTGGTATCATTACAAGCTATCTGGGATCATATGTACTTGAGGTAATCATTTTGTACTCCTCCGCTGCAAGAAGGTAACTTTTCCATTACACCTAGTAGCTCTTAGCCTTGGCAAAGTATTACAGCCATCTGGAAAGCAGTAAGCCTTGCTAATAGCTGGGTTCCAAACCCCAGAGATCTTAATTTAGTTTGCCTGGACTGTAACACAGGTGTTAGGAGTTTCCAAAGTTTCCCCAGATTAATATACAACCAACAGTGAGAAGTAGTAATGTAGTTCTCAAAGATGTAATGTAGAATAGTAGTTCTCAAAGTATGTGCCAGAAGTACCAGCATCACCTGAAACTTGTTCGAAAAGCAAATTCTGAGGCCCCATCCCAGAGAGACTGAGTCAAAACTCTGGGAGGTGGGGCCCAGCACTCTGTGTTTAAAAAGCCTGACAAGTGATTTTTGTTGTACTCTAAAGTTTGCAAGCCACTGGTCTAAAATGAAAAGACCTCTCCTTACCCATTTTATGATGTTCTTTCAAAAAGATAAGTGGGAATTTAATCAATTTAGTGTGTGTGTTTGGGGGTGAGAGGAGGTCCATTTTACAAGCTGATATAAAATAATATAAATCCTAATTTTAACATAGAGGTTGGCCTATTACGCCATTTTCCCAAATATAATGATTGATAATTTGTGAATTAAATCTATCTGGTGTGTTTGTACCATGTTGATGGTTAATCTGGATAATGTATAGCACGTCACACACACACACACATAGGCAAACAATGGATTTTCCTAAAAATCAGACTATAAGGTACAGTATTAGCCTGGGCCAAATTAGAAAAAGGTTCCATGTTTAAGAGTAAATAAATAGCAATTTTGTACTTCACACCTGTTCTCTCTGTTTTTAGTCAGTGTGACATGTCAGTGGAATTCTGGTTTGTCTTGAGCTGAGTGATCATTGATTTGTTCTTCATTCATTGTTACAGAGTAAAGATCAATCAAATGCTATTTTGCCCTAGGATGAAGATACTTCATGAACTCCACAGTTGAGTTGTTTACTTGTGTATTATTTGTCCCCTGGTTAGATGCTACATGCAATTGTAAATTGAAGGCATGATTTTACAAAAGGCATCAGAGAATCCTGGGAGCACTAGGCCCTGTGGGCCTGACGAATGGGACCTATACGAATGGGACCTGTATATCATCTTAGTATCAGCAAACTCTGGCACCTATGTGAGTGGGACAGGTTATATGTGTGTCAAGCAAGATGATAGTATGGCAGCATTTTAGGATTGGTGTGCAGAATGATTCCAGGAAACAAATGATGAAGCAAACTAGGGCCTTGCCACTCAAAATATGGTCTATTGGCCACCAGAACTAATGTCACCCGGGAGCTCTTTAGGAAAACACAGAATCTCATTCCCCACCCCATACCAGCTGAATCAGTATGCAGGTGAACAATATCTCCAGGTGATTTAACTCATATTAATGCTTGAGAAGCTCTGAGTTAAAGATTATTTCATGTTCATAATGTCTGTCTTCTTCTTTTTTGGTCTCCTGGAGTAGAACATGCTACTTATAAAGCAAGCAGCCTGCACTCCTCTCCTTCCGATGTTTCCAATGGAAACAACAGGGTCACTAGGATGGGAAGTCGGCAGGAATAGTTGACCAAGAAAGGAAGTTTAGGTTGAACAAAGGTTCGGTTCATTTTTATAGCCCCTAGAGGAAGAACAATACTGTACAGAAGCTGTTAATGATGGGCTGGATTTGAAGGTAGTAATGTGTGCCAAAATTCAAATGTGTTTTCACTCGAAGCTTCCCTCCAGATGTCCAGTTATATGGCAGAATTTCCAGCTGGTAAGAACCCCACAGAAATGGCTGGTCACTAAAATATATTTACATACAAAATACATCCATATTGACATCATTTAAATTTCTCCCGTGCTTTTCATAATTTCATTGACTTCTATTAGGCAGCAAATTATTTGGTGCTGATTGAAAATGTCCAGTTGACCTTGATGGAGAGATTTTAGCAGAGATTGTGCTCTGTTTAACGGCTCACACAGGTAACTATGGCAACTCTCTATTTCAGTTATGAACATGTCATGCAAACCCTAAGTGAAAACAGCTTCAGCTTATCAGTCCTTTTTAATAAGTAATCCAATAATAGTGGACCATTCAATCCAGAGAGAAGGCTTTCTCTTAACTGGGCAATAATTGAAATGGCACCAAGCTGAGAGAGCTACAGTCTTAACATATTGGCCAGCCCATTAGCATGATTTCCCTAAATGCTGTTCAACAAATCACCACCCACTTTCAACAGATGAAGAGAAACCACATAGAACTGCTCAGGTGGTTTTGTTCACACAGACTCTGTTCCTGTCAGGCTGAACTTTACAGAAGGTTCCAAGAAACAATGGGTGTGATTTCCCTAATTTGAAGGTGGAAACACTGAGTCAGCAAGAGATGAGGAGACTGTGCCTGAAATAACTGTATTGACCAGGCCGCTCCAGCCTTTTTCTCTTCTCCACCATTGCTTCCCCACATCCTTACTCACTTCTGTCATCAAGCTTAGATGACTACTCAGAAATACTCCTTGTCTCCCCACTGCCCACATTACAATATCCACATGGCATTAACATATGGTCTGCCCTCTGCCTTCCTCATCCGATGGTACAGGGATGACACCCGCCCCCCCATAACCGAGTTTCATTGATCTTCAAATATGCCCAGCATTTTTATTCCTCTTTGACTTTGCTTGTGCCCATTCTTCACCCTGAAGTCCTCTTAATTATTTAGTCAGCCTCCCATATTGAAATCCTTCCTGTTCAGCTCAAATGAGCTCTCTTCTGGGAAGTTCTTCTTAATCACCTTAATTGGAAGCAGGTGCTTCCCCAGAGTTCCAGGAACTTTTTTTGCCTCTATTTTAGCGTTGACTCTGAGTTGACTCCTGTTGCAGTGAGATGCTAAGCCCCATCAAGGTAGGGACCATGTCTGTTTGTGTTGTTCACAGCCATATCCCCATGGCCTAGCACAGTACCCAGTACACAAGAAGTGCTCAATCAGTATTTGTTAAGTGAATGAATATATAAATTAGGTTTATGTTGCATCCAGTCAATCTGAAAGCAATGTTTTCCTCTCCACTTTCAAAGTGCTTCCTAGTCTCCAGGGTCCAACTCAAACACAATACACTGCTGGAGCCCTTCTCTAATTTCCAATATCTAAAATTATTGCCCAACCTGGTTTGGCTCAATGGATAGAGTGTTGGCCTGTGAATCGAATAGTCCTGGGTTCGATTCTGGTCAAGGGCACATACCTGGGATGCAGGCTCAATCCCCAGTGGGAGACATGCAGGAGGCAGGCAATCTGTGATTCCCTCTCATCACTAATGTTTCTATCTTTCTCTCATTCTCCTTATTCTCTGAAATCAATAAAAGTAATTTTTTAAAAAGGAAAGAAAAAATAAATTAAATAAAATTATATCTGCCCCATCCGCCAAACCCTGATACGGTATTTGCTTTCTCTACTATCCCTTTCGCTGCTGTCATTTTCTCTCCCAAAAGTTTACCTTTCTGTTTCAATACAGCTTATTTTTCAACTAGACTCTAAGTTCCTGGTGACTAAGGATGATGTCCTAGACCCCTCAGACCTCCCAGCATAATGCCTTGTATATCATAGATGCTTCCTCCATAGTTAATGCTCACCAGCCAGCATATTAGCAAAAGTATTACTATCAGAAGGAAGGCTTTTCCCTGATGCTCCGTGAAACACTCTACCTAAGAGTCTGACTTCCGTCTGTGGGTGTGATTGAGAAGTCTCTGTAGGCCAGAGACCATATGGCCTCTTTCCCACTCCAGTGCTGCCACCGGAGCAGTGACAGCGAGAACCTGTGCCCTTGGACTCCCAGCAGCAAAGCACTCCTTAAAAAATACTTTGATCCTTATTTTCTTCTTCAGCCTCATGGCCAGACTCACATCATTGTTTGGCCCAACGTGGTACAGAAACAGGCCTTCTGGAGTATGACAAGGAAGGGGAAGAAGAGATGATTAAGGGCCTCGTTTTATGCTTCTCCCGCTGAAGAACCTTTACTCATTGCCTTTCACTTCACCATTAGTAACATGTCAAGGACTGCTAGGGGTCATAAATAACACAAACGGCTCACGATGCAGAGAGCAGGCAGATGATACTGAGTCATTTAGAAACATCATAATGTGTTCCAGCCCAGCACACACAGGGTGGAACCTGCCTTTCACCTCCCCATCTGTACCCCAGACCCTGGAGCAAGTAGGTACACAGATGTGTGGGCTTCCCCCTCTTCCTGCCCCCCCTCCCCCGATTGATTTTTAGAGAGAGTGGAAGAGAAGGAGGGAGCGAGAGTGAGAGAGAAAGAAGCATAGATGTGAGAGAGACATTGACTGGTTGCCTCCCTTAGGTGCCTCAACTGGGCCAGGATCGAACCTGCAACCCAGGTACATGCCCCTGACTGGGAATCAAACCCATGACTCTTTGGTATGCAGGCCAGTGTTCAAACCACTAAGCGACACTAACCAGGGCAGTGAGGGCCTTTATTTGTAAAATGGGTGTGGGTCCAGTTGGGATCAGAAGCTGCCTCCATCGTCAGCTTCTTGTTGTCCTGTCAGAGGCGAAGTACTTTGTCACCATCTCTGTGCAGTGTGGCTCAGGGACCTCACCATCAAAAGGTCACCCTGTACCAGGCACAGTGTTTCTGCTTGAAGAACCATAAACAGCTTCAAGGACCATCTCACCTAAAATCACCCATTCTTTCCTCTTAAACAAGACAGGCTCTATCTCTTCTCTCTATTTGCTTCCCTGCCTATCCTCCCCCATAAGAATCTGTGTAAATAATGAACTTTTCAGGCCATTCAAGGGAAACTCATTATCCCCCTTAGGAAAAGCCAGCAATGTCATTTCTTCCTAAGTGGTGGCTTAATGGCTGCAAGCAGATAATGCTTTATTGAGAGGCAATAATAAAATGGGGCTCATGTGATATATAATAAAGGGTCCAAATTAGGAGCTAAGTGACTATCAATGTGGCCATCATCCATTTTAACCAAAGGGTTACATAAGAAACAAAGAAGAAAAAGAAGTCCAGGACAGACTATCTTGAAAAAGTTACCTCTGAGCTTAATACATAAGTAGCTTCTTAAAGCAAACCATGGGAAGTTTAACATTTGTTTTCTGGTTCCATGTTTACTTCTTCAAGTATTTCTGTGATCTGTGACCCTCCTTCCCCCCCCACTCATACCCTTCCTAAATATATGCATGTTCATTGCCCGCCTCTCTCTCTCTCTCTCTCTCTCTCTCTCTCTCTCTATATATATATATATATATATATATATATATATATATATATTTGAGGCCCAGTGTATGAATTGTACAAGAGTAGGCCTTCCATCCCCTGGCTGCTGGCAGCAGCTTCCCTCTGGGACCCATGACTCAAGCTTCCCTCAAAACCCCAGCTTCATCCAGAAGGACATCAATCTAATTACTGTGTGTGTGTATATATATATATATATATATATATATATATATATATATATCAGGTGTACTGGTTAATAATTGGGATTTTTTAATCAAAGAAAACACAGTAATTTCAAGAGAAACATTAGAAGTTCTTTATTCAAAGTAATGTCCATTGCTAGCTACACATTTCCTCCATCCTTCAGGTAATTTCTGGATGTGGATACTGTCCCAATAGAACTTTTCTTGTTTTGAGGCAAACTATTCAGAGACCCAATTTTCCACTTCTTCATATGTTTTGAAGTGCTGCTCAGAAAGTGTGTGTGCCATCTATGTAACAAGTGGTAATTTGAAAAAGGAGGATCTGGTGAATACAGCAGGTGGGTTAATACTTCCCAGGCAAGAACTTTTAACATGTCCTTAACTGATGTTGAAGTTTGTGATAGTGGGTCATCATGAAGCAAAATTACTTTGCCGTGTCTTCTGGAACATTCTGGTGGTTTCATGATCAAAGCGTGGTTCAAATTGATTATTTGTTGTCAGTAGCGATCAGTATTAATGGTTTCACCTGGTTTTAGAAACTCATAATACACCACACCTTCCTGATCTCACCAGAAGCAGAGCATTGTCTTCTTTCTGAAGCGATTTGGCCTTGCAGTCAATGTTGATGGTTGACCTAGATCAACCCATGATTTTGTGTGTTTGGGACTCTCAAAATAAATCCGCATTTTATTGCCAGTCACAATTCGATATAAAAAGACTTTCTTTCAAGCCGTTAAAACACCATTTTACTGATGACTTTTTGGTTTTCCATTTGTCTTTCATTCAGTTGATGTGGCATCCATTTTCCTTCCTTTAAAATCTTTCCCATTGCTTATAAATGATTGGAAATTGTTTGCTGAGCAATGTTCAATCTTTCTGAAAGTTGTTTTTGGGTGTGATGCGAATCTTCATCCAATAATGCTTGCAATTGTTGGTCTTCAAACTTTTTCGGTTGACCTGACCATTCTTTGTCTTTCACATCGAAATCATCACTGTTAAAGCATTTAAACCAGCGTTCACAAGTATCTTGAGATGGAGCATGTTCACCATAAGCTTCCTGAAGTATACAATAACTTTCAGCAGCACTTTTCTTCAAAATATAACTTCCCGCAAATGCTCTTTTTTGGCACGAAATTCGACATTTTTAAGAGTAAAAATATATATGATGTTAACACCTTCAGAAAATTTGGCATGTGAAGTTTTGAAGCTTGTTGTCAATACAACAAAATAGCATACATATCAAATCACATATATATCAACATATGTGTAACTCCATCTATTGAAAAAATCCACATTATTAACTGGTACCCATCTCTCTCTTACACACACTTGTTTAGCTTGAAATAGACAAATTCATGGTGATGATAAGACCTGGTATGTATAGAATTTTATCCTTTTAAGTGTGCTTTCCCATGGATTATCTCAGTAAATCTTTAAAACAGCCATTTACCAGTAAGTTATATAACGTGGGTGTTATGATCGACAATTTACAGGTGAGAAAACTGGGGTTGATTTGCAAAAGAAAACAGTAAAGGCAGGACTAAGCCTCTCTTTCCAGTCTCCTTCTCAGGTGGTTCTCCTTCCACAGCCCTCTGGGGTCAAACCACTGAGCATACGCATCATACTCATTGTCTTACACACCGCTCTTGCCAACCTTGCTGCAAGTACTCAGGGCCAGGGGCAGGGGCAGGTCTTATTCATGCCTGTCTTCTGGATCTTAGCGTAGCACCTAACTCGGAAGGATGCTGTGTGTGGAAGGGATGGAGAGAGAACTGCTCTCTGGAGCACTGGTAGGAGCAGAACCTATAATGGATGGGGAGGGAGTCAGTGGCCCACAGAATTAAGACAGTCATTTCTCAGTCCCGTTGCCCCCAGAAGCTACTCCTAACCCTTGCCTGTGAAGCCTGTCATTTTTCCTCCCTTCCCCATCTTTGCACACTGTTTTCCCCTGAAATAGTTCTCTAGCATATTTGGGGACACTGCATGCAACCACAAAACCAGATGCATGTGGACAATTAAACATGTCTGGGGCAAATTGTGAGTTGCCAGCCTCTTCATTCAATGAGTGTTATTGGGCTTCTACTGGGTGCCAGACAGTACTGGGGCACAGCGAACAACCACACATGCTCCCTGACCAGGACTCAGCCACGTATGGAGATGGGCAGATGTGTGATGACCAGGAAAAAATAAAACTTTAAATGTCGTTCAGGCACACCGTGCTCAGGTAAATCCTAATGACACCTTTTGGAAATCTGGTGGTTTGTGCCTCCATGTTAGGAGCTAGCATGATGGGCAGGGGATCAAGAGAGGGACTGCTTCGAACAGTGCAGGCAGTGATAGAACGTGAGAGAGACGGAAGTGAACATCTCACCATCTTGGACCTCAACTCTTCCTTGATTCCCCTTCCCACAAATGTATCTAAGAGTAGAAGCCTAGACCCTGACACTGAATGGCTTTGAAGAGACGGATTCAGCCAGCCCGTAGGTCAGCTTGGGTCCCTGAAATGGAATGACATCATCCAGAGATTCTTGCTCATCACATCCATCAAGCAAGTGGGCATCAGACCTGCTGTTCCAGCACCAACACCACAAAGGGCCTTCACTCCGCATAATGCAGGTTTGCAGCTTAGGTTTCCTCTGCCCTGGCCATGATTGCGGCTCACATTTCACTTACATGGGGCTTTCTGAGTGCAAGATTGGGCATGTAAAGAATGGGATAATTGATCTTTTCCCTCCTGGCTGGAACCTGTGGCTGCATTCCCTCGAAACCGCACAGAATCCTGATTTGCTGCCTTGGGTTTTACAGGGTCCTCTGTGCAAAATAAAGCCTACAGGTGTGAAGGTTTACTGCAGCTGTGGAGATAGAATTTCTTATGACAGAATGGCTTATATTTTTTTCTGGGGGGGGAAACAGCACATCTCATATACATACACACACCAGCCTGAAACATTGGCCTTCATCCTATACCTCCATTTCTTATGCAATTTTCTCTTCTGTCTGCTTTCTTCTCCTCCCTTCCTGGCTACTACCGGGGGCCCATATACAATAGGACACTTAAGTAGACTTAAGGACTTTCTGCAACATGGGGAAAAGCAGAAGGGTTTTGAACAGCTTCCTACAGTTAAAAATAAAAGGTTTTATATCCCTTTGGTAGGGAATCAAGCCTTCGAAATTCAGAGAGATTATCTGCAAGTCAGGAGGCCAAGTGCAGCTGTATCTACATGTCCAGAGAAATGTCTGGTTCATCTGTGCTATAGCCCCAGGGCAGGCCTGCCAGGCCAGTTACCAGGGCAATTAAAATCGTTGCAGACAGGAACATGGAATGGGCCCCTTGGTTTGCCACCTCTTCCTTTGCAATCTTCTCTCCTCTGTCTTTATGTCCCAGAAACAATGCTTTGCTGTGCTGGAGTGAAGGTCACCAGGATGCCGACCCGGGAATCACAGCAGTGACATGTTAATACTGGATGAGTTCATTATGATTAACAGAGAACAGTTTGAGAAGCAGAAATTTAGGATTTGAAGTAAGGTGGAAAATCATACGATGCTTGTCTAAAACCTGTTTATTGAGGGTTTATGTACACTGCCCCAAAGTATGTGTCTGTCAAACGCTATTTGCCCCCAGCTAACAATGCACATGAAACAAATCCAAGTCTTTCCTTCCTGGTAACAAGCAATCGCATCCACATGTGTTAATGGCCTCCTTCATAGCAGGCAGTTCAGTTCATAAGTGAATAGTATTGGCCATCTCCTCTATAACACTGGGGCTCCCTTCCCATTTTTCAGGGAAGTAGTTCTCTCCTGATCTGGGAGCCTCCTGGGAAGCCAGGCTGTCCCAGACCTAAGAGAGGGTTTGGACCCTGCAGGCTGGTGTAGAGGAGTGGGGGCTCTCTTATGTCCACTTTGACATAGATAGCTTCAGAAGCATTTCTTGCTCTCTCTTTCCTTCCAGAAACAGTTCTGAGATCTGGGTTAGCATCCAAATTATCCTTTACTCCCTCCTGACTCGGGCCTCTTCAGATGACTACTTATTCATTAGTAATGGATCTGGCTCCCTGCCTAGAGGACTTCTGTTTGCACCATTGTCCCATTGGATAGATAAAGAATCACAGCGCTTGCCCCAGAATTACTGAGGAAAGTGCCACACTCTTCCTTGAGCAATTTGGAAGAAAGAACTGAGTGAACACCGCGATCTTTGTCATTTGTTTAACTTCATTCTTTAGTTTCTCCTTTAGTCTCTGAGGATCCCCATCCTCCAGGTCAGTGGTTTCCACACCTCACTGATCGTCATAACCACCCAAGGACCCCTTTAAAAATACCGATTCTTGGGCCCCACTGAGCTGAGATTCTAACTCAGGTCAGAGAGAGGAGGGGAATGAGGACAGAGACATGGAAGGGAAAGGAAAAGACATAAGAAGCTGGAAATTGCTCACCCCGGGCATCTTGCTCAGCAGCCCTACACAAACATGATTTATTTTTTATTATTCATTTCAAAAAGTTAATGATACAATTATCCAAAAACAATTAGATGGAAGTTGGAAGCAAAGTGCTTAAGGGGCTGGGAGACCGGCTCATTAAAGAGAATGGAGTAGCAGAGTGTCACCGGTGTGTGGTCTGTCTGAACCTAGGCTGGCTTCACACCTGAGCCCCTGGGGAGTGCCTCTGCCAGGACCCTCGGCATAGCATCTGGTCACCTAGTTTCCCTCTCACTTCCCAAAGGAAGCAGGCATATAGATCCTGAAGGTCTGCGATGGGCGTTGGGCCACCATCTCAGCCTCTTTGGTTCCACTCAGTTTTTGCATCCTCTTAGCTAGAGTCTGATTTAAAATAAATATATATATAAATATATATTCCTATTTTCCAGGCACTATTGTAAACATGAGGGACTCCATGGTAAACATGTCTTCTCATGGATCTTGCATATTTGTGGGAAGAGAGATATAACAGCTCAAATAAAATCATTACCAAGTAGAATAAGTGGCTGAAAGGAAATAAACAAGGTGCTAGGATAGAGAAGATTAGTAGGGAAGAAAAGAGTAGTTAGAGGAAATATCGTAGCTCCAAGAAAGACAGTGTCAGCTGCTAAATGGAGCATGGCTCAGAACAAGACACCTAAGTTCTAAGCCAGCTCTGATAACTACGGCTACACAAGAACGTGTCAGTCATAAAGCCATGTATCGATTTCCTATTGCTGCCATAACAAATGCCCACGAATTCGGCTTAAAATTTAAAACACAAGTTTATTGTATTGAAGTTGAAGTCAGAAGTCCAAAATGGGTCTCACTGGCCTGAAAATCTATGTGCAGGCAAGGCTGGGTTCTCTCTGGAGGCTCTAGGGGGAGTTTGTCCCCTGGTATTTCCAGCTTCTACTAGTATAGGTTGCCTCTATTTCTTGGTTTGTGGTTCCCTTCTGTCTTCAGAGCCAGTGGTGTGGCATCTTCACATCTTACTCTGATTCTCCTGCCTCCCACTTTCACTTTTAAGGGACCTTGTGATTACAATGAGTCCACCTGGATAATCCAGGAAAAATCTCCTCATCTCAAGACCCTTAGTGGACTAAAATGCAAAGTTTCTTTTACCATTAAGGTAACATATTCAGAGATCCAAAGATTATGATGTTGACATCTTTGGAAGCTATTATTCTGTCTACCACAATGCCACATCTGCCTTTCTTCCTTTTCATGATGAAAATACTATTATCTTTTATGACTCATTTCATAGGATTACTGTGAGGACCAATATGCTAATGGACATAGAAGTGTCTTTATAAATTGCAAGAGTCCATAGAGTTATGAGGAGTTATAAGGAGTGCTCTAATTATTTTAATATGGAGAAACAAATATAGAAAAAGCAAAAGCATGAAATGAAACAATGGGGAAAAGAAACTATAAAGAAAAAATAAAAGAGGAGGGTATATTCACATTGGAGGAAATAAAATGGGTAACATTTTTTTCTTTGATTATATAGAAATACTATGACAAGGACACTAGTCAGAAATACTCATTCCATTAAAGACCAGGCAAGAGACAGATTTTCCTGCACCATTTTATGTATTTAGTTTCTTCCTACCCTTCAAGACTTAAATTGGACCCAGAAGATTGTTCCACCTCTATCACTGGAGATCCATCTCTCTATGTTGCTTTCTTTTAGCCTTTTGCATGTCTTGCTTAGTTTAACAAACATTTATTGGGAAATTACCATATACTAGGAACTATGCTAGGCTCTGAGAATTTGAAGATGAAAAAGATAGCCTTTGCCCTCAAGGAGCTTATAGCTTAGCATACTCAAAGGCCTATGACCCACGGCCTTGAGTTAGAGTTATTTGTGGGCATGCTTTCCTCTTCTGCTTGAACATAGGAATCATATATAACCTAACTTTGCATCTGCTGTGGCACAGGCCCAATGACTTACAATTATAGGTTTCACAGATGTTGGCTGAATTAAATAGAGGATAGATCTCTAGCCACCAGAATTATTTATTGCCAGAAGAGAGAGGTTGTCGAAGTCTTTGATCTGTTTAAGAAGCAAATAAATGTCTCTCTAGGATGGTTAGGAGTTACCTGTTGAAAAGGTAGGGCTCTGGATCAAATTAATTCTTATGTCCTTTCAAGACTTATTATTATACTTCCTATTTTTTCTTGGTTTCATGAGTTTGTTGTTGATTAAATACAGTGTGTAAGTATTTACTCATTGGGGTGTAATGGGCTTTCAGCAGATTACAGAGCATCTTTGTTCTAAGACTCTTCTAGTCTAATCTAAGTAGAGGATGATGTATTATCAAGGTAGTGATGGGGTAGGCAGTTATGATTGCTACTTCTCTGTGCAAGAGCTTGCTGAGAATGCTTCTGCAGCATGACATGTACTTAGAAGATCAAGGAGGCCAAGGCCATGTCACTTCCAGAAGGCAATCCAATTATGGAAATTTGCAAAGCTACTCTTGTGCCCATGCCTTATCAACTCTCATATTTTTTGTTCCCCTTCTCCCCACATTTGCTCATCAGACTCACTTACCTTGAATGTCCTCCTCACATCTCCACTTCTCCAAATTTCATTCATCTTAAATAGCCTCTGTTTAGTTCCATAAAAAGAGGTTGGACTTTAACCTTCTTAGCCTCTCCAATTAATTTAGATACCTGAACTAATGACCATGAATTCCACTCACCATTTATTATTACTACCCACTACTCATTTAAGTCGTAATAATAGTCATCTAATTGCTTATTGACATTTTTTGCTTTTGTTCTTTTATGCAACTTAGCTCTAAGGATTTTGTTATTTTAGTTTACTCTATATTTTATATCTCAGTATATTTCTTATGGCTACTATAGTACCTTGCATTTAGTAGGAACTCAGCTTATAACCTATTGAGTGTTACCTTGATGAACTGAAAATTGAAATCCTCATTCTCTTTGTCACTCATATGAATCAGCACTGTATTCCACTTAGGGGAACCCATTAAAGCTAGGAGAATCATTTGGTGAGAGCACTTTGGAAACCTATTTCATTTGCCCATCTTCTTCCTCCAATTCTATGGAGATTCTGAGAGCTCAGATCTAGATGTCCTGTAGATGAACGCCAGACAGTTGAGCACAAATTACACACATAAGCCAGGACTTCCTTTTGCCTTGTTGTCAGATCAGGGTGGAGCACCAACACAGAAAAGGTACATTGTGCTACAGGCTGACTCTGGAATACAGGGGAAGCCAGCTGAGGCAGAATCCTTGGTGTCACATATAGCCCTTCTGCAGTTTGGGTTAGAATGGCAGAGTAGTGTTTTTGTCATCTCTGGCCTGTCATCACCTTGAGTCCCTTTTATGAGCCCATCCAGTGGGAAGGGACATGTACACATTTGAGAATACTGAGAGTCTGCCTAACAATAAAGAAAATGTAGAATTTCAGGCAGAAGTTCCTTATTCACTCTTTCAAGGGTGCAAAGGGAGTCAACAAAGCACTACCTTGCCTCCAGCTAAGAAAGTGTATGTTATTTATAGGAGCTGTGTGCCTCTCTACTGCGTGTGTTGCAACATCAGAATTGCAGTTGGCACCTGACTTCTATCCTCAGACTTGTCAGTTTACAGGAGACCAAACCATCAGCCCCAGGATCTGACCTGCATGGTTGCCCTGAGGCAGCTCTCGCTGTGGTTCTTCAGAGCCAGTTTCTACAGGGCCTGTGGAAATGTTGCTCCAATAGACACCAAGACGCAGGATCTGACACTGAGTCCATTCCACCTCTCAAAGGCCCAACCTGAGACCTTGGGACTTGGCATGATTGGGAGTACCCTCCTCTCATTCAGGCCTCTGCTCTGATATCGGTGCTTCAGCCCACTCTTTCCTGGCCATCCTATTTAACACTCTGTTCCCTCACTCTGCTTTATATTTCTTCAGGGAACATATCCCTTCTCACCTTTCATATTTATTTACCCATTGTCAGTCTCTCCACTGGACTCCAGTGAGTCCTTGAGGGTAGAGATCATATTGTCCACTTGTTTGCAACCAAGTCCCACATGTTTGACATATGAGTCTGATACATAAGAACTCAGTGTTTGTTGAATAATTGCACTGACTAGACCCTGTAGGAGGTAGTAGATGAGGCATATATTGACCAATTTGATTAACTTAATTAATTTAATTTCTGAGCCAAGATTACTTGGAAGTGAAGTAAAAAAAAAAATTCAGCTCACACCATCAAACATTGACTATGCCCTTCCCTGCCTTGCCACCTCTTATCTCTGTATGAAATTCCCAGTCTTGTGTGCCAACACATGAGTGTGCATGTCCTTTCCTGCCGCTGGTTTTCTTGGTTCAGAACGTAATTCTGACAGCCCGAGTTTCTATGGTCCACTTTCACTCCCTCTGCTTTCTTGGAGATCCTGGTCAAGGGGTGTTTGATCCCAGGAAGGTTGCCTCTGCTCACCACTGCCCTCCCTGCTCCTGATTTCTTCTTTACCTGTTGGTATCAGAGTTGTTGGCCGAATTCTGCATTCTAGGTATCCTTAATCCTAGCCATGGTTTCTCAGCAGGTGGGGCCTGAGCCCCTTCAGCTGACAAGGACATCTAAGTAGGGCCCCCAAATCTGCATTGCACCATTTCTCAGGGAGTCCAGCAAAGAGGGCCACAGTCATACTTGGCAGTAGTCACAAACCCTTTTCATGGCGGGGACCTCTCTGTTTGGTGAAATGTTAGATGGTATATATTTCAGTCTGGAATATCTTTTGCCATGTGGCAAAGTCTGTGCAATCAAGGAATGGTCTGGATTTCCCTCAGAAGGCATAACAACTTCCTTCTCCTCCTCCTCCTCCTCCTCCTCCTCCTCCTCCTCCTCCTCCTCCTCTTCCTCCTCCTCCTTCTCTTCTTCCTCCTCCTCCTCTTCCTCCTCCTTTTCCTCCTTCTTCAAAATCCTACAACTCTGGTGATGGTTTGCCAATTTCCTAGAGTAGGACTTGACCTAATGTGTTCTTTTTATTTTAATTTTTCCAAGAGGTGTCTCTAACCACACCCTTTATGAATGACTCCAAATACGTTCACCCAGTGAATCAATTAAGTATTGTGTACTTATCATTACAACTGCCTTCGTATGCTTTCAGTGGTTTCAAGCACTCAGGAGAACTCAAAAGTGTTGCGCTGTACCCCCTTTAGGAAGCATGGAGCTGGGGGTAATGGAGTTTGTGTTCCCTGGGGGCCTAACATCCTGGATTTAAGCCTCCCTTTGTTTTTCCATCTCGGGTAACCATTTCACATGCTAACCCATAGAAGAACATGTCCTTTTTATTCAAACAACAGGGAGGGGAAACATTGGGAGCTAAGTGAAAGCTGCTCAGTGTGCTGGATGACTCAGTCTAAAACGGTATTATAGCTTGGCAGCAAACCCACTTCAGGGAAGCTGGTGGGAGACGAAAAGAAAAGTTAAATTGAGGGGTAAATCATTTTATCAGGCTTAGGATTCTTACTTAATGTAATGAGGCCCTCATAAAATGAGTTAATATGCCTGCCTAAGGGCATAGATATTTGCAGAAAGAATATGAAAATACACACTCAAAGTAACTAGCAGTCTGAAATAAAACAATGCAGAGCAGTGAAATTCTCCTCATATAAATTTTGGCACAATATGTTTCCTTTTGAACAGCATGATTAAGTGTTAGTATTAGTTGCTTGTCATTAAGAAGGAGAGAAAAACTACAAAGCGTTTCTTAGTCTTTTAAAGACTTTTCTATTATGTTCTATTTGTCTCCTCTTCCTCCTCCTTCTCATTATCTTCTAGGAAAAACTATGCTTGTTTTTGCACCGTAAAATGCAGACTGAATTCAGATTGTTCGTAAAAGATGAGGCCAAACATTTTTCTGCATTCTTGCCTATTGCTCTCTGATTTTCCATGACTCAAAGGCAGAGTGAGCCCACAGTGCAGAGGGCAGATCCTTTGCTGACAGACCCATGGAGGGAAATCACAGCTTCTCTTCCCAGCGACTGACCTAGTGGCTTCTCCACTTTCTCTCTTGGCTTCCCCTTGACCCGTTCTTTCATAGGACACTTGCCATTAGACCAGATATGATTATTATTCCATAAACAGCAATGAGCAAATTAAGTCTTGGGAATGTATTGCCAAACCAATAAAATTATGGAGGGAGGGGGTGGTTAACGCATAGATATCAAATACATGATTGTGGAGGGCAAGTTGGGGCAAGAGTGGACCAGAGGATCACAGGAGGAGAAAAAAGAGTGTAAGAACATTCTCCGTTTGGTTCTGTGGGATGGCTTCTATGTCCCATTGGTACTCCGTACACTGCACTGATGTCAGCACAGATACTACAGGTGACAGTTGAGGTAGGTCAAGGCGTATACCTAATGGCTCAGTCCAGCTGCCCCCTGGAGAGTGGAGGGGATATGCACCAGAATCGGAACAGAACCCTATGTCACTCCCGGGCCACAGAGCTGCAGACCCAAGGCCACTCTCTCAAGATGGACACTGCTTCAGGTCCTGCTGCATACTCTGCCACCGAGCCACTGCTTCTGAGCAGAAAACAGAGCTGCAGCCTCCTTGGGAATGTCCTGAGTTCCATTTCCTCTTTATCACTCCAAGTACTTTATCATGTAATTGTTTTCTTGGCTTTAGAGGAATAGATGTCATATGTATCCAATGCCCCATCTGATGGAAACATCCATTGATGCTTCCATTTCAAAAATTGCTTGTTTTCAACATTTAGTGAATCTTTTCCAACTGATGTGTTGATGTCTCTCTGTGGCCTTCCTTGTGGCATTGGGATCTGCTTGTCTAATAAGCAGCATTATCAGTACTCAAGGAAATGCCCTGTGATGGGTAGTGGTTGCTATGGCAACTTTTTTTGAAAGAAAAAAAGAAAAGACCCAACCTTGCGAATGGACACTAAGAAATTAAATTTTCTCCTCCAGAGGAGAATGGAGCTAGAATGCTGAAGGCTCTCTCAGACATGTGACAAGATTTGTATGAACTATTTTCATGCTTTGCATTGGACAGAGCAAGCTGTGGGCTCTGCATTCCCAGAATAATGTATCGGTGTGAAAAAAATCAAACAGTTCTTCTCTTTTTCAAAGTATGTCTTTAATTATGAAGAAGATGGCCAACATGTGGGACAGTGTCGCTATCAAGCCTCCAGAGGTTATGTGTATGCAGCATCTTACTTAAAAACCTCACATTCATATCTTTTCATGTGTCCCACCAATAAAGATGTGCTATTTTCTCTTCAGAGCCGTGGTCTTAGCAACTTGATGTCCGCTTTTTCAGCCCTCACAGCAGGGAAATTCAGGTGAATTCCAAACTGTGATTAGAGAGATGTGCATGAAGTTAAAAGGAGTCAAACAATAGAAAAGAAGCACACTTATACAGACACATGTGCACAGACCAACTGCGCACAAAGATAAGTTGCATCTGCGGATGACCTAGCTAGCTCTTGTCATCAAGCCATGAATTTGCTAGGAATAAGTAAAGGTCAATGGAAGAGAAAAAAAAAAAAAAAACCTTTCTACTGCCAAAAGTAATAAAGGGAAAGAAAAAGGTGCCTGTGACACTAGATATCATGGAGGGGAAAATAATGGTACTAAATGATATTGAAAGTTTAAAAATATGATGAGAAGCACAAGCAAGAAATGAAATGATGTGTGCCTGCTAGGTGAACACAGAAAATGGAGGATGGTCTCAATGAATGCCTGGATGGATCAAGGGTTGTTGGATTGTTCTGTCCCTCCTCTTTCCCTGTATGGTCTAACTATATTTGCTTTGATGGAGAAATGATAGGCTTGATAATACATGATGATAGGCACCTAAAGATCAAATTTCATTAGATCCTTCTCATTCATTAGCATGAAGCTGCCTGGTCAAAGGCAATTCCCATATGTGACCTTAATTTAAACAAGCGATTCAATGCAAAGCGATTCCTTTGAACTATCTTTGGTTTTCAACATCAAGTAGGACACTCTTTTAAATAGACTTTTAGTATCCTTAGATTTCCTGAAAAAAATCTATGCTACTGAAATTTTTATTGAAGCCACCCAATGCCATCCATCTCCTTTTTAAGTCTTTCTTTGGTGGGTTTTGTTTCCCAAATAGGATTCTCCCATTTTCCTATTTTTGTTTCAACATGAAACCCAACAGAAAGAATACTGGGATGCAACACCTGCTTTCTCAATGATACTTACATTTATTGTGTCCTTGCTGCCTCCATCTTGGCTGACTTCACACCCATACTGAAGTTCCTATTACATACAATCTACTCCAGAAGAAATAGGAGAACTCTATGCCTTCCATCTAGTATTTGAACAATGAATTGCAGCCTCACTGAATTTCCTAAGGGTGTGGAGAAGAGGTGAAAATATAGAAGAAAACTAAAAAGAGAAAGTGAAAGAATTAGGCAAAGTGACAGAATAACTCGTTCAAAAATGTTAAACTTTGAACCTGCAAAATACAAACTATTATACTAGATGCTATGAAAGATATAAAAATGATAAGCAGACTTTTACCCTGTAATTCAGTGATTTCAACTGGTATGCTACAACAATTTTTAAAACACACAAGATCTGACTATTTAGTCAGGGGCACTGACCTCTTTTTAGTGCCTTTAGATTGTCAAATAAAAACATGACAACAGCCATTTGTCTGAACAGGTAGAGTTGCATCTTATTGGTCTTGTTGCATAATAAGTTTGTATCTGATTGGTTAATTCTTACATGCAAGTATAGACATATGACTTTTTTTAAAAGTCACTTTGAAGCAAAAAGGGTAGGTAATTACTATTATTATTATTATTATTGTAAATCAATCTAAATTATACTTATTTTTGTCAGATAGGCAAAAATATATTTTTTGGTGTGCTGCAGAATTTAGGTAGTTTATGTGTGCCATGAGATGAAAAAGATAGAAAATCACTGCTATAATTCCCTATAGCTGCTCTCCTACCTCTCCTGAGCTTTGAGAAAAAAATAATATACCCACCATGTTTTCCTTTTGTGACTTCCCTTCTGTCCTCAGCACATTGTAATTCGGCATCTTTCCCACCACCACCATCAAATGTCAGCATGGCAGCTACTGCTCTGCTTTATTCCAAGTGACCTCTTGATAAGGTTGCATCACTTCAGAGGTTGCTCATTCCTTCCCTAAAGCTCTCTTCTTTCCTTCAGCTGTTCATCTTCTCCACTTTATTCCTCCCCTTCTTAAATTTTGATGTTCCCCAGAGTTTTATGCCCTTCCCCTTTTCTCTTCTCACTCCTCACTCTCATTGGGACACACACAGCCACATTCATTCCTTCAACGAATGCTTATGTGTATTTATACCAAACCTATAGAGACGGCCAAAAGCTCTCTCCTGATGTGTGAGCTAGAACATCTAGCTAGTAAGGGAACACCTCTACTTACATGCCCCACATCTCACATTCAGCATCCATTATTTACCCATCATGAAACATGATAGTCTCCCTACAGTCTTTTTCTCAGCAAATGACTCCATATCTACTCAGTCACTAATCCAGAAATGTAAAGCCCTATTCTCTTTTCCTCCCTCCTTTCTTCCCTCCCTCCCCCTTCCTCTCTTCTTCCCCCTGCCCACACACACACACACACACACACACACACACACACACACACACTACCTTCCACATGGAATTGATTACAAAAAGTTCACGTGGTTTCTGGTTCCCAACTTCTTTCCCATCATCTCCACTTCCACTGTTACCAACTTAGCTCAAGTGCAGTTCTCACTGTCTCTTAGATGAGCGCTGAGATATTCTCACTGCTCTTCTGCTTAAGACATCCTGTCTCTAGTCCACCTGCAAATATTTGATTGTTAGAGGGTTTTTTTTTTCTATGCTACATTACAGGTCATGGTTACTCATCTGCTTAAAATCCTTTGATGCCTACCCATGGATTCATAATTACTTCTGCATTCCTCTGCATGGGGTCTAAGCCAGAGAGGCCTTACCCTGCATTGTACTGAGACTCCCCTCTTACCCACTCCTCAAGGCCTGCTTCACTTTCAGCCTTGCCTGTGATGTACAGTTAGCTCTTGAGGATCTAGTTGACACTATAGTGCTTCCCTGGAATAATCCCCTACCATGAAATGGAAGTTTCCTCCAGTGAATACACTTCATAAAAAGCTCGAATTTTCATAGTAAGGCAAATCTGGCTCAGTTACTAGCTGGACAACCTTGGTCAAGTTGCATAAACTTTTGTAGACTCATCTGCAAAATGAGATTCCTTATATCCACTCTCAAGGTTGTTGTAAGGATTTAACAGTAATAATAATAATAGCTGCTATTACTGGGCACTTTTTTTGAGTCATGGACTGTTTTTAGTATTCCACATGTATCTATTTAACCTTTGCATCAACTTTATGATATAAGTATAATTAATTTATACTGTACATATACAGATGAGAAAAATCAAAGCATAGAAATTAGGTAACTTGCCCATGGCCACACTGCTAATAAGTAGATTCAATGGGATAATATATGGGAAGTACCTTCTATTGAGTAGTCACTCAAAGAATGCTGTTTGCTCCTTCTCTTTCCTGCCATTCGCTAAACACTCATCTAAGTCTTATGAGAGGACCCGGAGACTAAGTTTTTTGTTTGTTTGTTGGGTTTTTCTTTAATTTATTAAGGTATTATATGTGTACATAGCTTACCATTGCCCCCCCTCCCATACATACCCTCCCTCCCCAGAGTTTTGTGTCCATTGGTTGTACTTACATGCATGTATACTAGTCCTTCAGTTGATCTCTTATCTCCCCCAGTTGAGACTAAGTTTAAAAATAGCTGATATTTATTCAGCCAGTATTATCTGTTGCATTTTGAGTACAAACTCTGTGGACATTGTCTCATTTGAGACTTGCTACAACTATTGAGTTGGGACTATTATCTCCATTATGCAGAGGAGGAAACTGAGGCTCAGAGAAGTTAAGTAAGCTACCCAAAGCCTCCTGTCTCATAAAAGATACAGTCTAGACTTAAAGCCAAGTCTCTGATGCCAGACCTCAGACTCTTCATCACTACAATAGGTTGCCTCATAGGATCTTAGAAGACACAAAACAATACTTGAAATCTTGCTGGTGGGTACTTAAAAAGGTATAACAGTCATAAGCCAAAAGCATTAAATACACAAGGAGAGCAAACCATGGATAGAGTGTCTTCCTAGGGCACAAAATTACAGAGAGGTGTTCACGGGTGTGCTCTGATAAGGTGTGCATTTTGAGCCGGGTTTGAAGATGGTGAAGAAAATGCACTGATGGAAGAGAAAAACACTCTGAGATCAGAATGACATATATGGAGACATAATACATGCGGAGCATGGGTCGTGGTTAAAGAAGTATTTTATCCTCCAGGTATCCACTAGTGGATGTAAGATATTAATTGCAAGTCAGGTACAGGGAAAGATACATGTCTCTAGGTTGGGAGAGGGAGGAGTAGGGGGGAGGGTTAAGTTCCAGTGGTATCAATCCTGCTGACATCTGGATTAAAAACAATTTACAAGGTTGCAGTTGGTGAGCTTTCTCCGTTTAAATCTGTCCTGCACTGTGTCTAAAAGGCAAATGAAATAAACAGCCGTAATATTTTTGAGGATTAGGAGCTTCAGAGTTCAGACCGTGCTTTTAATATTTTAAGCGGACTCCAGCAACTCCGTAAACAGTTTTCTCTCCAGAATGGTGCCCATTGAGCTCCTTTACTTGTCGGAGCATCCCATGGCCGTTCATGACAAGATGGGCAGTCCTTTCTCATCAGGGAGTGGTCTGTCAGCAGTTAGCCCGAGGCCCAGGTTAGTGCCTTCTGCTCTCACTTTTTTTTTTAAGAAAAACGGATAGATGTTGATTTATCGTGAAAGAGATTCACAGAAAGGAACTATAACGTATTTCTTCTTAAAGATAAGTTTCAAGAACAACATAAGCACATACCGGAAAATAGTGGTTCTGATTATACCATATGGGAAAAGGCCCTCTGCCCAGCCTACTGCCTTGACCCCAAGAATTACCCGTGATTCACAATTTTGAGTTGTTTAAGGTTTTATTTTTCAATATACATGGTTTTTTTTGTGGGTTTTTTCCCCCTCTTCAAAGAAGATGGCCACACATGAAGAACTGGAATCTGTCAGGTGGAGAATTCATCTCAGTCGTATAATTAGTGGGCTGAGCAAGTTAGATCAAAGTGAGGGCATTGTATTGCTACAGGACATTGCTTCAAAGAGCAGTTAAACTCCAAACAATATAAAGGCTTTATTGTCCCCTCATTTAATGTCATTTAAATCATTAAGAATCATTTCCCATAAATGTATGGCAAATAGTGGGATTTGAATGCCAGCTTCAAAAGTCTGCATTCAGACCTTCGTGGACAGCAAAGGAACTTTTCTATCTGCCATCATAAATTCTCATTTCCAAGCATGAAAGGCTTAAGTTGCCTGCAGTGTAGGTTTTGGTTTTGTTTTTTCTCAATTATAACCAAATATCCCTGTAAACCTCTTCATGTTTCATAGAGCTAGTTAAGCAATTTCCCCTTAGATGTGTCTTTGATGTGAAAATAAACATAGACTGGAGTGAACGCCGAGGTACCTTCTGAAAGAGTATCTGTCTATATGGTTCATAGTTACTCCAGCTGACATTCGACCAGAGAAAACACACATCAACACTCTATATTGAACCTAGATACAGTTGCTATAAGAAAAATATTTCTTCAAAAGTTTCAAAAGAATGATGACATCAATGCCAAGAACATCAAAGGAGCTGTTAGGTGCTCTCGGGTACTTTGCCAAACTGCCTTCTAAATGCTGCTTAACATTCCTTTGTAATGGAGCTAAAGATGAGCCTGAAATTGCAGGGACCTCTTAAAAGGTCTGCTCAGCCCGCCCGTGACTCCAGGTGATTGCACCCAAACCAGTTAACACGGTGTGGACCTGGACTGTCTAAACATGATTCGGATGGCAGGTTCCCCCCCCCCCCGAATGTTCTTGTGGATTGAGGGGGAGAATTGGTGAAGATACAATCTCTGGACCTCCCCTGGGTATGCCATGTAGAGATACGTAAGGACAATGGAAACCCTGTTAGAATGTTGTTGTCATGGAACAGCAGCCCTCGTCCTTAATTCATAATGCACCCCTTTCATAAAGGCTGTGGAAGAGCCGGGTAATGACCACACATGGAAACTTGAAAGAGAACCAAAACCAATGTGTGCATTTAACCTCTACACAGCTTTTCGGTTTTTTTATTATTATTATTAAATTATTATATGTGTACATATCTTACCATTGCCCCACCACCACCACTCCCATATATGCCTTCCCTCCCCAGAGGTTTGTGTCCATTGGTTTTGCTTATATGCATGCATACAAGTCCTTCGGTTGATCTCTTATCTCCCCCAGATCTCCCTACCCTCCCCGCTGTACTTTGACAGTTTGCTTGTTGCTTTACTGTCTCTATATCTATCTTTTGGTTCATCAGTTTATAATGTTGCTTTTCAGTTTTAATCAACCAAGAAAAATACTCATTTGCCTTATGAAAACTTAAATTGCAATGTGATTATTGGCTTCATCCCATCTTTGTTTTCATTGGGAATTGTTGGTTGCAGGTAACAGGAGCCCTATTAAAAGTCTGCAAGGAAAAAAGAAAACAGTGGGGTGGGTATGGGTGGAGGAAGGAGATTAACTGGAAAGTTACTGAGTGTCTCAATCACAGGAGATATAACTGAGTCTCCCAAAGGGCTGGAACCAGGTATTGGAAAGCTTCAGGAGTCTCTGTCCTTTCTCAATCCTTCTCCCTCCCTCCCTCTGTCGCCTCCCTGCCCTTCCTTTTTCCTTCCCTCCTTTCTTCATACTCTCCTCCCTCTCTCTCTTTCAAGGAGCTTTCTCATCCCAGCTTTTCCCTGTGCATCAGTTTCATTCTCCTGTCTCTGGAGACTTGCTTGCTCTGTCTCTCCTTGTACATGGCTGAGAGTGACTCCCGTACAGGCAGCCCTGCATATCTCTCATTTCAAGTGCACGGAGACTGCAGACAAGGTCTTGCTTCAATGTCTGATTAATAGAAAAACATGTACAGTCAAACCTCGGTTCTCAAATGTCTCCCATTTCAAACAATTCAGTTCTCAACCAAGTTGTTCATGGAGAAATGTCTTAGTTGTCTAACAAAACTTGAGTTCTCGACTAACAGCCCTTTCGTGTTATACCTGCATGATCAGTCACGTAACTCTCAGGTGACAAAGAAGAGAATGTGCATGTATGAATCAGTTTACCACTAAACCTCAACTTGTTAACACTCGGGAAATTGTGCTGTGAATAGTTTTCATGGTTGTTGTTTTTGTTTTAGGGTGTTTTTTTTGTTTGTGTGTGTGTGTGTGTGTGTGTGTGTGTGCGCAAGTGTTTGCTTTTGTTGCTGTTTATTATTATTAAATACATAAAAGTAATTCCCATGAGTCCTAAGAAGGTTAGTGATAGGAGCAAGGTAAAAAGAAAAGTTGTGAGAAAAATGATAGAGCTTAGAAAAAATTTGCAAAGTATGATAGGGGTGTTCCCTTGTCTGATAAGGCTACCTAGTATGGCATGGAGAAACCAATGATTAGCACAATTTTAAGACATAAAGACATCAGGAGTACTGACGTTGCTAAGAGTATGAAAGAGCTCATGAAACAACAATGATAGACAATTGAGAAAAGTTAAAACAGAATCATTTGGGTGTCTGGAACAAATTAATTAACTGTTCATTATTTCTAATGGGAAAAAGTGATTTGGTTTTCAAACAAATTGCATCTCCAACAGCCTTCCTATGTGAATCAAGTTTGGGAACTGAGGTTCCATGGTAATTGACTCAGCTTAAGTCAAATTTCCACCTTGATCCAGTCTCCTGGGGCTTGGGGAAGCGGATGGCCCATGATCAGAAGCTTTCTACCAGGGATGTGAGTGGTTATCAAGGGAAGACATATTAAATAACATGTTCACATTCATCTATATTACATAGATTTTATATATATATATTTTTAATATATATTTTTTATATATATATATATATATATATATATATATATATATATATTAGAAAACATAAATATATGAGCAAAGTGTGTGTGTGTTGGGGGGGGGTCGATTATTTACTGTCCCAACACTACAAAGTACGTTCAGCATGTTGAAATATTTCCTTCTAGACACTTTTTTAAAATTTCATATTTGTTTGTGTTACACTAAAGATGAGATATAGTAGTCAACAAGACAGATACAGGTCAAACCTCCCATTCTAGGGCATATTTTATAACATGGAGATCAACTTAACAATTGGGAGAAAATTTATAAAAGTATTTGGAAATTGTACTAAGTACTATGAAGGAAACAATCAAGAGGTTAAGATGGGAAAAAAACAACAACAACAATGACAGCCCAGGATAGTTTGGCTCAGTGGATAGAGCATTGGCCTGTGGACTGAAGGGTTGCAGATTCTATTCTGGGCAAGGGCACATGCCTTGGTTGCAGGCTTGATCCTAGGCAGGAGGCAATCAATCAATGTGTCTCTCTCATATCAATGTTTCTCTCTCTGACTCTCCCTCTCCCTTCTACTCTCTAAAAATCAATGGGAAGATATCCTCTGGTGAGAATTAATAAGCAACAAGAGCAACAACAACAACAACAGTGAGAACATATTTTAGATGGGTGATCATGGAATATCTCTGCTGGATTCACATAAGGTGAACCTTACAGGAAAGGAAGGAACTAGGTATGATCACAGTGAACAGAGTTAGGGGAGGCAGAGAGTATTTCAGTTGGAGGGAACAGTATATCAGCAGACCTAACAATGAAATCACCTTTTGTATTTTGGGAATTTTTTTTAAGAACAGTTAGCCCTTGAACAACTCAGGGGTTTGGGGCACCAGCCCCCTGTGCAGTCAAAAATCTGAGTTAAACTTTTGACTTCCCAAAAATTTAACTAACAGCTTATTGTTGACCAGAAGCCTTATGGATAACATAAACAATCAATTACCGCATAGTTTGTGTGTTAAGGTATTATATACTGTATTCTTACAATAAAGTCAGCTAGAGAAAATAAAATGTTATTAAGAAAAATCATAGGAGGAAAAGTATACATTTACAGTACTGGACTTTATGCATACTGTAAGTTGATGCTGTCTGTTTCCAAGATGAATCATCTTTCATCTTTCAGTGCCTACATCAGTATTGTCCTATATAATACAAAACACTGTACATATCATACATATTACTGCCACTAGACATAAAAAATAAATATAATGTTAAAAATTCATATGTATCTAAAGGTATTATGATTCATGCATTGATAACAAAGAACTAGCAATATGATTGCTTTATGTAATCCATACACTTGCTTCACAGTGATAAGATAATCTCAAAAAAAATTAAATATATTAATTGAAAAAAATCCACATAAAAGTGGACCCACATAGCTCAAACCTGTGTAATATAGCTGGACTGTGGGTATGAGAAAGAGATTCCTTTTGTTGCTATGTGGAGAACAGACTGGGGTGGAGAGAGGAAAAATGTAGGGTCAGATTTCCAGAATGTAATGCAAGATACTAGGTAGCCCCTGTGCTTAAAGAGGAGGCTGCCTGAAGAAGAATGAAGTATGTGATCTGAGAGGCAGGGAGTTTCAGTTCTTAAGTCAGATAAGCCACCGAAGATGAAGGTGAAATGCTGACATTGACTTATGGGTGGCTGTGTTTCATATTATTTTACAAAAAGGTGAGAGCTCTTTAGTAGCTGTGTTCAATCCCCAAAATAACTAGTAGACAATCCTGGAATGTAATTAGGCAACTCTCTTTGCTATGTAGGTTTGCCTGATATTCAAATTGGCCAAAGGTGGGGGATGAATCCAATTCCCACCAACATAAGGAAAGAATAGCAACCTCTTAGAACAACTCTGATTTCCCTACCTCTCCAGTACAGCTCAGCTCTGCCACGTGACCACAGCTCTCAATTAGACAGAGAGTTGCAAAGAATCAGCCTTGTGGTTTACAAAGGGAACCATAGACACCCCATAAATTGACTCATCTAATGTTACTGGCTGCCCAATAAGTCAAATCATCAGCCAGTCAGTGAAAGCTTCCCTTGGCTAGTGCTGGACTGGGCTTGTGGGATTAGATGAGATGCACAAGGTACTACTCTCTCTGCCTCTGACATCTTGGAATCATATGGAAGTGAAAAACTCACAGACCTTAATCCATTACCCAAAACAATATAAGAGAGAGAGAGCTAAAATCATTAAAGCAGGAAGGAAGACTATGAGGAAACATAGGAGGGGAGGGCCTCACCAAGGAGATGGGCCCCGAGCTGGGCCATTTAGAATGAAAGCCTCCAGCCGGGACCCTCCAGCGAAGCAGCAGAGAGAAGCCACTTGATTAATGAAACGTAATACCTTGTGCATTCTGCTGAGGAGGACATTTAGAGATTCCAAGAGAATTGCCAGCATTTTAGACATAGCATTTATTTTGGATTTGCTTTGATATATCTTAGGCAAAAAAGTGAGTCATGGTTAAAGTATTTTATGCACGAAGTAGCTGGGGTTTTTTTTGGATTTTATAGAGTATTCTGTTCATTTTTCTGTTAAACATCAAGGGTTTTTCTCTGAAAGATAAACCCTGCCTTAAGAGGATTGCAGCGACTTGTCGGGGTCACTGAGGATATAGGTGAAGGGTAACCACACTGGTTGCTACTGAATGAAGCTGGAATGATTTTACTTAAGGGGGTAAACAATATGGGGAAATAATTCCACTTTGAACTTTTTCATTTATTCTAATCAAGTATAATCTAATCTAAGACAACCAGTTTTGTTTACACTGTCACTAGCAGTATACCTGACAGAAAGAGCCATGTTTATTGGCCTCTGAGGGGGCTCTTTGCTGTGAGGGAGCCTCCTTTCCGATCTTTCTCAGATGAGTCCTCTCCCCGCTACAGCTGTGATCCCATGCTCCCTCCTCAGGGCAACAATTTCATCGCGCTGGTCCTTACTGCTTGTTTCCAGACAGACTGGCCAAGGCCTTTTTATTTGTTTGTTTTTATTCATACTAACGTTTATTGAGACCTGTGTTTTAAGACCAATTTTCCAGGCTCTTTATGTGCTTTAACTACTTAGTCCTCACAACGACCCTATGGCAGACAATATATAGTCTCCCAGAACATACACTTGGTGCTAAATAAATATCTGTTGAGCAACCAAAGGACTTGTATACATGCATAGGAGCATAACCAATGGACATAGATGGGGAGGGGGGGGAGGCATGTGCTGAGGAGTGGGGATGGCCAGGGAGAGGTCAATGTGGGGGAAAGAAGACTTATGTGACATTTTAAACAATAAAGAATATATATATATATATATATATATATATATATATATATATATATATGGAATGAATGAGTAAACAAAGTCCATTTCACAAATGACGGAAAGCCCATTTTGTTATCTTCGTTTTGCCTTTGCCTAAATCGGTGGTCGGCAAACCTAGACTTGCGAGCTGCATGTGACTTTCCAACCTTGGTGAGCCACTCTGTTGAATAATGAGTTTGCCAACCACTGTCATGTACTACCCTTTACCTCTTTGCACATAATATGCAAAAATTGCCTAATCCTCACAGCTTCCAACTACACAGTAATATTTAGTCTAGTCCAGTGGTCACCAAACTCATTAGTCAACAGAGCAGCAAACCACGGCTCATAAGTCGCATGTGGCTCATGAGCTGAAGTTTGCCAACCACTGACCTAGATCATGGCTGGCACATAAAATCAGGATAGTAGAGGGAGGTGTCACCCTAATTAGGTTCAACTTTGGCTGCTCTGAGCTGGGAACACTGCTGGTGCTTCCCATAGATGGTGGCTAATCACAGTGAGCTAAGTGACTGGCCCAAGCTTATCCAAGAAATAGAAGGAAAGCAGAGTTTAGCTCTCAGGCTTATTAGCAACTGCATTCCATGCTCTTCAAGAACCCACAGCCTCCCAGTTACCTTGGTAAAGCAGGTGTCTGCTTCTCTGAGGCTGTGTTGCAAGGGTTCCCTGATGAGTGTGTTTCTGAGGCAAATTCCAACTCTCTACCAGCCAGCCATTGAAGATGGAGGGGCGGGGGAGGGGAGGTGTTAATGAAACCTTGAATATGGGAGCTCTTGGCATTTAGTATCTTTAGAAGGACAGTATGTTGATGTGTTTTCTCTACCAAGATCCTAAATTTGCAGTGATCTTCCCTATAAAAATTTATGGATATTAAAATCTACTGTTTATCATAAAGAATAACTACTTTGTTAGTTAAAGTCATCGCATGTCCTCAGAGCCCAAGCCTTATGGAACAGAGTTACAGAACAAATTTTCCAGGTAGATCTAATATGTCTTCCACCAAAAACAAAATGAAACAAAACAAAAGGCTCACACTTATTCTTAAAGGAATAAAAGTGGGAGGTACTAAAAGTCACACAGGAAAGTCGCCTTCCTCCCCTTCAGCTTCAGGGTGTGGGACATGGGTCGGCCTGGGGCTCAGCATTGCAGCCCGTGTTTGGAATCTCATTGGGAGGCTGCACACCGCCTTGAGTCCAACACAAAGCTTCATGCACCCTTCGCTTTTGGTTCACATGGATGGCGGTGAGCTTTCCGTGTGGTTCCAGTTCTCGGGGCTTTGCATCCCTCTGACTTCAGGATTCAGACAAAAATGATCACTCAAGCAAAACTTGGGGGCAGCCATTAAATAGCTTATGAATTAACTATGAAAACATTCCTCACAGCCGCAGCCTTCTTCTTACCATTATTTTAAAGCTCGGTCATTAGGAGGATCCAGCTCCCCAAGTACTGAAATCAACCAACAAACTACTGTTTGAACACCTAGGAAATGCCCAGCACTGTGGTAGGTGCTGGAAGGAACCCAGGTCAAATTCAGGACACAGTGTCCACCCTCAGAGAGCTTAAAATCTAGCTGGGCAAGCCTATATCCAGACAAAAACAATACCTCACGGTTCAGAACAACAAGGCAGCAAGCTCAAGGGCCACATCAGAAGTGGGAGCTGTCTGACATCTTCAGCAAAAGCCCTAACACCCCATCTGGTGTGCTTCGGGGCAGGGAGCCCGAGACGAACGCTTCCACCTGCGGGTACTGTGCTGAGCTGGAACTTCCTGTCCCAGGATCCCAAGCATTTTTACTTCAAGAATCCGATCAAGAGACATAAATTATTTGAGGGTTTGGCCTCCTTCTAATGTTCTCGATTCCCATCCCTGTTTCTAAATGGCCATGAGGATAGTTTATAGTTGAGGGGACTAAGATGGTCCCCTGAGGATTTAGGCAGTAGCCACTTTGGGGCTTGTGTGGATGCATCCTTGGGAAAGACAGAAAAATATGCGACCTGTAGACTGAATTGTTACCTTTGTGTGGCATAGTCCTTGTTCCTAGGGCGGCATAGGAGACAAAGAGTGCATTTATTTTGTGGAAAGGAATAGGGGGCAGGGGATGAAACAGAAACCAGAGGATTGTGCAATAATGGCATCTTTAAATCCCTCCAGGAAGTTTATGTTTCAAGTCCTCTGGAAGAATAGAGCGCAGCTGTTTCAAAAGGAGAGTTTACCGAGGGACCCCGGCCTCGATTCCACTGTGGAGTACATTTTCCTTGTCCATAGTGTCCGGGCACCTCTGTCCCCAGCCCTCGGGGCAGGCAGGCCACTGTGTCTGGACCGGGCTCTGAGCAGACCCACGCCTTCCCCCAGCAGAGACCGCAGGCCTCAAATAGCACTAAGGTGTTCAAACAGAAGAATGGGAACAAGGACGAGAAGGAAAGGGGAGTTTGCTGGCTCTTCCAGGAAAGTACAGTGGTCCCTGTGTAGTATGCAAACCAGACTAGACTTGCTGTGTTGAAATCACTCCCCAAAGAAGCCTTTTCCTTGGATAGCTACTGAAAGGGTGATTTTATACACTTAATCTCACAAATTAACCATCATAGTTTGGGGATGCAGATTGACGGCATCAAACAAAGATGTTTCCCCATCCAGGGAGGTAATGGGAACGTGTAATGTGGAAGTGTTGTGTTCTTTTTAACCCTCTGCCTCCTGCCTCCTGCCTAGTCCTCTGCATAGGTCCCCTCATACCAGGGATGACTTGAGTGTGCCCGGCTCAGAGGGCTCGCTCTCTTTCTCTCTCTCTCTCTCTCTCTCTCTCTCTCTCTCTCTCTCTCTCTCTCTTTCCTCAGTAAATCTTTTTGACTGGCCACATGACCCTTTGTTTCTTCCCTTCCTTATACTGGAGCCTCGAGGGCGATGTCCTGAGCTTTCACCATCAACCTCCAGCCAATGATGTCACTGTTCTCTCCCTGCCACCCATCCCTAGGAGCCCCAAATGCTCTCCCCCTTGCCCAGTACATGTGATACGTCTCCATTCTATTATGCTTTGTCTTGGCTGCGTCCCCTGCATCCAGAAGAGTGTCAACGTGCGGCAAGTTGAAGGCAGAAAGGAAAGTGAGCAGTGTGGTTAGTGATTAAGAACAAGGACTCTGGAACCAGACAGACCTGGGTTGGCATCCTGCCTCCATTCGCCGTGTAATCTTAATGTCAGGAGCGGCAATTTTCTCACCTATAAAATGAGGATCAGGATGATGTTCAGAGAGCTGTGAAAAGATTAAATGAGACTCTACACAGGTCTTTATTTTAAGAGTGCCTGTCTCAAAATAAGCACTCCGTACACAGTAGTTATAAAATGAGAGCCTTTTTGGGAGCATTAGGCAATTTTGCTTTCAAGACCCCCTTTTTCCTTACCAAATTTAACATTGTTTTCTGACTGTGTTGGCACAAGGATAAGTATATTACTATTATATATTAAAACATTCCTTCAGCCTAAAAGCTTTTTTCTTCTGTTTTAAAATAAATTAAAATATTTTTGCGGGCCCCTAAGACTACTGTGGGCTCTTGGCACTGTGCTGTCCATGCCTGATGGATAAGCCTGGGTGAGAGAAGTCAGCCCTGGTTCTTCCCTCTGTTCTTTCAATGCTATTAAGTGCATTCTTGGTTGTTGTTTTTCTGACCCTCGGGATAGACACTGTCCTTATACTTGCCCTTCCTCCATTCCATCCAGGCCACCCATAGGTCTGCATTGGGCCTCATCCTTCTCAATTCAAACCCATGTCTTTATTGCCCACCATTCCCCTGATTGTCTTACTCCCTGAGGACCACTCTTGGCCTGGTCAGGGGACATTGAATTTTCTCATAAATGATTTCTCACTAAGGTATTAATGACTAACTGTATTTGTCCTGTACTCCTGCTAGAATAGTAGCTTTTTATCACAGAATTCTAAGTAGAGAACTGTATATGACTCAATACAATTCAAAGCCATGTATCTGAACCCATAGACATAGTATGGTAATGGCCAGAGGGAAGAGAGGGGCAGGCACTGGGTAGAGGCAGGAAAAGTTGGGGAAAGAACAGGGACATATATAATAGTATCAACAATAAAAAATAATAATAATAATGTGGCCCAGCCAGCATGGCTCAGTCGTTGAGTATTGACCTATGACCAGGAGGTCACGGTTCAATTCCTGGTCAAGGCACATGCCTGGGTTGCGGGCTCCATCCCAGTGTGGGGTGTGCAGGAGGCAGCTGATCAATGATTCTCTCTCATCATTGATATTTCTATCTGTCTCTTTCCCTTCATTTATGAAATCAATAAAAATATATTTTTTAAAAATGTGAACTCTGATGAAAACCTAGAATGGGAGTTCCAAAAATAAAGCCATGTATTTGATGATGAATATTAAGTTCAGCAAAGAAATACTTCAAGGTAAAGGTTGAACTTTGGGAATCATTTACATTGCATTGTTCCAGTAGCTGGTGCCTAATCAGCACTCAGCGGGCCTTGGTGACACAACTTTGACTAGAAACTTCTACAAAACAGGACACAGACTGTCTCCACAATTCTCTTGATAAAGCATCAAACTCAATGGAATTCTAATGGAATCCCTTTGATTGATGATTTGTCTTCCGCAGCATCACTAAGGAGGACTTCTGCTCCCCATCTTAGCCATTTATCCAGCTGTACCTGGTGGCACTCCCTCAGTGTCTATAATTTTCTATGTTCAGGCGGGAAAGTGTTCTCAGAGGTAATCTTATTTATAAAGAAGGAAACTACAGCCCACAGAAGTAAAATACTAGTCACTTGCCTAGAATAGCAAAGCAACTTAATGCCGTGTCAGGACTGGCTCCCAGTCCTCCTCAATACATGGGTGTGGGTACCAGTTACCTCTGTCAGGGCCTATGGTACCATTTACTGCTCAGCACAGGCCCTGCAGAGGGAATGCTTGGTTTGATTCTTGACTTTATTGCTTATTATTTGTGTGACCTTGAAATGTTACTCAATCTCCAAACCTCAGTTTTCTCATCTATAAAAAATGAGGGGTAGGTAAGAAATACAAGCATGAGCTACAGAGCGATGCTTTGGTAAACAACAGGTCACACATGGGATTGTGGTCTCATATGATTATAATACATTTTAAACAAAAAATTTTGCAACGTGTAAAGACTGGTCTCCACTACAATTTTGCCAGCTCTGGTTGGTTTAAATAGACAAGGAGGTTCAGCATACTGTCCACCCGCCATGCTCCTGCCCATTGCCTGGGCTGGAGTTGGTGAGGGAATGAGAGGAGCCTAGGAGCCTGCACTCTTCCCTTCCAGTCCATTTCCTTTCTCTCTCCCTCCCTCCCTCTTCCTCTCTCCTACCTCCATCGCTGAATCTCTCTCCTCTCCTTCTCCCTTTTATTATCTCTCATCTCAACCTCTATCTCTCTGTGTCTCTTTCGAACTCTGCTCTCCCTTTCTCTCTCCTTCCCTTTCTTCCCTCTCTCCCTTCCTCCCTCCTTCTGAGACACATTCTCCCTCCCTCCAATGTTGCCTTCCTCCACGGCTTACCCTCTTATCCTCCCCCTTTGCACACTTTATCTTTTATAACGTGTTTTTATTGTGCCTTTTCTATGTTTAGATACACAAATACTTACAATCGTGTTACAATCTCATACAGTACTGAGTGTACTAGCATGCTCTAAAGGAATGCAACAAGCTAAACCATGTAGCCTACACGTGTAGTAGACTATACCATCTAGATTTGTGTAAGCACACTCTATGTTGTTTGCACAATGATGACATCATCTAACAACACATTTCTCAGAATGTGACCCCATTGCTAACCAACAAATCACTATAGTTTCACTCTCTCAGTATTGTTGGGAAGATTCTTAGTGTTGTGAGAATCCAGTGAGATTGCTCCTACAGAGACCTTTGCACAATGCCTAGCACAGAGCACTTAATAAATGACTTCTATTATTATTATTATTATTATCACTACTGGTACAACTCTTGCTAATTCTATCACTGTGTCTACAACCCTGGTGGCTTGTAGAAAGTGCTAGCACTGCTTCCTAGAGTATGCACTGCACTGCCCAAGGAGTGGCCACAGCAATGGGAGAATCTGGCAGAACCAGTTTTTGAAAGCAGGGGAAAATAAATCAAAGGTGATAACCCAAACCTGGGGGAAAGAATGTATCCCTTTGTTTGCTCTCTATTGGTTGTGAAAGAGCCTTCAACATGTAACATATACTGAAATAAATCAGTGTGGCCACTCTTGAGGTAGCATGGCTGACCTCTTTGGTCTGTACTCTTTCTGACCTCATGAGGACAGACAGTGGCAACTTGGAATTTCTGCTAAATGTTGTGATGGCTGACAGTGTCCTGTGATGACGTTGCCTACATCCATGAGTAGACAAGATTAGGAGTCCAGAAACACTCAGCGAAGGGAGGTGGGAGCTTCACACCCAGTACAAATTATCCCTTGCTGCACATTGCTCATCACTGACTTTGAAGTCACATGGGACTTCGTTGAGAGTGTTAATTGAAAATAACAGTAGCCCAACTCATATAAGCTTAAGCAAAAAGGGGGATTTATTATAAAGATTACAAAGTATATTAAGGATGACAAGGAAAGTTGCAGAACTGACCTGGGATTGAATCGGGCCCCTAAATGCTATCAAATCTGGTGTCTCTCTGCTATGCTTCCTTGTTCTCTCTCTTTCTATGAACTTACTTTCTCTATGGCCAGGTGAACCTAAAGGAACAGCAGCTCACACGTTTTGTAAATCACTGTGCAGCCACCCAAAGAGAGCCATGGGATTACCATAAAAGGAGCTGATTGGCTTAGCTTGGGTTGAGTTCCTTTCTCTGATTACCAGTTAGCAATGGTAAAAGGCAAAACATGGCACATCTACCATAACTATATACTACCTGTGAATGGGAAAAATCACAGATAAACAGGCACTGATGACAAAAATCATGCTCACATTCGGCTCTGTGCTGCATCCTGGCCATTCCCAGGTTCCTCATAATTTTAGCAGAGATCCAGGATGTCTCTGTGCTCACTCCCCCCTGCCCACTCTCCTGGGCATACTCTAACCCCTTACCATGCCAATTCCAGCATTATAATATAGCGGAAGTGACACAGGCTTTAGAACTAGACAGACCGTAAGTTAAAACCCAGGTCTAGCACTTCCTAGCTGTGTGACACTGGGCAAGTTACTGAGCCTCTCTGAGCCTCGCTTTACTTATCCATAAAGTAATACACATCTAATCGGTTGTTGCAAACACTGAGGAAACAAATCCCCAGGGAATCTGTGCTGAGAGTGTCTCCAATGATAAATGATAAAATCATGGTTTCTGTGCACCCACACAATGTTGCTGCATGGGCTCAACTGCAAAGCCACAGAATTACAGGAGGAAGAGTCCATGAACGTCAGATAGCATATCTCCTTGGGCACAACAATAATTTCAATACTTACATAGAGGATAATAGCAATGAAAGGGTTGAATCTGTGGGGGAAAAACACAAGTAGAAATTGTATCCCAGCTTTATACTTTTCACTGTTTCCCATCTTGGTCAAAGTTGTGTTCATGCCAGTCGCGTGTAGGTATGTGGGGTTATGTGTACAGGCATGTGGAATATTTTGACCTATAAAAAAAACAACACTATGGTGATGCACTGTAGATATCAATAGCTCCTGATGATCTATGCAGGATTCTTCATCCATTGGCCTATGTTGCTATCATGGAACCAAGGTGACCTCTGACCACTAATTGATCTGCTCCTCCAGAAACATTTTATTTTATCCTGTTTGTGTTACTGCGAGTTTCATTATATTCCAGACTCGGATTCATTGGTGCTTCTTTTTTAATTCATCCTGTTGGTAAATGGAAGTAACATCTAAATATTACGTCGCTTTTGATAAAAAGCACATCTGGATTCATATCTCATTTTATCTTACTTCCCCTCTTGTCTTTCAGCTCCAGGGTTCCTTGAAAAGAAAACAGATAGTCAACCTGTCTCCTGCCAACAACAAGAGGCCCAACGGCTTTGTAGACAACTCCTTCCTTGATATCAAAAGAATCCGCGTCGGGGAGAACCTCTCTGCAGGACAAGGGGCCCTCCAAGTAAATAATGGACAAAGTCAGATGATGTCAGGGACCTTGCCCATGAGCCAAGCACCCCTAAGAAAGACTAACAATCTGCCTCCCCACACGCATTCTCCTGGCAATGGCATGTTTAACATGGGCTTGAAAGAAGTGAAGAAGGAGCCAGGGGAGACTCTGTCTTGCAGTAAGCACATGGATGGCCAGATGACCCAGGAGAATATTTTTTCTAATAGGTACGGAGAAGACTCCGGAGAGCAATTGATGGATCCTGAACTGCAGGAACTGTTCAATGAACTGACCAACATAACTGTTCCTCCGATGAGTGACCTTGAGCTGGAGAACATGATCAATGCCACCATAAAGCAGGATGATCCATTTAACATTGACTTGGGTCAGCAAAGCCAGAGGAGCACTCCCAGGCCCTCCATCTCTATGGAGAAGACGGTGATCAAAAGTGAATACTCACCTGGTCTGACCCAGGGGCCATCGGGCTCTCCTCAGATGAGGCCCCCATCAGCCGGCCCTGCATTCTCCATGGCCAGCACTGCCCTGTCCACTTCCTCCCCAATTCCTTCGGTCCCTCAGAGCCAGGCTCAGCCTCAGACAGCCTCAGGAGCAAGCCGGGCCTTGCCAAGCTGGCAGGAAGTGTCCCATGCCCAACAGCTCAAACAGATAGCTGCCAACCGTCAACAGCATGCCCGGATGCAGCAGCACCAGCAGCAACAGCAGCAGCAGCACCAGCCTACCAACTGGTCAGCCTTGCCTTCTTCTGCTGGGCCATCTCCAGGTCCATTTGGGCAGGAGAAAATCCCTAGCCCTTCTTTCGGTCAGCAGCCATTCAGCCCACAGAGCTCCCCCATGCCTGGGGTAGCCAGCAGCAGTAGCCAGTCAAAAGTCATGGCTAACTACATGTACAAGGTCAGCTCCTCAGCCCAGGGCGGGCACCTGGATGTGCTTATGCAGCAAAAGCCTCAGGATCTCAGTCGAAGTTTTATGAACAGCTCGCACACAGCCATGGAGCCCCGTCTTGGCAACACCAAGCCTTTGTTCCATTTTAACTCAGATCAAGCAAACCAACAGATGCCTTCTGTTTTGCCTTCTCAGAACAAACCTTCTCTCCTACACTACACCCAACAGCAGCAGCAGCAGCAGCAGCAACAGAGCTCGATGTCAGCTCAGCAGCAGCAGCAGCAGCAGCAGCAGCAGCAGCAGCAACAGCAGCAGCAGCAGCAGCAGCAGCAAAGACAACAGCAGCAGCAACAACAACAGGCACAGCAGCCGCCCTCTCAGCCCACCCAACCTCTGTCAAACCAGCCTTTGCTAAGGCCACCCTTGCCACTTCAGCAAAAGATCCTGCTCCAGAAAATGCAGAATCCGCCCGTTGCAGGACTGGGATACCAAATCTCCCAACAACACAGACAGGTAAGGGCTCTGCTACTCCAAACACAGAGTGCCCAGAGACCACGGGTCTTGGTCATTGTGTTTTGTTTACCATTATGTTTGTGTTGGGACAGGATCAAGACCACAGAGAGAGTAGTGGTTCTGATGGATCCATATGAAGACCTCATGGAGGCATGAGCTAGTATTTCTTTATAGGGCATTAATGCCATTGGGATCTGTAGGGAGCAAAGGCTCTTGCATATTAAGAATGTTTCATTATAATCCATGCCTTTGGTTACAGGTCCAGTTGTCAATCAGATTCCGATATGCAAATTGTTTATTCATCCAGTCCATAAATTGGTCATTAAGTCCACAAGTAGAACCTGAACACCTACCATGTGCAAGATGTTGTGATTATGCTGAGTGTTGGCATAAGGCCACATGTGATATTGAAAGTATTTAACAACTAGTTTAATATCCATACCAACCAATTAAAATGTCTAAATGCCCCACCCATCATACTAGATCCTGCTGTGACTCCATGTTGGTTCTGAGTATCAACCTTAAATTAGACATGATCATTGTCTGCAAGCACAGCCTCCAGAGGGATACAGGCTTTAAAGACTATCATTTTATGAGTGGCAAGAGGAATGATGTGAGAGCACAGAGGTTGGGTATCTTACCCAGCAAAGGGAAACCAGGGCAGGCTTCTGGAGAAAGTAATGTTGGAGTTAAAGTTGCATGTTAAAGGATGAAGTCATCATTATGATAAACAACAACAAAAATCTGTGGTTACCTTATATCCTGTGGGTACCATAAAACAGGGATTTTATTCTGCCCCAAACATGTGTATTTGAAGAAATAGCTATGTATCTCCAGAGCACATACTGATGAGGAAGCTCTAGTTCTTAGGGAACTTGAAAGAGGAAACTCTTCCTGGAAAAAAAGGAAGGAAAGAAGGAAGGAAGGTAGGGAGTGAGGGAGGGAAGGAAGGAAGGAAGGAAGGAAGGAAGGAAGGGAGGGAGGGAGGGAGGGAGGGAGGAAGGAAGGAAGGAAGGAAGGAAGGAAGGAAGGAAGGAAGGAAGGAAGGAAGGAAAGTGTGAGGGAGAGAGCTTGGATGTTGCTAGTGCATGTAATTTGACAGTTCTACATTAGTGTCCAAGCACAAGAACAGCAAATTACATGTCAAAACAGTATGTTGGGACAGCACAATGGCACAGAGCCTAATTTCAGTCCCATTCCTAGAGTAGTTTTCATGGTCACAGCCCAGAAAAGAATGCCACAAGCACCACAGACTGTGGCCAAGCTAACCTTTGCCCTAGATGTGAGAAAACTAGACTCAACTAGGATTCTAGAGCTTTGTATCAAGTAAAGCTTTCAGTTCTTATTTATTTAAAGAGTGTTCTATATTTTAATTGTAGATTATGAAGAATGAACTTATTAAGAATCATGTGTATATTTTAGAAGGTTTCGTTTTTAACATGGGTAGTTTGGGGATCATTTAAAAACAAATGGTACTGTGGAACTACTTTCTCAGTTACATGTAGCCATATTGATATGGATAAATTTAGGTTCAAATTTTTACCAACACTCACTAGGTACATGACCTCAAGCAAGTCTTCTAAGTCTCAGTTTCCTAACCTTTAAATTTGATAATAATATACCCTAGGTTTTTTTATAATGAAATAATTATTAGTTTAGAGTCTAGAATAAAGTTGGCTATTATTGTGGTTATCATAGAAAGAACCATATATGATATCAAAATATTTTAACAAGTATTAGTATCATGTAGGAAAGGCATTAGAGTAAGTTTCAAATTCTAACAAAATAATATTGGAGGAATAAAAGAGAACTATCACAATTTTTTTCTCTAGCAATATAGTGAGTGGGGAGTGATTTACCCTCTCTGGGCCCAGACTTCAGACCATAAAATGGAAATAATAAGTAATGACATATTAATGAGAGTTAGCATTTCTTGAGTGTTTATAACTGGCATGACTTCTGCCTCCCTTACTTGTGGTATCTCATTTTACCCATATGAGGAAAATACCATTATTTTCATCTTACAAGTGAGGCATAGAGAGGTTAAATAACTTTCCCACAACCACACAGATAATAAGTAGCTGAGCCAGGTTTCTGATGGTCTACTTTGAAGGGTTGTGCATTTAGCCACTAGGCTTTGCAGCTCACAGGTAGGATTTGTTGAGAAATGAATGACCACCTAGAGATCGTTGTGGGATTCTTAAAAGGAATACATCTTCTCATATTGGACAATATTTACACAATATACATAATTGAGTAAGTCCTTTTGGGATAGAGAAAGTCTTAAATCTCTAACCTTTGGGGTTGTTAAAAGAATTTTTAAAAAGCCGAAACCGGTTTGGCTCAGTGGATAGAGCGTCGGTCTGTGGACTGAAAGGTCCCAGTTCGATTCCGGTCAAGGGCATGTGCATTGGCTGTGGGCACATCCCTGGTTGGGGGTGTGCAGGGGGCAGTTGGTCGATGTTTCTCTCTCATCAGTGTTTCTAACTCTCTATCCCTCTTCCTTCCTCTCTGTAAAAAATAAATAAAAATATATTTTTTTTAAAAAAAAGAATTTTTAAAAAATTGTGTAACTTCCTAGTTGTAGACCTTCCTAAGGATGAACATTACGGAGCTAGTCAAAATAAATACTTTGCAGCAGGTGCCTCATCAGTCTTCTTTGGGAGCCTTCCTACCACCTCTGACATCTGTCCTGTTTCCAGCTCTATTGCTCACATCAACAACCGTACACCATACTTCTGGTCCCCTAGTCCCCACCTGAGCTTCTAGGATCCAAGCACATTAATGGGTATTAATGGCAAACTCAGCAAATATCTTCCAGTGTCTTAGATGATTTTTTACTTTTCCCAATGCATATGATACATAGAACGCCAAGATAATTTTTGCCTTTTTGAGAAGGCTTTTAAAAAGTGTTAGAAATAGTGGTGGCATTCCAAAGCGAAAGGCCTCTTCTAAATAGAAAGGTAAGTGATACCCATTTAAAGCTTTATTTCAGCTTTGTAGATTGAACCTATGTCCCTTCCAGCTCACTGATTCTATGAGCTATGACACTGAAGTCTTTTGAGTCTGAGTTGTAAGTGAATGTAGCAGAGCTCTAGAGTCAAGTAAGTGTTGCCCTCTTGAAAGCATTCACCTTTGTGGAGTTGGGCCCATTCTAATAATGGTGCTATTGTTCAATATAGTTACGAAGTTTTCCTCTGGGGATTTTCTTCAGAGCTTTTAGTACACTGAGTGGATTATTACCAATGCAACAATATTCATCCTGTCAGGGAGGTTTTTAAAAATAGTCAAGCTGGATAATGCTGCTTTGGGTCAAAAACAAGGAATAACTGATCTTATAGGGCTGCATGTCAAGCTTGGTTTATGAACTTTCTCTGAAGGCAATAAAGAAAATAAGTTCCTTCCCAATATAATAATTTTGAGAAGCAACTTTCATTTGGATGTAAATATTTCAAAGGTTTTTTCTAATTTATGTTGTTATTAATCCTCACCCAAAGATATTTTTCCCATTGATTTCTAGAGAGAGTGGAAGGGGGGAAGGAAGGAGGGAGGGAGGGAGGGAGGGAGGGAGGGAGGGAGGGAGGGAGGGAGGGAAAAAATGATCAGAGAGAGACACATTGATTGGTTGCCTTCTGCATACACCCTAACCAGGGCTGGGGATCAAGCCTGCAGCCCAGGTATGTGTCCTTGACCAGGAATCATTGAACCTGTGACCCTTCCATCCAAAGGCCAGCCCTCTAGCCACTGAGCAACACTGGACAGGTCAAGTTTTTCTAATTTTTATTGTCTCATCCAGTATATTGCCAAGTATTCTCAACTCAAAGAGAATAGATTTAACTCTCCCATTCACAGCAAACATGTGTATTCTCATTTCAGATTCACTAAATATCTGTTACTCATGATCAAAGACATGGGAGGAGGAATTGATAATTAATCAACTCTTAAGTTTATCAACTAAAGCATCCTAAATGAAAACAATAGTCGTGACTTTTTTTCTGCTTGTCATACTCACTTTATGTCAAACACAGGAAGATTTACTATGGGATTTGCTAATTGGAGCCCTTTAGCCTTGGAAATGCTGGAAATCTTGGCTTTCTCTTACAGAATGGTACACTGAATTTGTTCATTGGTTGCTTGTAATTTACCCAGTAGAGTGTGCACAGATGGCCTTCTGCTCAACTTTCAGAACTCAGACAGATCTGCTTGCTCAAGCAGAGGCTAAATTTGGGGGATTCCTAGGCCCCTCTCCCTTTGTTAGGTACCCACCTCTGTTCTCCTGGAAGTGCCTAAGAGATAGATGCAGCATAATCGAATTGCTGTAAACATCTTATTGTTCCATGCCTGGGGTGGTTTTGAGTAAAGCCCCTTCTCCAGAGACCTTGAGAACAAATGGTATTTGGCATTTCACAAAATGTCTTCAGCCACTCTGTCTTGCTAATGTTTGGGGCTTTTCAAATTGGAAAAGCTCCCAGCTATAATTTTCTTCCCTTTCTGATTTGAAGGTTATGGGAGAGGGCAAGAGAGGGATGTAATGCATGCAGGTCTGATCTATCTTCATGACTTGTTTAAGGTGTGAGTTACTGGCTGACCAGGACTCATATAAGAGTAGTCCGAAAGCACTAATCTCTTGAGTCAAAAAAGTGATCTTTTTTTCAGAGCTTTTTAATTAGACACTTAAAAGTGTGAATTTTTTTCTAACATTAGATCCGTGAAACTCAAGTGGATTCTATATTTGGTTTAGAATTCTCCCATCTCTAAAAATTCTGAGAGGGCAGGCAGCCAGTGAATGGATGGTTTGTTATGACCGAAACATAAATTTGTACATTTCCTCCTTCGGTTAAAGCCAAGCTCCTCAATCATACATCAAGAACCTCACCACACTCTCTCTGCCTAGCCAAGCTTATCCTTCACTGCTCTGCATATCAACCCTGACTTAAATCAGGCAAGTCTCCTAATGTTCTCCTCCCCTCTTTTGGAAGGTAATTTTGTTTATGTCTGATCTTCAAGATTAACATTCAGAAAACTGTTTCCCAACTGGCCTGGGTGAGGGTGGAGGAATCACTCTACTTTTCATATACTGACAATACTAGGTGTGCATAATGGCAGATTTTGTAATCAAAGAAAACACGATAATTTCAAGAGAAACATCAAAAGTGCTTTATTCAAAGTAATGTTCATCACTAGCTACACATTTCCCCCATCTTTCAGGTAATTTGTGGATACCATCCCAATAGAACTTTTCTTGTTTTGAGGCAAACCATTCAGAGACCCAGTTTTCCACTTCTTTGTACGTTTTGAAGTGCTGCTCAGAAAGTGCGTGTGCCACCAATCAGAACAAGTGATAATCTGAAGGAGCAAGGTCTGGTGAATTAGATGGGTGGGTTAATACTTCCCAGGCAAGATCTTCTAATGTGTCTTTAACTGGTTTTGAAGTGTGTGATGGTGGGTCATCATGAAGCAAAATTACTTTGCTGTGTCTTCTGGAACATTCTGGTGGTGTCACGATCAAAGCGTGTTTCCAATTGATTCTTTGTTGTTGATTAACGGTTTCACCTGGTTTTAAAAGCTCATCTTAATTTTTTTGGTGTGATGGTAAATGGGATTTTTTTTTAGTCTCTCTTTCTGTAAGTTCACTATTGATGAATAGAAAGTCCATAGATTTCTTAGCATTAATTTTGTATCCTGCTACATTGCCAAATTCATTTATTAACTCTATTAGTTTTTTGATGGAATCTTTTGGGTTTTTTATGTATAATATCATTGATACACATCTTTATCCAATAAGGCTTGTAATTGCTATTCTTCAAACTTTATCTGTTGACTTGGACATTTTTTGTCTTTCACATAGAAATCATCACTTTTAAAACATTTAAACCAGCATTCACAAGTATCTTGAGATGGAGCATGTTCACCATAAGCTTCTCGAAGTATATGATAACTTTTTCCTCAAAATAATGAATTAAAACATCCCACAAATACTATTTTTTGGCACAAAATTCAACATTTTTAAGCATAAAGATATCTATGATGTTAACACCTTCAGCAAATTTGAAATATGAAGTTTTGAAGCTTGCTGTCAATTCAACAAAATAGCATATATATCAAATCACATATATATCAACATATGTGTAACTCCATCTATTGAAATAAATCTGCATTATTAACTGGTAAACCTAATACTTCTACATACTTACAATTGCCAGTGAACATGCCAGAAAAGAGACAGAACCTTGGATCAGCAGGACATACCTTTTCTAATGGGAAAATCATCATGAATCAGTGTTCTACAACAATATATCATGCAATCCGCCCTTTTCTGGAGGCTGAAATGTCAGTCAACAGGCCAGTGCCAGGGTTTGGGTTTAGGGCAGTGGCTCTCAACCTTCCTAATGCCGCGACCCTTCAATACAGTTCTTCATGTTGTGGTGACCCCCAACCATAAAATTATTTTTGTTGCTACTTCATAATTGTAAATCTCAATCCACAGGTTGAGAACCGCTAGCAGGGTCACCTAAGACCATCGGAAAACACAGATATTTACATTACGATTCATTAACAGTAGCAAAATTACAGTTATGAAGTAGCAACGAAAATAATTTTATGGTTGGGGGTCACCACAACATGAAGAACTGTATTAAAGGGTCACGGCATTAGGAATGTTGAGAACCACTGGTTTAGGGGCTAAAACCAGGTTAAAGGAAGTCAGGAGCATGAAGGGCCAAAGATGAAACAAGCTAAAGTCCTAAAAAGAAAAGCTGGGAAACAAAATCAATCAGTATATCCAGAACCCAGGAGGGAAGCCAAAAGACAGAAACTAACTTACGGTCAAGGGTAAAGTATATTGACATGAAATCCAGAGGGAAGTTAGGATAGAGACTCAAGAAAAGTGAGGTGATCATTGCAAGTGACCTCTGACTATTTGGTGATTTCTGTTAGGACTCACCTTGATGAGGTTATGCTGGCAAAAGGGAAAGGGGCTGGCGCAGACACACTGACAGTTGTCCATGGCGGGCCAGGAGCTTATGTTTGCATAGTCATTTGATCTTTGATATTTTATCATTCATCTGTTAAGTTTACAAAGGAAACAAAAATTTGTTTTTAAATTTTATCTTTGATATTTTATCATTCACCTTTTAAGTTTACAAAGAAAACAAAAAGTTGTTTTTAATACTCCAGGAAACTAGTGCTAAGGCCAGAATCCACAGTGACTTTCCAGACATATATTAATACCAGAGGCCTGATGCACAAACTTTGTGCAAGAGTAGGCCTTCCTTCCCCCTGGCTGCTGGCAATGGCTTCCCTCCAGCACCTGGGACCTGGGCTTCCCTCGCAGCCCCAGCTTCATCCAGAAGGTCATCTGGAAGGACAACCACTCTAATTAGCATATTACATTTTTATTACTATAGATGATTTGTCTTGAAGAATCTTGTTGGAAAAATTAGCAGAGGGGATTTTTCATGTGTTCTGTTAGTTAATTCGTTTGTATTTTAACATTAATTCCAATTCCGTGCCATATACAAATAACCCAAATGGTAGATACTGCCAACCTTTTTTAGCAGGGGAGGGCATTGAGGCTCAGAGAGGTTAAATAACTTGTTTAGAGTTAACGTGAATAACTGGTCTGAGTTTAAGTCCAATGCTAAGAACTGTGCTGCCTATGTTTGAAGATAGGTAGAGGTGGTTTGGGTTGTGCTAGCAGGGCCTTTATTGTGAAATCTTTTTGAAATGTAACTGTTGTCTATATTCTCAGTTTATTTCTACCTCGTGGAAAATTTGAGCCAATTCTGATGCAGGGGGTGGGGCAACGAATATCTTCAAACAATTTCCTTAAGTTGCCTTATCTGAATCCACAGATCTTTATGTTTCCTGGTATGCCACAAACGAAAGATTCCAAACTAAACTGAGTACTCCATTCTTAATTCTATTGTTTATTCATTCAAAAATATTCTTTGGATGCCTGCTATATGCCAGGCACAAATCTGGATACTGATACAACTAAGAACAAAGATGAAGGTGTAATAGAGGAAGAGAGAAAATAATTATTTTTAATTTAAATAATTATTATTTTCAAATTGAACTATTTTCATCATATTGCAGGCTTATTATTTGTTATTAAATTTATTGGGATAACATTGATTAATAAAATTATGTAGGTTTTAAGTGTACAAATCTATAATACATCTTCTGTATATTGTACTGTATATTCAACACCAAAAGTCAAGTCTTCTTCTGACACCATATATTTGACCCTTTCACCTTTTATCACCTCCCCCCAGTACCTCTATCCCCTTCTGACAACTACCATATTATTGTCTATGCCAATGAGTTTTTATTTGTTTGTTTGTCTTCTTTGTTCATTTGTTGTTTTCAGTTTTATGTCCCATATATAAGTGAAATCATATGGTTCTTAATTTTTTTCTCTCTGCCTTATTTTGCTTAGCATGATATTGTCAATATCCATCTATGTTATCACAAATGGAAGTATTTCATCTTTTCTTATGGATGAGTAGTATTCCATCACATCTTCTTTATCCAATCATCTATCAAAGGACACTTCAGTTGTTTCCATGTCTTGGCCATTATGAATAATGCTGCAATGAAAATAGGGGTACATATATCTTTAGGAAGAAATGTTTTTAATTCTGGGGGTAGATATACAAAAGGGGGGTTGCTGGGTCACATAGAACTCTATTCTTAATTTTTTAGGAACCTCCATACATATTGTTTTAATAGTGTTTATACCAGTCTACATTCCCCCCAGCAGCAAATGAGGGTTCCCTTTTCTCCAAAACATCTTCAACACTTACTGTTACTTACCTTGTTAATGATAGCCATTCTAACAGTATTAGATGGTATTTCATTGTAGTTTTGATTTGCATTTCCCTAATAGCTAATGAAATTGAGCGTATTTTCATACATTTGTTGGCCATTTGTATGTCTTCTTAAAAGAAATGTCTGTTCAGGTAGGTCCTCTTCCCATTTTTCAATCAGATTGTTTTGTTGTTGTTGAGTTGTATGAATTCTTTATACATATACATATATACATATATATATATATATATATATATATATATGTAGTAACATTCACATAACTTTATTTTTTTCTTCTCCATTAACTTTTTTATTTTTTCATTATTTTTTAAATTTTTTTATTGATTATGGTATCACATAATTGTCCTCATCCCCCCCATTCCCATCCTAGACACCTCCCCACTTATGTCCCCATCCCCCTGTTGTCCATGACCACTGGTTAGGCTTATATGCATGGTTGATCTCTCCCCCTTATCCCCTACTATAGGTGGTGTTTACAAATATCTCCAATTTGGTTGGTTGCCTTTTAGATTTGTTGATAGTTTTTTTTGCTGTGCAGAAGCTTTTTAGTTTGATATAGCCCCATTCATTTAATTTTGTTTTTGTTTCCATTGCCTTTGAGGTCAAACTCACAGAATCCTCTCTCTTAGATCAAGGTCCACACGTGTAGCACTTTTGTTTTCTTCTATGTAATTTATTGTTTTAGGACTTATATTTAGGTCTTTCATTTATTTTGAGTTAATTCTTATGTATGGTGGCAAATGGCAGTCTGGTTTCATTCTTTTGTATGTGGCTTTTCAATTTTCCCAGCACCATTTATTGAAGAGGCTTTCTTTTCTCCATTGTATGTTTTTGGTTTCTTTGTCAAAATTTATTTGTGCATATACATGTGGGTTTATTTCTGGGCTCTCGGTTATGTTCCATTGGTCTGTGTGTATGTTTTTATTTCAGGCTTCTGTTGCTAAGGCTGATTTGCTGCTGGGCTTTTTGGTACCTCTGATCCCAGATAAAAATGGAAAAAACCCAAGGGAGTGGTATGTGATTTAGTTTTTAAAGCAAAAAATCCAAGGGTTTTGTTAGATTTTTTAAAATGATAAAGCAAATTTATTCACTCTCTTTTTCTTCAACATGATCCATCAAGATTTAAGAACCTGTTCAGGATTACTATTAAGAGTTTCACAATAGGGAAAAACCATAATTCTTGCATTCATTCATGTGATAAAAATTTATTGAGCACCTACAGTGTGCCAAGAATTGGAGATTAAAAGATAAAGTGATCCAAAGAACCCTCTTTGTACTCCTCTAAAAGATCAGGAAGGCATGGTCCCTCCTTTCAATGAGCTTTTGATCTGAAGAAGACATCTGTCCCTAATATTTATTGGATTCCATTTGGTACATCTACCACATTGTTCTTATCCTTCACAATCCACTCTATATAGTAACTGAGCCCAAATCACATGGGCCTCTCCCCTACGTCTACCAGTTCAACTTTGAACGTGTTGTTTTAGTCTTTTACAGAATATAACTCTATTTGCTGGATATTCCACTTTCATTTTTATTTCATGGTTGTACATAATAGTTCAGAGCACAATGGAGTGAATTAGTGTAAAACAACAATTAACTCCTTTATCCCTCAATAAAGACATAAGCACAATAACAAGAACATGTTAGGGTTTAAATCCACAGTTAGGAGAATGGCTTTTATTCTTCTCATTCCAAGGTCTTTGTCCATGTGTTGCATCCATCAATAAGAGCTGTGCATTTAAAGCATTAGTGGGTAATTTAGCCTGTTGAATACCAAGTTTCCAACCAAAGGAAAAAGGGGGTATGAGGTTAAGAAATAGATTTGATCCTGGAGACGGAAATGCAAGAGGGTTAATGGAAAATCTGACAGATATTTAACTGTAATGTGCATTAATGTAGGTGGCTGAAACAATCCCCTTTGCACCCATTTTAATTAGTTTTGCCTTTTTAAATCATATGCCAGGTTTTATCAGTTTGGTAGTCGGAGGGGGGGGGTCTTCTTATGAAATCTAAAGGAAACATAAACACATTTAAGCAGTGTACTACTATAATCAGTAAATTTTCACATTAATGCTAATTAAAGTCAGGCGCAAAGATTTGAGATTCAGAAGGTGTTTACTATAAAGAGTTCTAGGTTTGAAACAAAACACTGCACAAATGTTTAGACTACTCGAGTCAGAGAGATGTAATTCTAGTGAATCATCTTCTTCTACATTGTGTTTTAAGCAGGTAAGACCAAACTTACAGAGAGAGAGAGAGAAAGAGAGAGACAGCCTAGGCAGCTCTCTGGATACTAATTAGAGGACTCTGGCTGAATACTTGCATTTTATACAATGAATCTGAACAATAAAGTGGCACCTCAGTCTCCAAGCAATAAATTGAGTTGAGCATAATAGAGGGAAGCCAATGACTCCTTTCCTGTGCATCCTGCAAAATCAAGCTTCAGGGTCTCCGAGGATGAAAGAATGGGGGTTGCTGACCTGTTTCCTGTTCTTTGGACTGCTAATTCCCTCCACCCTGAATCACTGGTATTTGCCACAGTTTGCTTTTCATAGGAGCTGAAATTCAGCTCCGCCTTCAGGAAGCATGAACCTCATAAACAGGGAGCCCTTCAAGGCCCTGCTTCTTGGGAGTCCACAGGTCCGTGTGGGTGAGCACCTGAAGTTGTGGCCCCCTCATTCTGGTATTTCACTCACATTTCTCTGTCTCTATGTCTTTTGTCCCATTCCTCCCACCCGTGGCTGTGCCCTTTCCTCTTGTACCCTTCCCCTACAGTTAAGGTGACCAGACATCCTGCTTTTGGCGGGACAGTCCTGATTTTTAACAATTTGTCCCATGTCCCTCAGTGTTTTAATATTTGAATCAGGACTTTTTTAAAACGCCACAGGACGTGGGACAAATTGTTAAAAATCAGGAGTGTCCCGCCAAAAGTGGGACATCTGGTCACCTTACCTACAGACCAATTTGCCTCTCTTCCCTGACCTTCTTGAGACCTGTTCTATGGCAGGCCATGAAAGGGGGTAGGTACATTTAGCCCCTGGGGTTGTTACTAGCAACAAGGGTGAAGAGACTTTTCCTGGCAAAGGATCCACATTGGGGAAACCCATGAGGCTAATGCACTGCAGGCCCATCTCTGTCCCATGAGACTCCGGCATAGAGGAGTGAATTCTGAATGGACATACCCAGGGGCAAAGCATCCAGAATAGCTTCTGACCATTATCCCAGTCTCACTTCAAGTGCTTGCTAACTGGCCTGCCTCCTTCCGGTCTTGCTGAAGAGTGAGTATTCTAAAATAGGTGTTTGACATGTCTGTCACCTGCCTAAACCCTTCAAAATGATCTACGTTTTCTCAGAATGAAATCCAACTCCTTGCCTGGCTCATAAATCCCTGCGTGGCCTGCTCCTGCCAAGCACTCCAGATTAACTGCTTTTCATTCCCAGTTTGCTTTTCCTCTGACTCCTACCCATTCGTCCACATCATCCCCTCAAACTCATACACACTCTGCCCTTCAGCTCCCTCCATAAAAAGTGTCCTCCAATTCCTAAAAAGTAGCATGCTTTCTCTCACCTCATGTATTCAGATGTGCTGTTCCTTCTGTTTGGAACATTCTTCTGCTCTATTCTGCTTGACTAACCAACCTTAAGCTTTCTCAGTCTCAGCTAAGACATTTCCTCCAAGAGATTTCTCTGACCTCCCACTCTGGATTAGCTCCCAGCTATATTTTCTGGTAGCTCCCTCTACTTTCTCTTCTTTAGCAGGTATCACTTCTCATACATCTTTGTTCTTGTGTGTCTTCCTCTTTATTCTAGCCCTTAACAAACCTACTATGTAGAAGGCACCCAAAATGTATTTGTTGTGCAAATGAATTGTACCATTAACCCACCATCCTTTCTTCAGTTCTGAGGATTTAAGGATGCCAACCTCACCTTCTCCTCCTCAGAAGATAGGAATAGGAATTAGCACTTCTACCTTCCTCCATACCAAGTTTGCCCTTAAAAACACCACTGGTCGATGGACCTGCACCAATAGTTTTAGTTATCAAAACTGGGAACCAGAGAATTCACTGTCTGCTCCTGCACAGGTCAAACCTGTGGAGGGGAATTCTGCAGAGGCACTTTTGATGGAGGTGGAACTGACCTGTCCTGGGGAATCATATGGGTAAGAGAACCAAGATAATTTTATCAAGAATATTCCAGCCAAAACCGGTTTGGCTCAGTGGATAGAGCATCGGCCTGCAGACTGAAGGGTCCCAGGTTCATGCGTGCAGGAGGCAGCTGATTGATGTTCTCTCTCATTGATGTTTCTAACTATCCTTCTCTCTTCCTCTCTGTAAAAAAATCAATAAAAATATATTAATAATAATTTTCAAAAAAGAATATTCCAAGTGATCTTTCTTTCAAAAAACATGTATGGAATATCAGTAATTCACCAATAGTGATCAAGACACAATCTCTTCCCATAAACAGGTGGTTATAATGTAGTAATTATAAAGGTGTCTGATAGAAGTTACTATAAGGTATTCTGAGAACACAGATGACATTCCCATTATACCTTTGGGAACCAGAAAAGGCTTATTGGAAGAGTTATCATCTAAGTGTCTTCCTCAAGGAGAACAGGAGTTAGTGAAGTGGAAGGGTGAGAGTCTTCCAGACACAGCTAAGTTCTTCTGGAAGAGTCTAAGAAGTTCAATATGGCTTGACTGTAAAGTACAAGGTCAGGGGAAGAGAGGGATGAGACAAGAGGGGTGAGCAGGAGCTAGATCATGAGGAGTCTTACAAGCTATAGCAAGGAGTATAGATATTCATGCTGAGGGCAATAGAAAGTTATGGAAACAATTGTGAGGGTTGTTTTTAAACAGAAACATAACTTGTACCTACAACAAGGTAGTTGCTTACTTCAAACATGTTAAATGTTATTAGATTTGTCTTCAGAAAAGTTGCTCTATTTACAGTAAGGAGAGCATACTGGAGGGGCCAGGCCAGGGGCAAGCAGACCTTCACAATATTGATATGCCAAGATCATTTTAGATATTTGAATGTGCCAACCTTAGAATGTCTCTGGGCATTCACCTGTCCTCTCTCTCATTCTCTCCCTTAGCCTTCGGATCTAGCTTCTCAAAGGCCAATGTTGTACTCCAGCTCCTGCTCCAGCAGACTTTTTCTATTCGTTATTATCTCATATATTTCCTCTCACCTTTCTATCTTTGAACATGCTCATGGCCCCAGCAACCTTCAAAAATAACTTTCTGTCAACATTCCTATCCCTTTGATCCCTATTTTCCCAGATGCCAGGCTCAGAATCTCTGCAGTGGAGTAATCTTTCTCTCTGCCTAGGCCTACCTTCCCAGGTGCTGATCTGATCCCACTCTTGACCATCCATCCACACCTCCTCCTCTTCTCCACCTCCACTGCTGCTGCCCGTGTGCTCGCATTGTTGCAACACACCCTTCAATCTCCCTCTTTCCAGCTCCCTTGTCCCTCTCACTAAGGGGTTGTGCCTTGCTCTGTATCCCTTAGGGTTGAGGCCAGTGGCTGGGATTCCAGGTATTTCTGTTGCTTTGCCCAGGCCTCCACCCTAGAATTGCAACTTCATCCCAGACCCAGTCACTCCTTGAGTTCCTCTTCACAGGACCAGCTCTCCTCCCCATGACTGTCTTTTCCCCAACTGCTCCCTTTCCCCTGTTGTCCACCTGCGTAGACAGCTCTGAGGTGTTTTAGAATCCAAGTCCCTGGGCCTCCCCATCCCCTGCCCTAACTGTCCATGTTGCTATAAAATAAGTAAAGGTTGTTTCTTTCTCCTCTCAAGTGTACAGCATAGTGCAGGCACTTCCAGTACAGTTCTTTCGTTGTTTTGTAATTATGTTTAGGACAACTGTGAATTTCTAGAAAGTTGGGACCACGAAATTTGTCTTTCTCACTCTGAACTCACAAAGCATTTTGTATTTTCATTGCGTTCATTACTTTCTACTGTGAACTGTAGTTAAATCTATACTTTAAACCTTACACTAAATTTTAAGTTCCTTGAGAACAGAGTTTGTGTATAATTCATCTTTGTACCTCCAAGAGCTAACAGATTACCTGAGAGAAAGTCCCAGTATCTGGGCACAGAAACAGAGAAGAGGAAAGAGGAAAGAAAGAAGTTATACATGGTGTGTGTGTATGTGTGTGTGTGTGCGCGCGCACGCGCGTGCATGCTCACATGCACGCACACATTGTATAGACTATATGATCTTAAAATCAAAAGAAAATAAATAAATTGAATAATTATTATATTAATTTGAATATAAAGTATGCATTTATTGAGAAGTTATACATTGTTTACTTAAAAAAATGTTATAAGGATCATAATATTCAGATGGCCTTGGCCAAGTTACTTGAACTAATTACCTAAAACTAAGCTGTCATCTGTAAAATGAGAATGGCACCTATTTTGCAGGATTACTGAAAAACTTCCATGCAATAGCCTGTAAGATATACAACGAATACAAGGTCTGTACCTTATATGTAATCTACAAGTGTTAGCTTGCTTTTCTTTGCAAAATAAGGACCATCAGGACCAAATCCATTCAAAGAATCCAAATTAAATGTTAGTAGACACTTCCCTTGGCTGAATTCCAAAATGGAGCTCTCATTTCATTCTGAGTTTCCAGGCAACTAAGGCAAAAAGAAATTATGTGGGGATATAGGGATTTTTAAAAATATAAAAGCAGCATGCAAGTTCATCAATGAAGACAAATTTTTTTCCTGGAAATGAGTTTAATGGTACATTTATCACTGGCAGGATTAGGTAATATTATGGACATCTTCCACTGGAAATCTTGCAAAGAAACTATGATACTGTTTACTTTGATGTTTCTGCTATTAAGCTGCATTATAAAAGCCGAGGCCAAAATACTAGACTGGAAGTCAGTGACTGTTTTTCCCTGGGAAGCAGAGATCATGTGGAACAGATATAATGTTTTCTGAAGTTTTGTTTCAATGGTTTTCACACTTGGTTTTAGCAAGAATACTTTTTTCACCCCTCCCCGTTTCCAGGGTGCCCCTGGGACACCTCCCTGGATCTGTCAGTTCCTTCAAGAGCATTTTCAAACCAGGGTTCTGGCTTGTTCCAAGAATAGTTCAGAGACCATATAGGAATGCATCGTTAAAGTTCCCGTGGACTGCCTCACTCGAATATCAATTGTCTTGAATGAGTTTCTGGCAAACCCATGCGTTGTGTAAAGTAGATTAGACCTGTGGAATGTCCACCTCAGAATCAGATTTCAGGAAGAGCTTTTCAAAATGCCTTTAACTATAATCCTACCCCCTCCACACAGAACAAAACTCTAAATTTCAGATATGACCCCTCTGTTCTCCAGACCAAGCTCAGTAAAAAATCACCATGAAAAAAAATCAGCAATTGATATAGTTAGTTAACATTCAACACATTTTAAGCACCTCCTGTATACAGAAAACCATGCCTGCTGCATTAAAAAAAATTTAGTAAGTAGGGCATGCTGTGTGGAGGTGGGAGCAGCGTGAGTGTATATGAGAAACACAACACATAAATTCTGGACCCAAACTTGTTCCTAAATATTTTGTCTTCAATAATTGGACCTTGTTTACTTTCTTTGCTTCAATTTTATTCTATAGTTCTGAATTATAAGACTCTACATGCAATTATTGTCCTCATTTTTAATTTGATTTTATTACCAAAATAACACATGCAAATAATATAAAAAGACAAATATTGCTAACATGCGAAAGCTAAAATTGGCACCCCCTTCCCTCAACTTTCTTAGTCTCTAGAGAAATGATCCACTTTGATCATTTTGAGTTGCTTCTTCTGGTATTTATTGCCATATTTCTAAATTCATCCATATCTGCAGCCTTTGGATTTACTCATTTTAAGCCACGTCTATCACTTCTTGTTGTAACAGGGGAAGACTTTGGTTTTATCTCCAACCTTTTCCCCTTTAAATTTGTTTAAACCCATATCACTGTTTTCAGAATCCTGAAAGACAAGCACTATACTATAACTGTAATTCCTCTTCAGGGGTATCTAACTATTGTTTTGTTGTTGTTGTTGTTTGTGGGGTTTTTTCATTTGTGATGTTTTTGTGAGCCTCTGGCTAAACCTTCTCATGCCTCTTAACAGCTCTGAGAAACATCTCTCAACATGGTTTTCACACTGTAATTCCTGTCAGATCATCTGTTGGCTCCGTTTCTTTTCTTGGATACGTCTTCCCAGGAGTCTTCCATCCCAGCAATAATGAGGGGTGTTCTCTAGGCCTATATATAGCTGTCATCCTAGGACTTCCTGCCACTGTCACGGGAATCCCTTCCCTTCATCTCTTTATCAGAGTCTCCGCTTCTGAATGCCTCGTGTTGTTCCGTTTGTTTGTTATTTACTCTCTCATTTGGGTGGGCTACATCTTCTGTTAGCTTCCTGACAAAGGGTGTGTGGAAAGTAAAATGTTGCAGCCTTCAGAGAAATTATAACCCATCCGAGGTGATAAGGGGAAAAAAAATGCAAACACCAAGAATGAAAGATGTGCCAAAACCGGTTTGGCTCAGCGGTAGAGCGTCGGTCTGCGGACTGAAAGGTCCCGGGTTCGATTCCGGTCAAGGGCATGTACATTGGTTGCGGGCACATCCCCAGTAGGGGGTGTGCAAGAGGCAGCTGGTCGATGTTTCTCTCTCATCGACGTTTCTAGCTCTCTATCTCTCTCCCTTCCTCTCTGTAAAAAATCAATAAAATATATATTTTTTAAAAAAGAATGAAAGATGTCAAACATAGATAATCTATCTGTATAAAAGCCCAAGCCATCAAACAACTGGTTGACCAGTTGACTGGTTGTTTTGATGTACACTGACCACCAGGGGGCAGAGTCTCAACACAGGAGCTGCCCTCCGGTGGTCAGTGTGGTCCCACAGTGGGAGCGCTGCTCAGCTGACTGCCGGGCACAGACACTGGACTCACTGGCAAGCACAGCTGCTTGGGCATGAGCCTCTCCTACCTCTGGTACCTCTCCTACCTCTCCAAGTGGCAGTGGCTGCAGCAGGCACAGTAGGTTCGGTTGAGCAGGAGAATTGGAGCACAAGTTCTTCTCTCGCCACCTGCCGCTGCTCACACTACTACATCCCCCAGGGGTACCAGACTGCAAGAGGGCGCAGGCCAGGCTGAGGGACCCCACCGGTGCCCGGATGGTGCCAGGCCTCTAGTGTCCTCATAAGTATGCCTGGTGCTACAGAGTTTGCAGAAAGGAGTAAGAAAGGAGCTGGGGAAAGGTCAATGGGGGGGGAAGGGGAAGGAGATATAGTACTACTATTTGTAATACTTTAAACAATAAAATTAAATTTAAAAAGAAAAAGTAAAAGAAAGGAGCCCTCATATATTTAGCCTCTACTATGGGCTAAGTACTTTCTCCATGACATTCCTAAGAAATAAAAATAAATGTTTCCTCTTTCTGTCTGAAGACACTGAGAACAGAGTGGTGTAGTAATTTGCCTAAGTCCCACAGCTATCGGGTGGTTGCACTGGAACGCAGAGATCATGTTTGTTTGCTTCTAGAATTCTCCACACACTGTGTCTCTGAGCCAAAAACCATAAAGTATGATCCTTGCCCTCAAGGAGTTTGTTCAACCCTGTCTTTAATCCAGTGTCAGACACTTGCTGTTTTCTGGCCCAGGATGTTTCCCTGGTACGTGTGTGTGCGTGCACATGCGTGTGATTAAACTCTGGTTAATGCGACAGCTATTTGCATAGTTTCATGTACATGAAAATTTTTTAAATAATATTTTTCTGTGCCATTCTGGAACAGAGCTATTTCCAAAGGAGCTCTCAATTCCTTATTCCCCTCTATTTATTAGGGATTAGGCGGTTACAGTCTGATCTGGTTACAACTGAAAATATGTTAGTGGTTTTGCCCTTCTCCCTGGTGGATTTTGGTTTCTATGGCAGTCAGTTCGTTTTCTGACATTTGTCACGTTTAGCTCTTGCCCTAAGAGACATCCAGTATTCTTGGAGGGGAATTGACGGAGGAGAGGGAATGATACATACTTCTGACTGGAGTGCACCTGCAGGTTACTGCAAACTCTCACTCCCTGAGACTCTGTATGCATGGCCCTCTCACGAATCAAACGGAACAGGAAGTACAAGGGGCAGAAATGCAAGGAAGGGTTTACAAATGAGTGAAAGAAAATAGAGTCGGTGTTTCTTTTACGGATAATTTCTTAACTACTGTGCAAGCAAACAAATGGCATCGAAGCATTCCATTCCTGCTGGCACAGTTGAAGGCCTCTGACAGCTTGGCTCACCTGAAGCTCTTCCCACTCCAGAGGCAGCCGTCATTAAGGGAGGGAGACAGGCAACTGGCTTGGAAGCTGCCTGGCCCCGAGCACAGGGGAAGTTCTCCTTGAACCCTTCTCCAGCAGCAGCCTGCTGGCAGGCCCAGCACCATTGTTCTCCGAAGCAGACACGTGAACCTTTCGCAGGGTTAGAAATTAGAAGCAGCTAACTGTTCTCTTGACAGTCTCCACTTCTGAGTGCTGAGTTCCAAAGTTCATTTTTAATTTGGGTGTTTGGCACTGCTGGTGCATTTTCCCCCCACATAGGAACAATTTAAAGAAGGTTTATTAAGTCCAGAGGCTGGCCTCTCTGACTTGGAGCTATTCGAGTCGTCACCGTGATTTCGCAAACATTACCTAAAGAAAAGAAAAAGGATGTTTTCACTGCCCAGGGATTGAACCAGGCATCGTGGTGGAATTAGGAGGATAGTCTGCTCGGGGGAGCGGCACTGTTGAGTCCCTGGTGCACAGGGAGCGCTTTGCTATGGAAACCAGAGACAGGCCTCCCGCCTCAGCTGGCCCTAAGTTCTCAGTGAGGACCTGGGAGCATTTTCACCTGGGTTTTCTTGTGGCTGGGGGAGGCAAGCCCCAGGGAAGAGGGGGAATGACATGAGCCAGAACATCGCCACTGAAGGGGGCCCAGAGCTCTTCACGTCTGGTGGTCATTGATACACATTTATAGCTTGGGTACCACCTGAATGCCTATCAATGTCTATGCCTACTCATACCAGTTTTGTGGACTGAATCTCATTTATTTAATTTATCAATTTAAAACAGGTTTGAACCATGGTCTCTTCATGTGATCTATAAAAATAGCATGGGCCCAGCTGGTGTGGCTCAGGGGTTGAGCATCCACCCATGAACTGGGAGGTCACAGTTCTATTCCCGATCAGGGCACAAGCCCAGGTTGTGAGTTCAATCCCCAGTAGGGGGCATGCAGGAGGCAGTCGATTGATAAATCTCTCTCATCATTGATGCTTCTATCTCTCCCTCTTCCTTCCTCTCTCTCTGAAATCAATGAAAACAGACTTTAAAAAATAATAGTTCGGGTCAGTAAAGGACTCCACACCATCCCTGAAGGCAGGACTCAGTAGATGTTTTATGTATGTGAATACATTCTGTGGAACTGTTTACTTCTGAAAAAGCAGTACTCTTACAGACATAGTGATTCCTAAATTAAGGCTTCAACCCACTTGTGTGATAAAATTGAAATTGTCTACATATCCAAGCCAGAGAGAAAGCCAGAGGGTCAGAAAGATTGGGTAGAAAGTAAGAAAGAGAGATCCCAAGGGAGAAATGGAAGGAAATTTGGGCCAAACAGTGCATTTCTGAGCATCTCTTCCGCTGTCTAAAGATACTTTATAAGGCAGTTTAAACTGATAAATTGCCTATTTCTGTTTGCAAATGCAAACAAAGACAACCATTCTCACAAATTTCTCATTTGTTTGTTTTTCCTCCTCATATCTTTCAATGTTTTGGGTGGGGGTGGCTGTTGTACAATCCTTTCACATTTTTCTGATCCCTTGAATTGGGGTCAAATCTAAATGAATATGAATTCAGCGTGGATCCTGAGGACCACGGGTCAGGCTCCACATGGAAGTTCTGACATGCGAAGCATTGCCTACATCCATTTTTGCAGAGCAGCAAGAGGGCTGAGCTGTGGGCTGCTGGAGATTTCTGTAGATCTCATTTACTTCAAACCTAGAGGCAAGAAGTTTCTAGTCACCTGGGGGGCTGCATGAGGTGGGGAATATTGGAGGCCCCTCCTTGGTCCATCTTGGGTGCGCAGGGTCTCTGGAGAAGCCAGAGGCAAATGGGCGAGAACACCGCCAGGCCGTTCCTTGGGCATATGAGGGCAGCCCTGACTTCCCTGGGAATGGGATCCCCTGCCAAAGTCAGATGCCGAGACTTCCCTCAGGGACCACAGCCCATCCCAAGTGGAGGAAGCTGCTGTGAGAAGTTAAGCAGGCAGCTCTAACTGGCTGTGCGTGCGTGCGTGTGTGTCTTAGTGAAGTCAGAGCAGCCCTCCATCTTGCTTACATTCTAGTACACTTTAAAATTTCATAGAGGGAAAGCAGGAAACAGAACGAGGCTGGTTTCTGCTCATGCTTACATTGCACGGTTCACACCACCAGGTTTTCCACAGTCATCTCTCTCAGAGCCTTGAATGGCTCTGAGACTCAGCACGGATGGTATGTCAAATGACTGTGAGGATCACACCTCTCAGCAATAGACTTACAACAACTTTCAGTTGTAATTCTTTTAAAATTAAGAGTTTCTTCCGCCAACTCGTTGCCCTAAGGCAGGAAAGAGGAGAATTTATTAACAAGTTGATTCTAAAACTGGTGACATGGGACCCACAAAGCAAGGTCAACCAAGGTTCACTTTAGTTTTCAAGTTTAAGGAAGCGTGAGAATATTGCATAGCAAGGCCAAGTAGTTCAGACACATTAGCGTTTGATCAACATGAAAGGTACTGTCTGAACACCAGTGAGTAGGAGTAGAAGGGGCCTGCAGGAGGGAGGCAACACACACACAGGCAACGTTCACACTCCCTGGCAGGCAAAGGGAGGCAGGGGGAATGACATGAGCCAGAACATCGCCACTAAAGGGGGCACAGAGCTCTTCACGTCTGGTGGTCACTTATACACATTTGTCGCTTGGGTATCACCTGAATGCTGGGTATTTTTTTCGCATTGGCCATTGTAGCAGATGACACACTCAACAGTAGGTTCCCACCACAAACCCCATCAGCACTGCCAGTAACCTGAAAAGGACGAAGAAAAAGAGAACTTGGGGAAACTCCTACTCATCAGTCAGGCTTCCCCTTCAACATCACTTCCTTTAGGAAGCCGGTCAGACAGATCCACCCCCACCCGACTTCCCTTAGCTCAGCTCTTCTCGTTCTGTAGGTTCTGCCTTCCAGAACTATTTGTCTTCTTCACTAGACGATTTTCCCCTCTCGATCGCCAGTAGCCAGCACGAGTCCCAGCACTTTGTAGGCACTTACGCGTGTGCTTAATGATTGATGGGGTATGGGTGGGCTCATGTTAGGTCTTAGAGGATATGAAAATGAAGATAGAAACCCTGCCCCATCTGGGAGGGAGACAGACAGATAATAGCAAGACATCATACAGTGCCAAACTTCAAAATGCCTGTAAGAAGAGGAAAGGTTGAACTTTTGAGCACCCTAGTGATAAAGCAACTATATTAGTTTCTTCCCTGATTTATTAACTTTACCAATAAGAAATTATGAATAGAATCCTAATTTTCCTATTTTAGTTTTGCTGCCAGAACAGCACAATATCAATAATATTAGACAGTGGATTTCACTTGGGGGAATATTATCTCAAGAAGAAAAACATAAAATAGGATCTATATCTTTTCTGGGAAATCTATTTATCAGCTTTGTGGTACCTAACACTGAATTTCTAAACTTCGGAACAGAAAGCTATTGCATAATTGTCTTTGTAGTAGATCTTTAAATAGTGAAATAGTCACCCTCAGGTTTCTGCTTACATTTCTTTGTTGCCGACTCCTTTTGTCCCTCTGTCATTTAATTAAATTTTTGTAGAGGAGCGATCAAAAGCAAAGTATTTTCCGCCCACTCCTCGGCCTCCTGCACCAATACAGTGTTATCTACTGAGCACTCTTGGTGTGCCTCGCATAGCAGACAACAGGAAGGAGGTGAAGGCTCTTCCCTAAGCGTTTTCTGATTCAATTAGAAAGAACCATTTACAAAGAAAACTTGAAATCTCAAACACAGAAATATAACTTTTATTCCCATGTCAAAAATGACTTTTGAAATCTTGTTCATATAGAGATGCTTGTCAGTACTCCTTTCATTTCTCCCAGCGACCAGTGGGCCTCTCCATGCCTGATGCAGACAAAACACAGAACCCAAATGCAGTTGCAAAGGTGAATGACTATAATTGGCCTTGAAACTACCATCACAATCTGCACAAAAAGTGGACTGATGCTGAATTTTTCCTCTTCATTGACCTTTCCAAGGATAGAGTCTATTGAGGAGGTGAATCTCTTGGGACCATTTGCCTTGGGGTTTTTTTGTTTGTTTTGTTTTGGAGACAAATTATATTTTTCAAATGTCTGTTCTAACTCTCAAGTGACCAGAGACTGCAAACAAGAGCTTTATAAACAGAACACAATATTACGGTTGTTTCTGGGTGAGCCTGAACTTGGTGAGTACAGCATGTACTTTCCTTTACATGGCCATACCTTGAGACTAGGAGCTTATCTAAGGCCACGTGGCTTTGATGCCATTGACCAGCTGGTGGCCGCCTGCAAACCAAGTAACCACTTCCCCAAGTCACAATGAAATAGATAAACAGGTTAGATATGTGGTTCCCCAGACTTTGATCTTTCAAGATCATATTTATAATTGGGTTACTGACATGGATTTGTTATATTTTACTTTCCTGTGTAAAGACATTAAAAAATGAAAACAAGAGAGAGAGAAGCATCAATGAATCATCCATTGGCTGCTTCCTGCACACCCCCTACTGGGTATCAAGCTCAAAATCTAGGCAATTCAGACATGAGCCCTGACCGGAATCAAACCATGACCTCCTGGTTCATGGCCTGACACTCAACCACTGAGCCACACTGGCCAGGCTTATCTTTTATTTTATTTTTTATTTTTTGGTGCAATAAGCAAATGAAAAATTCATTGGAAATGGATATGTGTCCATAGAACATCATTAGACTATGATCCACAGGGCTCCTTCCAACACTATCATTTCAAGCACAATACTGGGACTTACAAATAGGTGAATAAGTAAAACGCCAACTAGAGATGTGTCACCTTCTCCTTTGTTATAGTGGACGTGTTGATGTTTTTCAGCCCCCAGCCCACTAGAACATGGAAAGGCACTGCCAATCACATCACACTACTCCCACCCAGGATCTGCTTTGCTCCATTAAGTGGTCATTGTTTTCACTCCTCTAATTAGGAGCGAGTCTAGCAACAGAAAATCAAATAAAAAAGAAATAAGAGAAGATGTCAAAGGTACAGGAAAATATAAACGCAGAACAAAACCTTTTTGCAAGGCTAAATTAAATGTTTTGCCCCAAATACAAAAGAAAAAAAAGGGGGCGGGGAGGATTTACAGCACAAAGAATGTAATGCCATTTGGTTAAATTATTCAGCATTGTTACAGTATCAATACTGCAGCCCAAGTTTTAATACACAGAAATTAAATACACAGTCTGTTCCCTAAGATTGTACTTGGTTTCCACAATAGTGAAAAAATATTCCTCAATAGTTTTTTGAAGTCCTCACAGATTAGAATTATAACTATGGAAATGTATGGTTATCAATATTTTGAACCAAATCCTAAGAGAAGGGATTTCAGCTGAGGTCTAAAGTACTTAGCAGAAATGAAGCCACCGAATCAAGTGCAGTCTTGGAAGTACATGTGCGAAGGTGACAAATGGAGTTTACCACCTTGAGGGGCTTGTGGATTTGTCTTCTCTCCTTCGTGATAGTGAAGGGCAAGAGGCTGGCTTGGAGTTTATTGCCTCAAACACAGGTACCGTGATTTAAGATCGGATCCCTGATTCCATTTAGGTTCATTTTAGAGTAAATCTGTTTAAAAATGAAGTAGGTCTTTCAAAAAATGGCCCTTACCTTGAGAGAGATCTCTTTCAACTTGAGGAAACTTGATGCCCTTCCTTTTCTTCCTTGCCCGCATGGTTTCCTGGCTGAGGTGGCAAAAATAGCTTAATTAATTTCTGTGTACATGGATTCAGTATTTCAGAGGTGGTATGAGTCTTAGAGATATTTCTAATAAAAACAGTATTCCCTTTTTACAAATATAAGAGAAACTCAGCAGCTCCTCCAAGTTCATTCATTCCTCAGAACCCTGATAGAAGTGATCTGATTTCTAGACCAATGCTGGACCCCTTGTGATCAACTGCACATTTCTATGAATCTCTAAAATTTAAATATTAGCAAGTATACAGATGATTCTAGATGAGAAGCATATACAAGATTCATGAACCTATATGCTTTCAAGATGTGCCCTGAAGGAAGGTGTTAACCACACAGCAACATGGCCTAACTCATAACAACATCTTTATTCAGCAAGTGGGTTGGGCAAGATCATTGCAATCTGGAAATGGTGAACATTAGTGAGGAATCAGAGGAATTCTATGGCTACTGGACATTTTTATTCTTTAAAAATGTTGTCAGGATTAATTAAATGTTATCTCAGTATCCCCCCAAATCTTATATCCCATCTAATTTGGTTTTCTTTATTTTTTGTGATGCAATATATATTATTAGGGTGGGTCATGTATTTGGCTCAACATCCAAGATAAATGACAGAAGACTCCTCCCTAAGGGTCCGCTGATGCAATTACAGAATGCCTCCTGGAGGGGCGATTTTTCCATGGCCCTGACTAGTCTGATGGACTGCCCAGGAAGACAACTAATCTTCCAAATGTCCACTGGTGATATGTCATGTTGACTTCTTTCCATCTATCTCTGTGTATTAGGCACAAGCAGGAAGGACTGGGGTGATAAAAGAAAACAGGACTTTGGGGGTAGCACAGATGGGAGGGATGAGGTTTGGCAACTGGGAAATTCACAGAATGGGATCATATCTAGTGCCCCCCAATATCTCTGTCTTTTCAGCACTCAGTTCAAATGAGGTCCCATGAGATCAAACTGGAATCTTAATACCCACAACCTTCCCTCACCCAAACTGCCTTCTCATCCAGGAATTCCAATCTTGTACAGAGTCACTCCTACACCCGGGTAGGCAGGATACTGTTCGCATCCCACTGGCCTCCACTGCCTGGAGCTACACATCCCCATGGGCTGTGGGTTCCAAAGCAATCCCAAGTTTGGGGCAACATCTCTTTCCCTCCCCTCGGAGCTCTTTCCTTCCCAGACGGCACACAGCCAGGGCAGCTAGTTCAGGGCACTTTCAGGTGCCAGATGTCATGCTGGTAAAACCCACTCTCCTCTTATTCTCTGGTCCTATTGCTAAACTACTCCATTTACTCTGGACTCTAAATATCTTCACAAAGACTTTTTTCCCAGGAAGCTCCAGCCTCTCTCAACAACTCGGTTGCATAAATGTCTGAATAACTGAACATAAATGAGGGATATAGTACAAGCCCCAATGCATCTTCCCCATCTAAGTAACCCTCATGTGAAGATCTAGAGAGAAGGCTCCACTATTTTCCTGACAGGTGTATTCACGTCTCGGCTACACAAGAGATGCTGAAGTAATGACAAATTGATTGCTTGGAGACCGATGTGAACAACAGAAAAAAGTCAAAGACAATTGTAATCAGTGCCCTCGAAGCTGAAATGAGGTTTAGCTGTTGCTGGCACTGAACATATAGCTGTATAGTTTCCTATAGTTGCCAAATTAATTTGAAAATCTACACGAATCAAGAACCACTGATCTGCCTGTTTGGCTCAGTGGATAGAGCATCGGCCTGAGGACTGAAAGGTCCCAGATTCGATTCTGGTCAAGGGCATGCACCTTGGTTGTGAGCACATCCCTGGTGGGGAATGTGCAAGAGGCAGTTGATTGATGTTTCTAGCTCTATATCTCTCTCCCTTCCTCTCTGTAAAAAAAATCAATAAAATATATTTTTTTAAAAAAAATAAAGAATCACTGATCTAGCAATATGATTTCTCTGTCATTTATAGGGTAGTTCTATATTTTTAAAGTTATAGTATTTTTCTGGAATTTTCTTTTTTTCAATTTAAAAAATAGAAATATTTCAGCCGAAACCAGTTTGGCTCAGTGGATAGAGCATCCGTCTGCGGACTGAAGGCTCCCAGGTTCGATTCCGGTCAAGGGAATGTACCTTGGTTGCGGGCACATCCCCAATACGGGGTGTGCAAGAGGCAGCTGATTGATGATTCTCTCTCATTGATGTTTCTAACTCTCTATCCCTCTCTCTTCCTCTCTGTAAAAAATCAATAAAATATATTTAAAAAATAAAAAGTAGAAATATTTTGAATAAGTAGTCACTTTGTGTTAAAAAAAAAAGAGGCAATAGAGAAAAAGGAAATAAGGAAAGAATAAGAGAGAGAGAGAGAGAGAGAGAGAGAGAGAGAGAGAGAGAGAATCCTTTTGATCTGTAATTCTCAAGCTGAAGTACACATTTTTAGAAATGCCCAGACTGAACCTGGACCGATTAAATCAGAATCTCGTCAGGGTGGGCCTGAGCATATTTCTCTCTCTCTTCCCCTGTTCTAGGGGAAGTGCCAGGAGAGGGAAAGTTCACAGACTTGCTTTACTTCCATTTTTGCAAAGTGAGGCTTTTTTATTCAATACTGAAGAGAATCAACTTAGGTCAATTACTATAGTAGAGAAAATCACGGGGGTGGGGGAGAATTACCTCCTTTCCAATTACTGCATAAAGATTCTTGTAACTATGGTGAATGCAATTGAGAATAAAATATTTCATAAGTAAAGTGATACATATACGTGCATTATTATTATGACTCAGGATACTCATATAATTAAGAAGTAGCATTATGTTGGCATGTAACTACCTCAAGAAAACTTATTGAACCAGAAATGTCAGTGGGTGAAGTTTTTTGTTTGTTGGTTTTGGTTTTTGGTTGTTTTTTTTTTAATGACTTTGTCAGGTATTTTCTTCATAAAACTCCATCTTTCCTAGAAGAGGATTTCCCATTAATTTGGCCCTATTTATAAGCACGTTTGATAGCATCATCACCCTCAGGCCAACAAAGTGGGGGGAACATGCACAGAGGTCAAGAAGACCTTAAATAAGCAACTTGAAAACACAGGCTTACAAAATGTGACATTGAAAGTTGTTCTTTGGGAATGTCTAAGTCAGACGGGTTTGAAATGAAAAGTGAAACGAGGCAGGTAGCCATGGATGTGCATTTTCATGTCTCTGCTCCAATATTCATATTGACGTGAAATATTATCTTCAAAGAATTCAGTAGACCCCAATACATAGTCATTGCCTCTCCTTCCTTGGGTTCTCATAACAAATCTTGGAAGCAGTTCAGAGATCCATACCAATGAGATATTTATAAAGATGATTTTTAAAAAAATTCAAATGGGATATAATTTCCAGGAGTGTTTCATTTGTTGGAGCCCTCCTTATCCTGCGTAAGTAAGGGGGCATGTGACAACTTTGGGCTGTTAAGGGTTGCTGCTAGCATAATGGACTTGCTTTCTGAAATAGAAACATCGCTGTTACAGGACCGTGCTGTTGGCTGCAAGAAACACATTGGCTCCGATAGAAATGGCCCCTTGTTATGTCTTTAAATGCATGCCCTGTTTTGTGGAAAAAGGCATTTGAAAGGGAGTCCGTGTCTTGAAGATTTGTTTTTCAAATAGTGTCAGGCTATATGGACAGTCAAGTATTGACACTGGAGATGCTATGGCCACAGAAAATTATATGCAAATGGAAGCTACCAGCTAAAGGAAGAGTTCTGAGGGCAAGGTTCTTATGCCTGCTCAGGAAGCAGATTAGATGTTTGTGGTATTCTGCAAGAAACTCCAGGGAAATCTGGCCAGGTCTTCTGTCCCACCTCTCGCCTGCTCAAAACTCTCCACTGGCTTCCCATATCACAGAGGGTAAACGCCTGAGTCCTCACAAGACCCTATATAAGATCTGACTGCAAGATCACAAGTGCAACAATGCGCACGCACGCACGCATGTACACACACACACACACACACACACACACACACACTACCCACTACCCACCTCCTTCCAGCACAGCTCCCACCACTCTCCCTGTTTCTCTGTCCTCTAGCCACACCTGCCTTCCCCGCATGCACCAGGTACATGCTCATCTCAGAGTCTTTCTGTTCCCTATATACTAGTACTTCTCTATCTTCATTACCAAGTTTAGTTTTCTCCATAGTTCTTATCACCTTTGGACACACTGTTCAGTTTACTTGTTTTTGTTATGTCCGTCTGCCCTCATTAGAATATAAGTACTATGAAAGCAGGGGTGTATGTGTTTTTAGTTCTGTTTACTATTGTCTATCCAGCACAAATAATGTCTAGCACTTTGTAAATCTCAATCAATATTTGTTGAACAAATAAAACTTTCTATCCTACTTTCCTTATCTAATAGAATCCATTCACAATAATTCAATGGAATCTTGTCTCACTTTAATTATTCATGAATCTTGTCAACTCTTATAAAACACACACACAGAGAGACACACACAAATACATCATGAGGTCCATATCAATAAAGAATGTATAGGATTTACAGATAGATGCTCAAGGTTGAGTGTAATATGTCCAGTCCTTCTACATCACCTTCTCTTCCCTTCCCCATGAGCCACAGTGTAGCTGAGGTTACTCACTGACTGCAAAGCAGTGGGCAAGGAATCCTTTGGGGATGAAGACCTTGATCCCATCCTCTCTCAGAAGCTGCTGTCCTTCCCTTGACAAAGATGGGGCTCTGCCTTGTGCCCTCAGGATGGCATTGTGTGTCTGCCTCTGTGAGTCATTCAGCACGTGATGACACTGTTTACACACTCATCACTGTTAGTAGAAGGATCCTGCAGTACTGGTACCCTAATCAGCAAGCTCCAGGCAGTGCTAGGAAGAATCAGACCAAGGCATAGGCAGATAAGATATCCCTTCCTCCCCTGAGGTTGCTGCTGATGGAATTGCTCAGCTCCCTGGGAGAGGTAACTAGGTGATTATGAATCCTTGACACTTTCCTTTCAGCAAGTTTTCAATCTTTTTTTTTTTTTGGAAGAGGTTGGAGAGAGAAAGGGGAGCAGGCCTACGAGTCTGGGTAGGTCAAAGGCCATCTTAACCAATTTTCCTATTGTGCCTTGGCCAAGTACAAAAACAGGTGGAATACAAGGAGGTCGCTGTGTCCTAGCAGCACCAAGTCAGTCAGTCCTCTGTCTCTCCCAATATGAGACAGCACAGAGACTGGTTAACATCATCACTTTGTGGTCAGACAAACTATCATTCCAATCCCAGCTTTGTCAGCCCCTAGCCGAGTGATCCTCATAAAGTACCTAAACTCTCTGTGTTTCATCACCTATAAAATGAGAGGAATACCTACCATGCATGATTATATAAGGATTGAATGATAACATTTATGTTAAGCAGTTCCTGGCACATAAAAATTCACAATAAAAGGCAACTCCCAAAAACCAGACAAGACATAGGTCATCCTTCATGAATATTGGTGAAATGAATGGAATGAATCATGATTCTTCTTGTTGGACTTTCTATGTTGTCATCCCAAAGAATTTTTGGAAACAAACAGCTAAGCTGAGGTTCTTTGGGAGACAGGGTGCTATATCCCAGGTAAGACACACGAGAGAGTGAAACATGCTTTGCCTTGTGTCCATTGAGAACTAATGGTGCCTTAGAAGAACTTCTCTATTTCTTTAGCTTGGCCTTTGGAATAAACATTTTATAAAACCAGGGCAATTTTGTTAGTAACTTTTCTTGGACCTTTCTTTTTTATGTGTACAAGCATTTTTAAATCTATCAAACATGTATTCAGAACATTTTCCAAATCATTAAAAGAAAAAAAGATCAGTTTTGTTCAGATACTGTAGGTTCTGGAAATAAGCTATTTCCTGTCAACTTTGACATAAAAACATTCCTTCTAGCTTTTTAAGAATACAGTCCCTTGTTGAGAAGTTGGCTTCCTGATCTAGGGCATGAATTCTAATCATTCCTAAACTTTCAGCTTCCATTCTGCAAGTAGAATTTAAGCAAGACGACAAACAGTGATGGAGTTTATAAAATAGTAAACTCCTGGATGAAAAGTGAAAAAATAAATCAGTTGTTTTCCATATCTTAATAACAACAATTAAAACCACTTGAAGATTTATTCTATGCCAGGAAATAGTCCAAGCACTTTATATTGTTAATTCATTTCATCTTTATAAAAAAGTTTTTTGAGGAAAATGCTACATATCCTCCACATTTTAGAATACACTGAGGTGCCTGGGGTTAAGTAATTTGCACAAGATCCCGTAACTATATTCCACTGTCTGAATATATTGCCCTCTATAAATATAACAGTGACTAATTATTTATGGAAAAGGAGACTGAGGTTTAGAAAGGCCCAGAGATTTGCCTAAGGTACATAGCTGGTAAGGACTTGAACTTCAGAATGTCTGAATCCAAAGCTTGTACTTTTCATACGTATACTTTAAAACTATTTTTCAACATTCACATGAACCATCAGAATCAGTTACACAAACATTTCATCGAATATTCCTTCTCAGAATTTGAAAGGGCATTAGATGTTCTGTCTAACTTTCCACCCAATGTACACACCGTTTTTCTAGAGAGCCCTTGACCAATGGTCACCCAGCTCCCAGCTGCTGCTTCCATCCATCTATGCTCTAGGAACACAGCTGGTCCATCACGGAATCACCCTGCTGGTTGGGAGTTTTCCTCTATTGAGCTTCTGTACCGTGACCTAATTTTATATGTTTTATAACTTGTGGAGCAAAGATTGCCACTTAGGAACCCTGGTACTAACCTGACCCTGCATTGAACCATGTATCTAGGAAAATTGAGTTAGGAAGTGCACTAGCCAATAATGAACTCTGGAACCCTTAGGTAAAGGATGTTCTGGCTACCTTTCGCTTACTGTACAGACATGAACTCATCCCATTTCCAAGCACACAGGCAGCATCTGAGCAGAGCCGAGGCCCTTGGTTGAACTCTAGTCCAGCAGACATTGATTGAACAGCAAAAAGAGAAATTCAGAACTGGATTTGGATGTGGGATTTAGAGACTTTTACTAAAATTAGAAATAGTTCTACATTGGAAGAAAGTAGTAAGTTTACGTGTGTGTGTGTGTGTGTGTGTGTGTGTTTAATGAGCATTAATTGGGCAACTATTTGAGAGACAGTGTAGCTCCATAAAAAGCCATACGTTTTGGAGTGAGGCAGCCTTGGGCGCAGATCCCGGCTTTGTCATTTGAGCTAGGTAACGTGGGTAATTAATAACCTCTGTAAGACTTGGTTTCTCATCTATAAATAGGAGTAATAATACGTATTACAGGTACTAATGGGACCACTGTGACAGTTAAGTGGCATAATGCGTATAAAGTGTGTAGCATACTCATTGGCACGTAGTTAGCACTCAGGCCATGGTAGTCATTATTACAATAGCTATTAATTCACTTACTCAAAAAGTAACATTTTTTGAGTTCTCATATAATAGAACCATACATCCAAGCTTCATGCCCTAGGCACTGAAAGTACAGTATTAAAAAGATAGAGACAGCCCGTGACTTCCCAGAACTTGCAGTCTAGCTGGGAAAACAGACATGAAACAAGCAATAAAAAATTAAGCCTGAGTTATGAGAGGGGGAGCATTGGAAAGCATAGGACGTGTCACTTTGAGAGGCAGGGAAGAGATCCCTGAACAGGAGTCTGCACGCTGAGGGGAGAGGCAGCAACAGACAGACGGGTGTGGAGATGGGTGGACAGCATGTCTCAGGCAAGGACACAGCATGCACGAGGCCAAGAAGTGACAGAGCAGGAGTGTGCTGGAAAGGAACAATTATTGAAAGCCAGAGAGATCGACAGAAAGGTGGGCTCAGACTGGGACCAAATTGTAAAGGTGGGCTCAGACTGGGACCTATATGAGCCATGTTAAAAAAAGTCTGTTTGGGTTTTATCCTAAAGTCAATCGGAAGCTTTCAGAAGCCTCGGTTGGGGTGAAAGGTTGGCAACAAGATGATCATATTTGGCTTCGGTGTAACGGAGATGAGTAAGACATGGTCCTTGTCAAGGCAGGTGTAACCTCACCGTGGGAGAGGTGGAAGGGGAGGAAAGGATCAGTTAAGGAAGACCCCCGGGGGGATGCTCTTCCAAAGTTCTAGGTGAGATTTTTAAACCAGGGAGCAGCCCCATCCAGTTGACATGGCATTTGAGGGCGGTCTTCACACTGGGCGTCCTTCAGGTGAGCACAGGGGGTGGTGATGAGGGGCACTTCCCGCCTGGCTGCCCTGGCTGAGCAGTAAAATTAGCAGCCACAGCCTTAACGTGCTCCCAGCTTATGTTCCTGGGCCTACATTTCCCTTCCTCCCACCGCTCCATATTTCAGAACCCCTTTGAGAGAAAGCTCTGCCAGCCGCGTCGTACCCCCGAAACCCAGGTTCTGTACTTTTCAAATTGTTACCATGTGTGAGACCCTCCTCCCTTCCCAGGGCTGTTTCCAGCTGGATGCCTCTGTAAGCTTAGCGCTTTGCAGAGAACTTCCTACACCCCTACTCCCCCTCCCCCCTCCCCCCGGCCCCAGCTGTGAACTTTTTACCTGGGCTTCACGGCAGTGCCTACATGCTTACTGAGAAGTTAAAACCGTACAGGAAATACTACATCATCCCGTTGGCATTACCAGCTAAGTCGCCAAGTGTCTGGGCCGTAGGAGGAGGAGCCATTTATTATAAATGCCACATCACAGTTGTAGCAACTTTCTGTTTCCTTTGAATCATTCTAGGTGACACCAACCGAGACAAAAAAAAAAGAAAGAAAGAAAGAAAGAAAGAAAGAAAGAAAGAAAGAAAGAAAGAAAGAAAGAAAGAAAGAAAGAAAGAAAGAGAAAGAAAAGTACCCTGCTCCAGCCCCTCCTGAACTTTTTATTTACTTTATCTTCGTTGATTAAATAGATGGGGGGATATATCAAAGCAGTAGCATTCTTTTTAACATGATTCCTAAAATGGCCGTTTTTCTTTTAAATGCACTTTTCCCTTTGAATAATGCCGAAAGTGGAACTTTGCCCTCACGGTGTGATGGTTTCCTCTTTGGTTATGAGGCTTCGGTTCAGTGAAGCGCCTGAGCTAACGGGAGCTTTCACGTTCCCCGTCTGATTCACCCAACTTGGAACAGGGCGGGTTTTCAGTAAAAGGGAGTCTCGCTGCCTTGAGGAGCCCTCCTCCGTTCCCAGAGGCTAACCAGCCGGTCAGGTCGCACTGGGGTCTGTTGTTTTCCGTTAGCTCTTGTTACTAAGGGCCATTGGTCAGCACATCAGAACGTGTGCTGTGTGTGCAATGATGAAGCTCATCCCCCTTTAAGCGACAGGAAGGGCATGAAAGTGAAAAAGCAAAGGCGTTTGCTTTGAGAATTACTAGAAAAATAAGAGGGGAAAAGGGTTCTTCTTCGTTTTATTGCGTTCCTATTTACGGGGTACATTTATATTAAGTAGGAATGACTTGAGCTACTTCTTAGCACAGGGGAAAATTAAAGAATGGACTGGGGAAAGGAAGAACAGGGGAGAAGGGAAGTTTTGTTTGAAGTGGAAATTACCTGAAAACCATTTTTTTAAAGAAATTCTGGTTTATCGGTTTTTATATCCTGCCTATGGAAAGGAAGTGTCTTATCTTATAGGACTTGAGGCTCCTATACTCTTTGTTCGCCCCATGGCATCCAGATGTCAAAACTGGGCTGGTGGTAGGCACCTCTATTCCAAGGAACAAATCTGGTTTCCGTTTCTTCTCTCCGTTTGAGCAATTGATGTACTTTGCAGGAAACCACTTTAATCTCCAGCTTGCTTTCCACTTTTATATTGTCCTCGTCCTCTGACATTGTTCAGAAAAAGGCCCGGCAGTACACGGCTCTCCTGATGCCAGCTCCTTTAACACAGTGATCAGCCAGCACTCAGGTGCACACTCCATCGTGTGAGCTTATGTCCTTCACCCAACTGCTGCAATCGCACCATCTCTTCACCCAGAAAAAGCGGAGGGGAGGAACAATCCTAGCAGACAACTTTTTGCAATCGGAAGAATAGCTGTCAATCTGTTTAAAGCAAAGTCAGAGGATTTCTAAATGAATCCCATATGTGAGCATTTTCTTGGGAATTCTACAACCTAGCAGAGAAGTTCCTTAAAGGGAAATTATAGAGCAAATCACTCTTCTTCCGGAATTGCCAAATAACAAAGGGCACAGTTGCCTCTTCATTTCAGTTTCTTTCATCTACACATCTTGTCTAGGTTTCAGATCCAGAATAACTTGGCAATCAAGATTGCTGATTCCAGCTCCCATTTCTCATGAGTCCCAGAAATCACCCTGCCTTTTGGGTTCTAAGTTTCCCTTTCCATGTCTGAAGGCTGCTGCTTTAGACTAGTCTCATGAAAAACTAATTATGCTATTCAGTAAACAGAATTGGATTATTCATTCTCTGATCTGCTTTGTCACGGTTTTGAAAAGGCTACATAACTCTTCTAGACCCCACCCAGCCACAAGACTGCCATCAGTAAACTAAAACTTAGCAGTGATTGTAAAAGAGGCGATTCATTTCCAGTGAACCCTAATTTTCTCTCAGGGAGCAGTGACATTGAATATGGCCCTTCAGTCTTTAACCAGTGGGCCTCAGCTTCAATGAATTATAAAACATTGGCACTCACGAAAGAAGTGTAATTTTTGCTTAAATTTCCATTTTCTTCTCATTAGGTCTTTTCATGTAGATCCAGGGCCTCTGTTCATGCATTAATGTTTCCCTTTATAATGTTATAAAAATGGTTATGTGGGTGATTTTATGGTGTGTAATAATGTAAATAGTAATATTTTCTAAATTAAAAAAATCAGGATGAATTGTATGAAAAGTCACGGGGACAAAAAATTTGTAATTGAATAAAGACATATTAAATAACAAAAGAAGAGGTTCCAAAGAGATGGAATTCTATTTGGGATTTCCGAACATCACCTGTTCATTGTAGTGTACTAGCTTTCCTCCAAGAATTTCAACTTCATGTTTTGTCTACTTATAATTGTGCCAGAAAATTTAGTCATACATTAACTTAGTCATTACATTTATAAAAACAGCCATCGTTGTGATAGAATCATTTTACAGAACTATTTTAAACTTCAGCACATAAAGTCACTGCCTCATCTCACTACTTGGGTTCATGGCGCTGGCCATGGTGAAGCTACCACCTCAAGTTCTTTCATTCCTCTGTGCCTTTGTTCATACTGTTCCCTCTGCCTGAAGTGCCCTTCCCTCCCCTCCTGGCTTTCCTCAGCCCACTCACCCCAGCTCATTGATCATCTCCTTCAGAAGAGTTCAGTGTTAGGTTTCCGTAGCACCTTTTAGCATTCTCTTGCTTTAGCACTGAACACGTGGATAATCCTGCCTCTCCCACGGGATTGTCAGAAGCTCAAGGGCAAGGATCACTTCCTATCCATCTTTAAGTCCTTTGGCAAGTAGGAAAATGCCTCTCACATGGTCAGTTCCCAATAAATGTTTTTGGAATATATATGAGAGAGGGCATACTTATCTACTTATATGTTTATTGCATAATGTGAGCTTCTTGGTACTTTCCTTGACCTTATACTTCACCATAAAGCATATGCAGAGAACATGGACGTACGTGTTAGAAAATTTGAATTAAGAACTGCAGAGGGACAAGCAATGAGCTAAAATCAAAATTGATTTTTTTTCCTTAGTATTGCTTTTTACTACCCTGCAGCTCTCATGCTATTGTCAGGTATAAATTTAAAGTGATTTAAGAAATCTCGGGGCCGGGTGTCCCGGGTGAGCTGTGTGTCACAGAGGGCCGTGTGCCCAGGGTGAGCCGTGTCCCCCAAAGGGGCCGGGTGTCCCGGGTGAGCCGTGTGTCCCAGGGGGCCATGTGCCCTGGGTGAGCCGTGTGTCCCAGGGGAAGCAGTGGGACCCGGGGGGTGGGGGGGGGTGAGAACCAGAGGAGGAGCAGACTCTATTCATGTGGTCCTGAGATAGTCACCATAAAACAAGCAGATTGTCAAATGAGAGTGGGGAAGGGAAGGAGACCTGGGGGGAGATAAGAGAACAACCGAAGGACTGGTATGCATGAATATAAGTACAACCAACAAACACAGAACTCTGGGGAGGGAGGGCATAAATGGGAGGTCGGGGGGGGGGGGGTCGCAATGGTAAGCTATGTATACATATAATACCTTAATAAAAAATAAAAGAAATCTCATCATCTGTTTTAGTCATAGATTTGCAGAGTCTCCATTTTGGCCATGTGCATGTCTATGACAGAGAGTCAAGAGTCCCGGTTCCCTAGTTGCTAGCTGACCCTGGGCCAGTTGCCTAAATCCCCAGTTCCTCCCATGAAGTGACACTGTAGTGTCCACGTCACAGAGTTGTAGAGAATACAGGAATTCCTCTCCCATAAAGAATTTGACGCAGAATTTGACAGTAGGTCACACTGTAAGTGGAGGCTGGGCTGTTGGACCCTACCTCACTGGGGCTGGAGATATTCCGGCTAGACAGGTGGACAGCGTTCTGATGGCTGTAATAGAGAGACCTGGGCTCTACTGAAACCAAGTACCTCCAGGAGACAGTCTCACCTCTGGTGGAAACTGCTTGGACCTCTATGGCCTAATCATGGCTTTCTGTTCAGGGGATAAGATGGAAGGTTCTAATCTGAGGCTGACTGTAGGCCAGCTTGCCCAGAAAGCATGGCATCTCCAACTCTTTCTATATCATTTTAAGCTTCGAAGTCATCAGAAAAACAAACAAACAGTGTGTCATTTGGGGCCTCATATCTAGCCATTCAAGGCATGTATTCGACACCTCAGCGATTACTTGAAGCCTTACTGTTCCCAATAAAGATTTCAGATATAATTTTTAATGAATTTCCTGAAATGATTCCTGGTCCTGCAAATTACATAATGTGAGCTTCCTGGTACTCTCCTGAACCTTATACTTCACCATAAAGCATACGCAGAGAACGTGGACGTACGGGTTGGAAAAGTTGATTATGAAAAGACTACGAAAAGGAAGGTCCATTTACAGTGAAAAGGATCAACTACCTGATATTAAAAGAGAGACCTAAAAAATTAGGCACAGAAAGTGTCTCTGCCCGGGATGATAATGATGTTCCTAAGAGATCACACTGTGAGTCATGTTTAAAAAAAGAAAGTTAAGTCATGTTCAGTATCCTTTGTTTCCAAAGGCGGGGAAATATGAAATACACTTTAAGGAAGATTCCTGTTCAGAGTTTTTTCTTTCAGAGGTCTGCAGACTTTACTTACAGGGAACACCTCGTTCTCTGCCAAAGCCAAGGAAATGAAGTGTTGCCGTATTTAGAGAATAAGGAAAGTGGAACATTTGTTGTAATAATTTTTCAAAATATTTATGAACAGCAACTGTAAAGCCGGCCCTTTCCTCCCAAAAGCTTATTGAAGAGCAAACCCAGCTATGCTGTGAGTTTCTTGAAGAACAGGGACACTGTCTTGTTTCCCGGGTCTAGCTCAGGGCCCGGCACTCAGAGGCTGTTTCGTCTGGATGAAGAGAGGATAGATAGATGCTGGGGAGCCCGGTAATCATGTGAATTTTTTTTAAGTCGTGTGTAAGTTTTTAAAAAATTCAAGTTCTAGTCTCACTGCTGCTGCTCTCCATATGGGTATGACTCTGGGCTTCCTTTCCCTCGTCTATAAAATGACTGGACTTCGTTTTGTCAAGTCCCTTCTCATTCCAACATCCTATAGTGGTTGTTTTTGTTTTTTTAAATCAGTTCTTTTATGCATCTGTCACATAACGGAAAGTCTCAACGAAATTGATGTGGATCGATACACCAAGCAGCAAATTTCATCTCAAAGGCATTTGGTCTTCTTGGAACGCGGTTGGCATCCTTTTAGCTTTGTCAAAGGCACATAGGACGCAGTCAAAATGGTTTGTCCACATTTTTTTTTTAATGAAAAGATTTGTGCCTCCCCCACGTAGGGCTTGGAGCATTGTGAATGGTAGCCTACACATACGCAAATGAGAGCCGGGAAGATAATTAAATCGGAGGTGGGGAGAGAGTGGACTTGTGAATGAACAAAGGAAGTGGGCTCCTCTGGAAGCCAAGATGTCAAAGATACATTTTATTGGTACTGTACACTTTCAGCTCTCATGGAAATCAGTATGCAGCTGCCTCAAATGTTCTAAGTCTGCGTTTCTGAAGAATCCATTGTGCATATTAACTGTGGCTGAGGCAGGAGGAGATGGCAGGCATTTTAAAATTCCAAACTTACAGACATTCACAGACGTGCCTGATGCTGTACATAAAGAATCGAATGGTCAGAAGGCACTTTATTTTTTAGCTGAAAGTGAGAACAAAACAGATTCATTTCTAAGACTTTGCTTCCAAGCCTGGGCTGCTTTTTTTTTTTTTCCTTCCTCTCAGAAAATGGCCATGGAACTAAAGATGGGGGGGGTGGGGGGGGAGGCGGGGTAGAGTGGGAAATGCAACTAAAAGGATTTGGAAATGCTTCCTTACTGCGCATACCTTTCCAATGGCTCAGTTTTGGCAAACTAGTTCCAGACCCTACCACTCTCCAAGCTCCTTGTGACTCACACTCACACTTGAGTGCTAAGAGGCCGCTCTGTGGCGGCAGGGGTGCCCCATGGGAACAAATAGAAGCCAAAAGCAAAGCCGAAGTCATTTGGTCCCACTCCCTAGCAATACATAGATGGAAACTGGGGTCTCAGGAAGTGACATTATCACCCCACGTAACACAGCGAGGCACACAAGTATTTTGATTCTAAGCCATTGGTCTTTTCATAGCTATCTTGATTCCTGGTGAATAACAAAAGAGCAGAGAACCAGACCCTTAAAAAAAAACCCAACAACAACAGGGTTATGATGCTATTACTCTTTTTCAGATCGGCTGTCTTTTTCACCTTTTCACATTGTTGCTTTTGTCTTGTCAGCTTCTTGTAGAAAGATGACTTACTGCTTGCAAATGCAGTTTGGCATTTTCTTTAGACAAAGTGATCTTTTAAATGTAGCCAACATTTCTTTTGGAGTATGACTCCATTTCACACAAGGCATCCTAAGATTGATGTTTGCGAAGTTGGTTGTTTGAATCATGTTCAGAGCTTGGTTAACATTGGCTGTTTCTTTGTCTCTGTCTCTCCCCGGCTCTCTTTTTCCCTTGTGCTTGACACAAAAGAATGGGGCCCCGGGATCATCGGAAATGGATCAGTGTATTCATGTGTGAGCTTTACAAAGCACTGGAGCAAAGGTGTCATTAAATGTTAGAAGTCATTCAATCACACCCATCTCTTCATACAGAGTAAAGAGAAGAAAGGCTCTGTATGGCAACTCGCCACAAAGCTTCGTGTGTTCACTCACCCTTACTCCTTGTAGCAACTGACTCCCTTTTTTCTTCTCTCTCCCTTGGAAGAGATTTGAAGTTAGCTTTCTTTTTCTGACTCTGCCCTTAATACTCAGCTCTTGTGAGGTGCTGCAAGTAACTAAAGTAGTAGATTTTTTTTTCTTCTTCCAAAGAGAGCTTCTGGGTTTCATTCTGATTATATTTCCCTTCAAATGACTAAGGACGTCCTAGGTATCCAGGATGCTGCCGTGGGCTTAGAAAGAGAAAGAATGACTCTTACTCTCCCTCCCACCCCCCACCACCGCAAAAAAAAAAAAAGGGAATTAATTGTTTATCCTTAAGTATTTCTAACAGCTTTCCCCGGATATTAAATGTGGATGTCAATTAAGGGAGGGTTCAAGGTTATCAGTAGCCTATTTGTCCTGAAATGTAAATGGAATTTATGAGAGTTTTGGAGCAGATGCCATCTGCTGGATAGTTAAGATATTGTAACCAGAAATAATATGAACAGGAAACGTATGGAACGGTGTACCCTAACAAATGGACTGGTTGATCATTTAAGTAGATAGTACTTCCCAGGCCCCAGGTAGAGCACAGCGAGTCCCTAACTTGCTGTCTGCATCTAAATGTTTAAATTTATTTATTTTTTCTCATCTGAATAGAGCTACCCCTTCCTTTTCATGCACAGTGCCAGATCCCCAAAACTCTGCATCTAGTTTGCAGTCTTGAGAACAAACTCACAAGTGCTTATCTTGCGATAACTTCGCAGTTATGCATTTGAGAGCCCCCAAAACGAAACTCGGACAGAGTTAATATAATGGAAAGAGAGAGACAGAGATGAAATAGGGTTGTGTAGGAGTAAAGGGTAAGTATATCAAATTAAAGCCACATGTAAGACACACATACAGGCTAAACAGCTCATTCTTTTTCTGCAGGACCCTTTATAAAAGGATTGATCTCCACCTGACACCCCACACTCCTCACACTGCTCCCTCATTAGAAGAGCTCAGGAATAGAGCAGACACTCCTTAAATTACCCAACCTCCCTTAAAAATTATAAATTACAGTCACATTCTATATAACTCCTATGGGTGCTGGGTCCAGGCCTGGGCTCTTCCTCTGTCTATCTGAGCAGGACATTTCAGGTCTGGGAACTCAGTTTCCTCTTCTGTCAAACATTACTCTCTTAGTGAACTCTTTAAAAAAAATTTAGAGGTGCCCTGAACAGTGGTTAGACTACCAGCCCACACGCCAAAGGGGGAAGATTCATTTCCTGGTCAAGGGCATATAACTCGATTGCAGGTTTGATCCTCCACCCCAGTTGGGCACGTGTGGGAGGTAACCAATTGATGTCTCTCTTTCATGCATCTCTCTCTCTTTCTCCCTCCCTCCTTTCCTCCCTCCCTCTTTCCCTCCCTCCTCCTTCCCTCCTTTCCATTATCTCTAAAAACCAATGGGGAAAATATTGATATACAAATTAAGAGCATATCCATAAACTCAAGCCACCCCCCCCCCTCAAATACCCCTGTCTAGAGTTGCAACTTAGAATTAGGACACCAACAAGTAAGAGTTTGTGAAGGAGTATTTCTCCACAAGCAAAAGATATCCTGAGAAGTGAGAACTCTCAGAATGCTAATCTGTATCTGCCTAGGAAGTCCTGTGGGGAGTTAGTAGAGAGGAAACAGTGAGACAGCCACACGTTGCTATAAGATGGTTCTTTTTTTCCTTCCAATGGAATACCAAGCAGTAAAACAAACTCCATGGATTTCCTGCATGAAGAGCTCTCAAAAGGACTGCACCCAAGTTGTGAGGCCCCTCTCCATCTCTGAGTCTCAGATACACATATATGGCTAAAAGGAGCGAAGGAGCAGACAAAATACCAAACAGATGAAGAGAGAAAGAGAAGATGTTCCCAAACATATTAATTGTTCGCCCACATGACTTACTGGTGGTATGTTAATGTCTCATATCAGCCACTGCTAATGAGAATGTTGTCCCTTTTATTTCTCTTTTCGTTTATAAATGGAGTAGCATTATGTAATCACCCTAATGAGGTAATAGAAACATAAGTACACAGGAAAATTTGATAGGGTTTTCTCCTAATTCATCCTCAGCTGTGTGGCTCACCCCTCTCCCTCCATGCCATTAAACCTCCCTCTCTCCTCCAGGCTCCCCCCAAACTGGCTCTCTCCAGTCCCAAGGGACATATTGTTGGCTATTATTTATAATAAGTCTCTCTCCTCTTGGCAGGATATAGAACAGCTGTTGGTCTATTCTCTGCCACAACGACCAACTTCCCTCTTTTGCCCTGGATGATTGGAAGAAAGTCGGGGGGAAGAGCAATTTATAGTTGTGTTACAGCACCTCTATTTTCTTTTATGTTTATTTATATTGCTTCCATTTCTGTCTGGGATTTCTGAGATAATCAAGATCACTCTGCTTCAGAATTCTCTTATGGGAAGGCTCTGGTGGCAGTCGATGGTGCTTTTCCTCATTGAGTCAGACATTTTAGAACTCCCGGCTAGAGGAAGTGGTGAATATTTCTTCTATAAGACTTTGAGAATTTTTTAAAATTTTTCCTTATGAACTCATAAATACGTTGCATTCTACATGAACAATAAATGACTTTAATTTCTCAAGAGAAGGCACCTTGTTTTCGTCAACTATCTGTTCCCAAAACTTAGCACAGTGCCTCTTCAGTAAACATTTGGTGAATGAATGAAGTAGAATACTGAGTCGGGATTCTAGTTTGTTCTCTCTTAGGTCTTTGCACTAAGTCTCATCCCAGACTTTTTGGTCAGTCAAACCTTATCACCTGAGATAGGGCCTTTTTTTTCTGAGATCTTTTGTCTTGGATCATTTTTTACTGCAGGCCCCATCCTAAACCAACAAAACAAACAAACAAACAAACAAAAACAAAAAAGCACAGGTAACTCAATGTTTTGCAATCTAAACTCCAGCTAAAGAAATCTTGAATAAGTACTGACTCTCCAAAGAGGTACTGAGCATATCCAGAAGTAGAATGGAGAGAGAATTTCTGGGTTGAAGGAAACTCACAACGTAGGACCCCAGGCCCAGAAAAGATCCAGAAAGCTTTGACAAGACAGTCTCCGGCTCACAGAAAGGAATCACAGTTTAGCATTAAGATGTCCCAGAGTTTGGAGCTGAGGCAGGTTGACTGCTGGTCAGGGTTAGATTTAGTAAAGACTGGGAAGGAGCAAAATGGAGTTGTTACATCGAAGACATTGGGTGTAGCAAAGAAGAGACAGACTCCTTATTCACTTATTTATTTCCGTGAGAGTTTAGTTGGGTAAGTATTAATAATGGCTAATTTCCCCCAGGGTCTAACCAGACCCCTTTCTGGAGGAAAATGGGAGAGCTGACAATTTCTATGTGGCGGGTGCCTTTTTGTAAGAGCTCCTAAAACACTTTCAAATTTCCTAGCCTGTGTTCTTACATGGTTTTTCATAAGCATTCTGATGGGCCTGGCTCTCAATATTTTCTCTGATTCTCCACAGCTCACCCAATAAGCATTTAATAAGTGTTCCTAACAGGCACACAGGAATACACATGATTAAAGAGGATACTAAGTGCTAACACCATTGAGATGTCTGCTTTTCCCATAACCGGCAGTTCTCAGGCAACACGGGAAGAAAGAATAATAGTAGCTGTGGTTTATAGAGTGCTTATGACATGACAGGCACAGCTATCGCTTTAGATACATAATTTTATTCTATCTCATAATCTGATTTATAAAGGGAATTGTTGGAGACATAAAATGCCACCAAACTCATTTTTGCCCAATTGTGAGTCAGCCCTTCAGAAGTTGAAAAAGAAGCTAGTCAGGTTGGATCAGAAAGTAGCTTAAGCCTTCTCTGGAGAAGGCCTGATACACAATTAGATCCAGGTAAACTTTTCCCTCTCTCCCTGGTTATCCTGTTGCCTCCAGAATAGTTACTTATTAAACAAAATACATTGTAACTGGTGGCCTTTCAAACATTGTAAGAGATGAAAGAACCTTCATAGAAAATGGTTGAATGAAGTCTTTGGTGAGGACCACTATTAAGGTGCACACCACATTAAATAAATGCTGGTTAAGAACTGGGATCTGGAGTCAGGCTTCCTGAGGTGAAATGCTATACCACAAATGTGCCTTATGTATAAAATATGTACAGTAATACATACTTCCATTTCTTGTTCACAATTAAGTAAGATAATGCATCTTACGTGCTTAACACAGTACCTGATATTTATGTGTATGTATTTATTTTTAATCCTCACCTGAGGATATGGTTATTACTTTTTTTAGAGGGAGAAGAAGAGAAAGAGAGAAATATCAATGTGAGAGAGAAACACTGATCAGTTGCCTCCCATATGTGCCCCTACCAGGGATTGAACCCACAACCTAGGTATGTGCCCTGACTGGGATTCATAAATACCTGCAATCTTTTGGTACACCAAATGATAACCCAACCAACTGAGCCACCTGGCCAGGATGCAGTATCCAGTATTCAATAATTACTGTCCACTAATAAAACTATTACATATTACTAATAATCAATATATACCTCTTCTTTCCACAAGATATGAAGGCTAATTTAGAGAAAGGACCTTAAATATTTTTTGTATATAGCACAATTCTTAGCACATTGTAGATTTTGAATAAATATTGACTGACTGGATGGATGGATGGATGGATGGCTGAATTTGCATTTATATGAATAAAGTATACCCAAGACCTAATTCATTCCAGATCTATTCCCAGAAAGTCGTTCCTTACATGTTACCCAAATTAAATCACTGTGACACCAAACCAACTCACAACATCCAGCAAGCAGTTTCTTAGGTTCACCTGGACATTTAGACTCACGAGATTCCTATACACAACATTTGCCATCAGTCTACTCAGAAGGATATAGGATAGAAACTATAGCTTGCCAGCTACAGCTATAGAGCAGCATCAGGCATTCTTCTGTAATTAGAGCCCTACCAGCTCAGGTGCAAGATGATGGAATCCATATTGAGCAGGTGAAGGAACTGCCTTTGCTTGAAAGTCTTCTATCTCACAGCAGTCAATAATTCTTGTAGCAACTCCAAAGACATAGCTTGCAGGGTCCTCTCAAGGGACATTCTAGTTACAAGAATTGCTACACTCAGGGAAGTCCAAAGAGTGGCATTCCCATCAGGTATTTACAGTTCATTTGTAGTTCCCCCCAGTCCAGATGCAGTCTACCAATGAGGGTCATTTTTACCGTATGCAATGTTGCCTAGTAACACAGTTGACACATACCATCTTTATCTGTTTCCAGGGAAACCAAGCTAAGAAGTTAACCAAAGGTCAGATTCTCATGCAAAAAGCAAGAGTTTTATTAACTCTTTGCCCACACCATCTAAATAAGTTACTTGAAAGATAGCCTGAGAAACCTACCCAATGTCCCTGTAAAGAACTCATGCTTGCACCTCATACCTGCCACAAGTATTTTACAAAGTGGAATAATATAGATGTGGCCCCATCCACTGTTCTGAACCTGCTCTCCAACAACCAGGAGTCAAACTCCGTGATCCTTGACACCATGCTGGCCTTTCGCATTGTGCCCTAGCTCCCCTCTCATCCTTCAAAGTCTCATCTTCAAAGGCCAAGCACAGGCAGTTCTCTAACACACACCATCACTTTAATAAATAATACACAAGAGATTCCAGTTTCCCTGGGCCTGTGTAATCTTAAAGATTATCCCAACTCAGGAGTCTCACCACTAAGGATCTCTGAGTTTGCCCTTCTTACAGAGTTGTTGTGAGGATAAAATAAGATCCAGGAGGTAAAGAGTTGAAAGGGCCATAGTAAAAATCTTAGGTAGCTTACTCTTTACAAAGTGGGGGTGGATTCCAGACACAGTTGAATGGCATCAGATTGACTTAAGGGGGAAGCACAGAGAGGTCCTGACTACCCTGATTTAAATTATTAGTGATGATAACCATCTTTATAAGTTGAGTACCAATTTGTCTTAGTAAAAGGCGTAAGCACTCCATTTATTTCCATGCCCAAATGATAATAATAGTCCTATATATTAAGTTATTCCTGTCTCCCAGGAATACTCTCTTATTTAGTCTCATCAAATACTACTATATTTCTCAGCAGAAATCAAAGCTCAGAGAGATTACAAGACTTGCCCAAGGTCACTCAAATCTGTATGGCAGATTGAAGAGTTAGGTCAGGTTTAGTGTTAGTCAAATTCCATGTTCTGTACTATTTCCATGAAGTCAATCTGTAAATGCAATGGGAACGGATTTCAAAATGTTTTTAAAAATTACTTTTACATTCTTTTATCAGGGGGGGGGCCTTATTGGAATAGGGAAAAGATTAAGTTTCGATGAAAATATATGTGAATTTTCATTGAATTTCTCTTCTCTCCTCTATTTGATATTATTCCCTATTCTAAAATGGAGCTTATAAATAGAAATGCTCCAAAAAAAGCATAAAGTACAAAGGAGAGTGAAGAAAAGTAGAACATGGCAAGCAGATTCTGAAGTTCCCACTCTGCAGCTAGTCCTGCCAGAGTTCTTTTAAATAATGGTAATTACAACAAATTATCTACCTCGAAGACACGCTAAATAACAGAAGAACGAGTTCCAAGGGGAAGGGTCCTATTTGAGATATTAGAAGCATCATTGGTTCATTATAGTAGCAAGTTTAATAGTTTTTCCAAAATATTTCAGCTACATGTTTTGTTTACTTATAATGTACTTGAACATGTGTTCCTGCCAGAAAGAAAAATTAAACTAAATTCTTTCACTATGGCTAGCACGTCTCTACTTTGATCTGATTAACTCACAGATCTGTGCAATGAAAGAATTTACAGTTGGCAAGAAAAATCCTAAATTGGGCACTTTAATTGTCAAATAAATGTTAAACCGTGCGTGGGGAGCGAGGAGAAATAAGGACATGTCGGCATTTTGAACCCATAAAGGGGTATTTTCTTATTGGTCATGCCAATCTAAGGGAAGGAAACAAAGAAAAAAGAAGGACTTTGTTTTGTTCAATAAAATAACTCTTTCCTTAGGAAATGTGAAGAAATACATTCAATCATATAATTTTTAATGATGTTAAATGTACTGAAATTTTATAATTTACTTTATTTTCTTCAACTCCTATAAAGACATTCTCTTATAAGATAGTTGCATAAATAAAATTACCTGCATGTGTAAAAAAAAACTGCTTTTATTTAAAATAATTTTCTTCCTGTCTGAATTAGAGTACAACACATTAGTTTCCTAGAAGATATAAGATGGATTTTACCAGAATGTTTTCATCCTCCTAAACTTGACTTTTTGGGGACATCAAAGAAAAACAAGGAATGAAAATTTATCTATTTACTTTTTTTCCTTTAGACATGTAGTTTGATAATGCATTTTTATTCTTATACATTCTTAGTTCTCAATCCAGATTTCTTTTTTTGTCTATTAACTTGCTTTAAATAATATTAATTGCAGTGTATGTGAGTGTTAGTAACCTTTCAAAAGTGGGGACGTCATTATGGCGCTGGGTTGGAATGCTGGGATACCTAAAGTGTGTACTAATTGTCCACACAGAACATGGAAGAGGGAGGTAGCCAGAATAAGTAGAAACTCTGCAAAGTTCTTGGTTCTCAAAACTATCCCACCAACTACTTTCATATTTTCTGCTACAGACTAGGAAGACTAAACCCATTCCTCGTTCACACCTTAGCATGACTTCTTTTAACTAATTTTTTTCTAATACTTGATAGAGGTCATCAGAAGGAATTGATGAAAGAAAAGTCCATCAATATCTATTGAATGCTTACTAAATGCCAGGAGGTAGGCGGGGCATTTTAAGTTATCAGTTACTGAGTGAATCTTCAAAGCACGCTTGTAAAGTATGTTAAATTAATTAAAGTTTCAGTCCATTGAAAGGTGAGGAAACCGAGGCTCAGAGAATGAGTGGATTTGCCCAATGTTTGCCAAAACCAGAATTTGAGGTACAACTGCCTGAAGTTTGGGATGGGAGGTGAGTTGGTTGAGTAGCAAGAAATTGAAAGGAAATTACCAACAGGGACATTTCAGGGGGAAGAATTCATTTATTCATTTAACAATTATTTGATTAACTATTAAGTGCCAGCCCTATACGAATAGCCAGGAGCAGCATGGTGGAGAGAGAGAGAGAGAGAGAGAGAGAGAGAGAGAGAGAGAGAATAAAGAGGGAGAGAGAGGGTCCCAAAGACAAACTTTGGTGTGTATGTACTAAGAGCTTTCAACTTTAGACATTTACCCTTCCCCTATAAGGTTCTGACCTGTGCTTGAGCTAACTTTTTCTCAAGAGTAAAACTTAACAAATTTGTTGTTGGAAAGTAGGGGCTCTAATTCTAGGGACCAACTATTTAAAGAGAGTTCTGGCCCTAGCCTGTTTGGCTCAGTGGATAGAGCATTGGCCTATGGACTGAAGGGTCCCAGGTTTGATACTGGTCAAGGGCACATACCTCAGTTGCAGGTTTGTTCCCCAGCCCTGGTCAGGGCACATAGTAGAGGCAACCAATTGATGTGTCTCTCTCACATCAATGTTTTTCTCTCTGTGTCTCTCCCCCTCTCTTCCACTCTTGCTAAAAATCAGTGGAAAAATATCCTTGAGTGAGGAGTCACAGGAAGGAAGGAAGGAAGGAAGGAAGGAAGGAAGGAAGGAAGGAAGGGAGGGAGGGAGGGAGGGAGGGAGGGAGGGAGGGAGGGAGGGAGGAAGGAAGGAAGGGAGGGAGGGAGGGAGAAGGGAAAGGGAGGAAGAAAGGAAGGAAGGAAGGAAGGAAGGGAGGGAGGGAGGGAGGGAGGGAGGGAGGGAGGGAGGGAGGGAGGGAGGGAGGGAGGGAGGGAGGGGAAATTTTCTGAAAGAAAGTTTCTGAAATAGAACCTCTGTAATTATCCTGGCTGATCTGAAAGGGAACAGATGTGGGAGGTGAGGATCTAGATCCCATTTCTCTATTACATTGTCCCCTAAAGAGATTCTGACACCTACAAGATCCTTTGCAAATAATTATTGGAGGAAGGCAGGTAAGAAATAATTGTGGGAATAAGAGATAGAAGAAGGAAAAGGATAGCAAGGAGCAAGTCTTCCTGGACCTGTGGCAGATTTCCCCTGTCCTCCGCAGGGACCCCCAATGTCAATGGGGTTTGACTGATCAAATCCAGGGGCTGAAATTTTCCTTTGTATGAAATGCTCTAAGTAACTCAGAGCTGTGCTATCATCTAAGTCCAGTTTTTTAAGAGGCGTTAGTCTTATAATTTTGAAGGCAAGGTGTGTCTTGGAAATTGGAGGTGAAAAAGGAATGTTTTATTCTGACAGAGGTAGTCTACCATTCATAGTTGTGAAACTAGAACATTTTGCTGACCAAGAGAAATGTATTTTTAAGTCTGAGTTTGTAAAAAACAATTTTCATCCTAGTCCTCTCGCTAGGCTATTTCTGCCAGCTCCCCAGCTATGAACACAGCACATTCTTGCAATTCATCACTTCCTGTAGCTCAACCCAACCCAGCCTTTACAATGGTTGTAGGCATATGCTTCTCATTAGTTCTGCCTCCGCCTCACCTGGGCTGATCAAACCCCTCTCTCCTGTCCCCTGCCTGCTTCCTCTCCTCCCCCTCCTTCCCAAACCAGGCTGGTACCCTTCCCAGCCTCTCTTCCCCAGCTGCGCTGCCTGCTGGCAAGGCAGGAAGCGAGCAAGGGAGAGGAGAAGGAGAAGGAAATAGTTCATCCTGTCGAAAGTAAATTCTGTGGTTCAACAGCCTGTCATTCAGAAATAAGACCTAGGAAAAGAAAAAGCCATGGACAAAACCATAAACAATAACAGAAATGGATGGGGGCGGGGGGACAAAAACAACATAAGTTTGCTGGCTGAGGAAAAAATAGAGAAGGGGTAGCAAAAGGTCAGAGTGGGAAATTCCCATCATTGCATCACTTTGGCAGCCAAGTGATTCTTTAGGTCACCAGTTTCTGTCTTGATTTATCATCTAAGCTCCACAGGGAAGTTTTACCCCCTGGGGCAGAGGCCGGTGGGGGGATAAGAGAGCGGAAAAGAGGGCATTTTCTCTTTAACTTGGTCATCTGAGTGACAAAATATTCCTTGCATCTAGTGATTTCTGGTTCCCTCTGTGATCCAGTGCACAAATTAAGAATTAGACTGAATCAAAGATTTTTGAATTGGCCCAAAAGAGACTTTCCATACACACCGAATTCTTTTCTAGTTTTCTCTCTTGAGTGGTAGCTTTTGATTAGCAATTTCAATCCTTGGCTTGCTTCCCAAAGTAATGGAGAAGCTACGTTCTCTCAATATATTCCCACAGTGTAATTGGCCAACTCTGATCCCAACTTACTCATACCGCAGGACGTAGATGCAAGTTGGTGGGCATCTTTACTGAAACTGGTTATTAATGCCAAGAAGGAATGCTGAAAGGGTAAACAAAGGCCTCACTCGTTGGTGGAATTTTAAGAGGATCACAGAAATCTGAGGTTGGAAGGGACTTCAAAGATTCCCCGATCCATACCCTTCATCTCACAGATAAAGAAGTTAAAGCTAAGAGGTGACCTCCCAGTGTCACACAGGGAGAAAATGGTGGGACGGGATTCATCCAGCAGTCCTCAGCCATAGTCCTGCTCTCTTTTCCACAGTTTACAAACAGCAGGCTCTCTCTCTAGTCCAGGGGTGGGCAAACTTTTTGACTCGAGGGCCACAATGGGTTCTTAAACTGGACCAAAGGGCAGGAACAAAAGCAACCTGACCATGCTGGCACTCTCATCTTGGGCTGCTGGTGAAGGAGCAGAGGGGAGAGCAAGATAACCCTCCGAGGGCCGGATAGAACAGCCGAACGGGCCAGATCCGGCTCTGGGGCCGTAGTTTGCCCACGGCTGCTCTAGTCCCTTTGTGCCAACAGTAGAGGCCATTCTGAAACATGCAGGTCCAGAATGACTTTCGTTCTAGATCCAACAGTGAATATAGAATCTGATGATCAAAAATGACTTTGCTCAACGTTGGTGATCCGTGACATCCATGTGAGCAGTAGGACACCTCCAGCTAGAGACCCATCTCTGAAAATTAGACAGAGGTTTCTTTTTCTCCATGTAGATCCAAACCCATCCCTCCCCCTCCACCCTGGACTTAGGGCTTAGCCATGTGCAGGCTGGATATTTTAGCCCCCACTTGTTCCCTCAACCAGGTACTCTTGTGTGGGCAGAACTTTCTTTACTGCATGTGTAATGGTCCTGACTGAAGCATATGCATGGATCAGGAGAAATCACACCAGGTACAACCACACCCCTGACTCACATAGAGTCATCCTGATGTTCTCACCTGAAACTAGAGCCCTCTCATTATAATGGAGGAAGGGGAAAAAACACCTCTTCATGGACTGAAACAGCTTTTTCTTTTCCTTAACACTGCTCATCTCCAAAGAACAGAGCCAGATTCAGCTCTGAAAAAAATTGTACAGTCAGACAAACATGCCAAAAGACCCTTTCCCTGTGATATACCTTTTTTAACAGCCAGATGCTGTCCTCCCAGCTACCCGCCCTGTTACTCCCTCCTAGCTTCCTTTCACAATCCTGTCTACGATTTTAGCTGATAATGGTCTCATGCATTCATTCAAAAATGCTTACCGAGTACTCCCTGTGGGCCAAGACTAAAGTTTCACCCTTCCTAGGGGATTTATGTTTTAATAGAAATTTCCAAGCCTGCTATATAATATACACTCAATAAATATACAAGGAAATGAAGAGAGAGGACGGGATGCACTTTACACTCAAAGATGGGTGAAATCCAAGAATCACATCAAGTAGTACCCCAGGAAGGGAAACATTGAGGGCAAGGAATCTTTAAAACCCACCTACATGTCATGGAAGATAGACCTTGTGTTTTGTTCCATATTCTCCAAATGCTGAGGACATCAGCACAACCACATGAAAAACCGCTGCTAACCGGTGTGCTACCTCCAAAACTCTTCCAAATATGCCTCCCTCTTGCTCAGCCAGACACCCCAGCACGTCCAGCCCCTGGATTTCTGCACCCTGTTCTGGTCCCACAGCATGGTGTCTGTTGTTTAGTCCCTTGGTTAGCCATGCAAGCATGGATTTCTGCCTTGGCTTTAGCCCTCCTACTAGTGCAAGGCAAGGCATGCATTCCAGGATTTCTCTCCGGCTCCAAGTACTCCACACCCACCTTGGCTCCCAGGCTCCAGGCCCTGGCTCCCACTCACCTGACCAACATAGTTGTTTATCTCTGTCTTATTTTAAGTCCATAAGAGGGGGTCCCCTAGTTACTAAAATCACTTACAAAATCCTTCCCTTGAGAGCCAACACTGCAAGTCTCTAAGTTTTCTTCCTACTGGAGAGATTTCTTGCCTGTCTTTCTCCTCCTTTCAATGGGGCACTAAAAAGATTACCCTCTTATCATAGTCACCCTGCAGCACTCTTACTGCTTAACATAATGCCCTCTATGTAATAATTGCCCCTAACAATCGTCAATAATTCTTTGTTGACTTATTCAACCAGATATTCTGTTGTCTATTTAGTTTTAGTTGTTGTTTTAACCAGAGGAAATTAACAGGGGTTTTCGCTGATTCTGGTCTTCCTCTGATGGGAAAAATTTTTTCTATTAAATGCAAATCACTTTGCCATCTGTGTGCAGCATACGTTCTGGAATCTTTTCCCTTTATATGGGGAAACCAGGTTTCCCACCAATGACCATTAAAGTGCATTTGGCAGCCCCTGTCGTTCTCTGCATAACCCAGATGGCAAAGTTCTCTTCTTGTTTCCACTGGAGGGTTTTTATAAGGCTGCTTTATGTTGCTCCTTCTTTTCAAGTACTTCCCTTGACAGAGGGGTTGGGCCTTCTGCTTGGACCTCCCTGTCTGCACTCTAGTCATTGCGCCGATGCTATTGAGAGGAAGCCTGTTTGGCTAGTGACGACCCAGATCCATTCGAGAAAATGCCTGATCGTTTGTGATTCTGCTTGCAAGGTGATATCAGTGTTAGTTGTTGCTCCTTCCCTCCGGAGGTTGCTATGTAAGTGGAGTAACAAGTTACCTCATCTAAGAAAAAAGGTGGTGGTCTTCATGTGGACTTCGTCCTAAATGAAATATCAGAATGATAAGAATTGACTGGTAATCGGCATGTTAGCAAGGGTTTGCTGCTGCTCTGTACCACTGGGTAAAGGAGAGGGAGAAAAGGTTTCACAGAGATACAAGCCCGAGGTAAAAATTAAAAGGTGAGAGAGGAGCTGATGGTGAAGGACTTTAACTTTTAGGCGAAAGATGGTAGACTTCCCCCGGCAGGGAGCCACACTGGGAGTTTGATAAGGGAGTGACATCATTAGATATGAGCTTGAAAAAGGTCCTTCTCACTCCAGGGCGGATGACCAGTGAGGTCCAAGATCAGTTTAGGAGGCGAATGCAGTAGGCCATGTGAGAAAAGAACAGGACCCAGGCCAACGAAGGCAATGGAAACTGAAAGGAGGAAGAATAGGTTTTATAGACCTTTCAGGAAAAAAATACGAGTCTCCTACTCCTACTCCCTCATCACTTATCCAGTGATATTTTCAGTAGCCAACAACTAGAAAACATCCCTATGTCCATCAACCATTGATAGAAAAAGTGTGGAATAGCCACTCACTGGGGTACATTATATAGAAAGCAGAATGAACACTTAATCTACACCCATATATGCCATAACATGGATGAACCTCATAAACATAAGGCTGAAGGAGAAGCAGCCTAATAAAAAAAAAAGGAGTGCACAGCAATCCCATTTATGTAAAAGTAAAGTAAAAAAGCAGTCATCACTGAGCTCAGTTCTTTGAAGTCAGGATAATACCTACCTTTGGCAGGGGAATGAGTTACTGTAGGGAGTATAGGAGTGCTTCTGGGTTGCTGGTAATGTTCATTTTTTTTTGTCCTGCATGCTGGTTACATGGGTTTATTCAATGAGTGAAAATTCAGAGAGCGGTGCATTAATGATATGTACCTTTTCTATATGTATATTATACTTGGAGAAAAATTTTGAAAATGCAGCCCTTCCCCTGATACTACTCATCTCCCTTGCTACATTTTCCCACCAGTACTTACCACGTTCTAATATCCATAATAATAAAAGCCTAAGCGACCATCACAACCGAACAAACGACTGAACAGGCTGTGTGGGGCAACCAGGCCAGCAGGGGGGTTAATGAGGAGTGACCAAACAACTGAGCAGCCAGCTGCATGGGGCAACCAGGCCTGCAAGGGGGCAGTTGGGGGAGATTAGGTTGGCAAGGGGGGAGACAGTTGGGGGTGAACAGGCCAGCGGAGGAGGGGGGCAGTTAGAGGCAATCAGGCAGGCAAGCAGGTGAGCAGTTAGGAGCCAGTGGTGGCCAACTGAGAGGGATGTCCAACTGCTGGTTTAGGCCCAATCCCCAGGATCGGGCCTAAACTGGCAGTCAGACATCCCCCAAGGGGTCCTGAATTGGAGAGGGTGCAGGCTGAGCTGAGGGACCCCGACACTCCATGCACAAATTTCTTACACCGGGCCTCTAGTATGGTATAATTATAGTATTTATCACATTCTTTCCCCATTAGAGTATAAGTTCCATGAATGCAGGGGTTTTTATATTTTTCTCACTGCTGAATCTATATCACCTCGAAGTGTACCTGGCACATAATGAATACTAGATACTAGAATGAATGAACAAACTATTGAATCAGAAAAACATGAATAGATCAGGCCAGATGCAAAGATCCAAGCGGAACCCTGGTTTAAGGACCAATATTGCTTTGGCGCTTTCTCCTTCCCATACATGGTATATAGGCTGCTAGCCTGAGGTTGTGACAGTCTCTTTTCCGTGCCTGTAGCAAGGGTACTTCTCAAGGCTACTCATGGGTTTTTAATTATGCCTTTTTCTTATCCTAGGCTATTTATCCCACTTGCCCATATCAGAAACTTTGTCTTTTTCAAAGTCAAGCTCAAATGACATCTTCTTGATAAAGCCTTTCTTAGCAACCTAAACCTGAGTTTCTCACCTCTTTGTTTTTCCCCTTCCTGTAGTATTCCTACAGAATAATTTGTCTTCATTAATTCACTCATTCAACAAATACACAGTGACATAAAAGTAGATAAACAGTTGTCCATATGGAAAATAATACAATAATCCTCCTATATAATAAAAGCCTAATATGCAAATCAACTGAACAATGGAATGACCATGAGACAACTGGTCACTGTGGTGTGTAGTGACCACCAGGGGGCAGACACTCAATGCAGGAGCTGCCCACAAACCACAGGTCCCAAACTGTGGCGGCAACAGAGGGCAGGACCAGCGAGTGGGCAGCACCAAGCTAGCCAGGCAGGTGCCAGCCGGGGGCCCTCTGACCTCCCCACTGGTCACTTCACAGATAGGCCCTGACACTGGCCAGGCCTAGGGACCCTACCCGTGCACAAATTTCATGCACTGGGCCTCTAGTAACATGCAAATCAACCAAATGACTGGTCACTATGATACACACTGACCACCAGGGAGCAGACACTCAATGCAGGAGCTGCCCCCTGATGGTCAGTGTGCTTTCACTGGGGGAGCCCCACGTGGCCAGAAGCCGGACTCAAGGCTGGTGAGTGCAATGGCAGTGTTGGGAGCTTCTCTCACCTCCACAGCAGTGCTAAGGACCCCTTGGGGAATGGCCGTCGAGGGATCCAGCACTGAGAGAGGCCACAGGCTGGGCTGAGGAATTCCCCCCGACCCCAGTGCACAAATGTCATGCACCAGGCCTCTAGTTAATAAATAATACTATAAGAATAAACTCTGTTTCATGCACTCACAATTGTAAACCTACTTTTACCCCACCCTGTATTTACTGAGTACCTAGGAAATGCCAGGTAGTAATTTAAGTACCTGGAAATACAAGGTTGAACAAAACAGCCATGTCTCTCTTAGAGCTATATCCCGGTAGGGTAGATAGACAATACACTAATAAATGAATGCATGTGTAAAATCGTTTTTGGATGCTTTGAGAGAAGTTAAGCAAGACAAAGAATTAGGAAGTGATGGGGTGTTGTTTTAGGTAAGTTGCAAGGGAAGACTTCTCTGTGTTGACACGTCCTGGAGGAGAGACCCAGATGGAGTCAGGAAGTGAACTTTGAGGAAGAGGGAACAGCAAGTGCCAATCCCTGCACTGAGAGCAAGTTTGTATATGAGTCTGTGTGTGCGTTTCTTGGGGCAGGGCTTACGGTCTATTAGCACACTGTTTTAGATGGAGAAAGTTCAGAGCGATTGAATTTATTCACAATTTAAGACATTTCACATTTTTCTTTAAATAAACATTCCTACAATGTGTTCTATAGAACATACCCCCAAACGAGCTATACAAAATCTAGCTACCACACACACACACACACACACACACACACACACACACACACTGTTCTGTGGCCAAATACACATAATAAACAAGGAGGATTAATAATGCATACTAACATACTACCTGTTGCTAAATCTGTCAATAAAAAACAAACACCTTCACCCTTTCCTGCACTTTTTTAAGGTTGTCTCGGTGCTTTAGGGGGCTAACACAGAAGGGTACAATAAGCCTCCATAAAACCCAGAGAAGAGATGATAAAACTCCTCTTTGGATCCTGTCTGGAATCACAGCTGGAGAAAACACACACTTGTCTCATTATTTTCTAATGTCTTTTTCCCCATGGAGCACACGTAAATAAGGCACTAAACACTAGAATCCCATAGAATTCCGTTTGGGATATTTACCTGACTGTTTCATGATCTTACAAATAAAGTATGAATACCAGAATGTTGCAGTATTATTCTAATTGTGATACAGGAACATGGATTCTCAACATTCTCCTCACTGTGTTAACCTAAGGCACATTTGTATAACTCCACCCTGCCTGATTTTAATCCATATCTGGTGATCTTCACACTGCAAACCAGGCAGCCTCTGGGGATCTTCGGTCACAGTCAGGATTGGGAGTTAAGCTACCAAGGGGCAAGTTGGGAAGCCTTGAAATGAACAAGTAGCAGTCCAGGAACCAGAAACAAGGCTCCCAATGCCTCCAGACAGAGCAGTCCTGCCTGGGAACGCCCATCGGGCTCCGGGGATAGACTGCCTTTGAATGCAGCCCCCGCTGGGAGAAGACAGCCAGGGGACCGGTGGGTCGCCAGTTGTGACCGTCTGTGTATTTTTGGTCTCTTCCCCCTTGGCCTGCACTAGACCACTGGTGACAGGCTTAGCACTCAGGAGTCCTAGCATCAATCTATGTTGCTTTGCTCCCTGATTGCAGTCCTCTTTAAGTATTTATTGATTTTTCCTGGTCACCAGCCAGTGGCAGATACGCGCTTCAGTTACAATGCTACATTTGCAAGCTGCTACCAAACTAAGTTGTAGCTGCCTTTCAGCCTCGTCTGAGTGTGTTTGCCTCACAATCGGGTGTGTGTGTGTGTGTGTGTGTGTGCATGAGAGAGAAAGAGAGCAAAGGGCAACACCTGGACTCTTCTTAGACAAGTTTAATCGAAGATCTCGTAGTAATTTTTTCAAAGGAGAAAAGAGCATTTATTCCTCTTTCACTGTGGGTGTGGCATTTTAGCTCTACAGATTTAAAGGCAACATGGAAACTGCAAAGCCAGACTTTTTTTTTTTCTGAGGCCTCAGTTGCTGTGAAGAAAAACAAGCCCACACTTTGCTTGTGGGCAGAAACGTCCCAGAATGCATCTGGTGATTGGGCAGAAAGGGAGCGCTGGCAGGAGCCCAGGCGCGTTGGCTCCCAACCACAGCTCAGGAACAACCTAGGCGGTGTTCTCAGGCTCGGATCGAATTTCCAAGATGGATCAGGTTCAGCATTATCTGCTCGGCTTTCACTTATCTGAGATGGTGCTCCAAGTCCAGGATTACAGTCTTCTGAACGGGGAGTGAAGGCTAGAGGGAGAAACCCCTCTGATGTTTGTAAACACCACAAAAGGTATTTTACCGTGTCTCAAGAGGCAGCTGCGCACCTGCACTGTTACACCTGGAGAACTCAGGACAGTAAAAGTGATTTTTACTGTCCTATAGGGGAGCGGCGGGTAACAGTCTTCAGGGCTTTGTATCATAACATCTGGACTCCAGAGTTATTTTTACAATGGAAATTATTCTTTCTTTCTTTTTTTTAATCCTCACCTGAGGATATTTTTTTCCATTGATTTCTCGAGAGTGGAAGGGAAGGAGGAGGAGGAGGAGAGAAAGAACATCAACATGAGAGACACATAATTGGGTGCATGCACCTCTTCCAGGGCTGGGGAACCTGCAACCAAAGTTCGTGCCCTTGACCGGGAATCGAACCCACAACCCCTGGGTCTTCAGGCCAATGTTCTAACCACTGAGAAAATCAGCCAGGGCTATAATGAAACTTTATTATTAAATCTGTCATTTTAAACATTTTTAAAAATATTTTTTACTGCCCTAGCAATAAAATGATGAAATAGAATCATTGATCGGCTGCCTCCTGCCCAAACCCTACTGGGGTTCCAGCCCACAACCTGGGCATGTGCCCTGACTAAGAATTGAACTGTGGCATTCTGGTTCATAAGTCAGTGCTCAACCACTGAGCCACACTGGTTGGGCAAATCTGTAATTTTAAATAGTTATGTGATTCAATATATTCTTGAATCTGTGCTTTATCCTTCATCATTGGCCAAATAAGAAATAAATAATGCCCTTGCTGGATAGCTCAGTTTGTTAGAGTGTCGTCCCAATACAGCAAGGTTTCTAGTTCGTTCCCCAGTCAGGGCACACACAAGAATCAACCAATGAATACATAAATAAGTGGAACAACAAATTAATGTTTTGTTCCCTTCCTCCCTCTCTCTTAAAATCAATCAATAACAATTTTTTTAAAAAGCAATAGTTAATGCTAAAGCTAAAAGTCATAATTTACTCCTCTTTACCAGCCTGCTGTGTGCACCTAAAGTCTTTTCTTCTGTCCCTTGTGCTTTCTCACTGCAACTGTGACTCTGGTGGTGACCAAGCCAGTCCTGGGAGCTGTGAGTCCAGAATGGTTATTGTATGTTTTGTACTACCACATTCCTGCACAGAATAGTACTGCAAACATTTTTTTAATATATATTTTATTGTTATTTTACAGCGAGGAAGGGAGAGAGATAGAGAGCTAGAAACGTCGATGAGAGAGAAACATCGACCAGCTGCCTCTTGCACACCCCCTGCTGGAGATGTGCCCACAACCAAGGTACATGTCCTTGGCCGGAATCAAACTCGGGACCCTTCAGTCCACAGACCAACGCTCTACCACTGAGCCAAACCGGTTTCAGCTACTGCAAACATTTAAAACGAATGAAGGCTAAATCGCTCCTTGTTTGTGAGAGGAAATAAAGCTCTCAGAGCTTTGGGTTACCAAAATGCCACTCCTTACTCCAAGACTTTGGGTTCAGGGGCCAATAACTGACAAACTCAGCCTCCCTGTCTTCCAGAGAATCCACACTCTCAAAAAACGGGATGCTTTTCTCTTTCCCTTCCTCTGTGATTGACTTAGGCAGAGCAGTCTGTTACAAGACAAAAGGTCATCAGAAAATAATGCACATGCCCCAAACAACCTCCTTTTAAAATATATTCTAATTCAAATTTTAAAATCTGAATTGTCTGTCTTATAATCAGCTTTCTTTCAATTGATTTCTGTTTATTTTTCACATCTCTCCACCCATGATGGTAAGCTCACCTTTTATTGACCTATCTCACTCTTGCTTTGATTGTCTCCTTACAGACCAGCACACAATTCTAAGACTCCAATATTTTACTTTGTGTTAGTTATGCAAATTCTTTTCATTCTTTAGCAATTAAATTCCAACTCCAATTCCTCTACATAGCTTTCCATATTACGTAGTGATAGGAATCGATCCATAATTCCAGTCCCTTTGCCTATGAGGATGCTCAGGTCATTGAAACAAGCAGGGGCCCTTTTAATCTTTTAAACTGAACTTCCTAGATACTCTGATATGGTCCCCTTTATTATCCAGGGCATATCTTGAAAGCCATGTGGTTAGAATTGTTGGGGTCTAGGGCAAAATCAACTGGCTCTGTATGATCAAATGAATGCCTTTGATCCCCTGATATACCAGCTAGACCAGCATTTGACCTCAGATTTACAATGGGTAGTCTGAAGCCAGTGCTAAGGAATAGCACCTACTTTTCCCCTAGCTTGTATCTTGAACAGTTCCCATCATGCCTAAACTAGTAGGAGTACTCAATAAAGTAGCAAGAGTAATTTTAGCATAAGGAATTCCAGGCAGAATTTGAAAAGATTCAGGACTTTTCTTGTTACTGTTCTGCTTCCACAAAGCCTTTTTGCATTAAATGAGAAGGTTTATGGTAAGCTGGTGAAATCATTTTTAATTAAATGGCTTAATAAATAGCAAATGTTTTTTATCAAAGTTTTAACCCAGAAGAAATTACAAACAAACACACAACATCAAAGTATTTGACCAACTGCCCTAGCTGGCTGGCTGTGCTGTTTTAGAAGCAATGGAAGGGCAGGGAGATGGAGGTCAGAGTGTGTGCTTCCTGGTCCAGTGTGTTAGTCATCAGATACAAAAGGTATGAAACCCTGGCTTTACAGGTGTTCATTATGGTATTATATGTCCTTATGAACCTTACTCCCATAGGCAACCAAAAGGACTAGGATGTTTGGGATGTTGAACAATCGAGCTGTAATTATAAAAATTCAAACCTTATAAAATAAAATAAAAATAGATTCAATGCTTCCACTTACTCGACTTTAAGGAAAATAGTTATAAGGAGCATTGTTCTTTCCCCCAAAGAGATTAAGATTCAGGGATTGGCCAACAGTAGGGGAAGATAAGAATACAAGGAAAGAAAAGATTTGCCTTACAACCCTTTATAAAGTGTTTTTATGTTCAAGCTTAACAAATGAAGCCTTCATCATCTTTGCTTCTGGGAACAGTTTCAAGCCTAAGAAACACAGTTGGAAATGTGCCGTGTTGCAGCCCATCCCCAGTAAGTCATTCCAACTGGATCCAAATCGAGTATCTCCGTTCCAAGAGTTCTCCGCAAAAGGTTCATGATAAGAGAGGAAACCCAGCCAACACAACCTGGAGGGCTGCACATTCACCTTCTGCCACCAGGTTTTCCAAGAAGTGGCCCAGGTTACACCGTCCTCCACTTTAGTGAGCTTTCTCACCAGACCACAGTTTTGCACGCACACATACACCCTCCTCAATAGTCAATTTCTCCACACATGCACCATTTTAAAAAACTATAATCATCATCCCCTGGAATCCTTTCATTCAATATTTATTCAAAAAGCATTTTCTGGAGCCTTGAAAGTATACCAATCCCAGTTCACGACTAAGTATGCACAATTCCTGTCTTCAAAAAGCTCACAGTCTTTGAGGACTCATAGACTTGCTGCTATTAACTAAGTACTGATTATAAGTAATATAAGTAATTTATTTATTAAGTAGTTTTTAACACTCTTGTCAGACATTCTAATGGGCAATGTGGTGGATAAAAATAGGGCTTTTTTTACTGTTTGGAACTTAACAAATCTCAAGGAGTTAATACGTGGAGGAAGAACTACAGTGAGGTGTTATAAAAATGGTTAGTAGATGCAATTGTCCCCAGGGCAGGCAATGGTTTGGAAGCCAACTTGGATATAGGTAAAGGTGAGAAGTGCCAGGAAAAGGAATTTGAATGAATTATGAGCAGCATCCATCTTGGGAAGTTACACTGCTGTTTTTAAAAAAAAAAAAAAAAAAGGTTTAAAAGCAAATTATAGTGATTTTTTTACTTTAGAAATAAAGTGAACTGGTACACAATTTTTGAACGGGGCTTTCTCCCATTTTAAAAATTACTATAATTTACATATTATGAAGTTCACCTTTTTAGTGCCTAGTTTCCCAAGTCTTGACAAATCCATAGCCATTTAACTATAGCTACAATCTATTAATGGAACATTTTTCATCACCCTCAGAAATTACCCTGTGTTACTTTGTATTCAACTTCTTCCTTCACTGAAGTCCTGACAACCACTGATCTGTTTTCTACCCTTAAAACATTGTTTTATAGGATAGTGTGTAAATGAAATCAGACAGGATGTAGCATTTTGCATCTGGCTTCTTTCACTTAGCACAGTGCATTTGAGTTTCACCCGCAATAGTATTATGTTTCAATAGTTTATTCCTTATCACTACTGAGTAGTGTATATGCATTCAGCAGATAAGGGACATTTTTTTTTTGTGAGAACATGAATTTTTATTTCACCTGGATAAATACTTAAGACTGGGATTGTTGGATCATATGATGTCTTTCCAAAAAGTTTCCTAAAGTGGCTGTACCATTACTTTCCTGCAGTGTTTAAGTGTTCTAGTTGGCTCACATTTTAGCCAGGAATGATCCCCATCATAGTCTTTATTTTATTTTAGAAAGAGAGTAAGAGAGGGGAGAGAAACATTGATGTGAGAGAATCGTCAGGAGGCTACCTCCTGCATTCTAGGGATTGAGTCCACAACCTGGGCATGTGTCCTGACCTAGAATTGAACAAGCCACCTCTTGGTGCATGGGACAGTGCCCAGCCCATGCCACACCTCTGGGCCAGTCATTCTTAGCCTCAGGAAATTTAAAACTGTGGACTCATTTTCAGGTGGAGAGGTAGCATCTTCCCATTTTGTCCCATTGGCATATAAAGAGCTACACAATTTCACACATAAACCAGGCAATTGGAATTTATTGAACATTTTTCTCATACCCAAAATGTGTTATGCACTGTGGGCATGCACAAAAAGCATAAAAGTGAATCCTTTCATCCAATGAATCTTTAGTCTACATTTTCCCAAGCTATATTCTGAGAACTCTGTGAACTGTTGTAGTTATCAAATATGTTAAAGAACCCTCCTTTATAGAAATTAACAATTCACCTTAGCATATCAGCAACTCTGAAAAGTGTTGCAGTGAAGAAATTGGTTTTGTTTTGTTTTATCCACACTCTCTCAAACTTACATAGCCATTCTGTTTTTTTTCAACAGAATGACTTATTAAATTCCACTAACCCAGTTCCCTTTAACATAGTTTTAAAACACTAGCTTATACTTTTCTTAGAGAAAGAACACATACATACATTTGTTAAATGTGAGCAAACCTATCTGATAGGTTCCTAAGAGGATTCAATGAGATGAAATATAGAAAAAGTATACCAATTTTTGAGCACTGTTCAGAACAGACACTGTGTTATGCTCTTTATATACACTGAGTGGCCAGATTATTATGATATCTGAACACATAATAATCTGGCCACTCAGTGTATAGCCTATTAGTAAAAGGCTAATATGCAAATTGTACCCTAAACCAGGAGTTTGACCGGCAGGCAGGCCAACCGCCCATGTCTCCTCCCACTGACCAGGCTGGCTGAACCCCATCCATGCATGAATTCATGCACCAGGCCTCTATTATTATGGCCAGATTATTATGCGTTCAGAGATCATAATAATCTGGCCACTCAGTGTAAATTAACTTGCTTAATCCTCATAGTAATCTTAGGAAATATATGTGTTCCTAAAACACATAAAAAGTAAAAGTCCAATTCAAATCTGGATTCCTCCTAAGCAAACTTAACTTTTGTGTATACTTCCTCTGTTAAGACTAGGATTGCTCTAGAGTTCAGAAGAGGGAAGAAGGAGATATCTGAACCTATTTTTATTCACCCTTATGTCAAAGATGGGAGTCATTGTCACTCAGACTGAGATCTGTGGAGTTATTGGCCCATTGCCTTTGGGTTCTTGATGTATCATTGAGTTCCCAGCTTTATGTTAGCACCAATGAAGCAGTGAGATTGCCCTTGAAATTCTTCTACCTATGAGGCTGACATTAAGTGGATTTCGGCAGTTCTCTGTCAGGTCAATCATCCTTACCCTTCTCTGGAACTAGGCCACTGTGGAGCACTCAATAAGACCTGAATGGTCTCCTATCTATAGAGCTTAAGTTCTGAGCTATTTTGCCACATGGAAACTCAGCTGTAATTATGTGTGGGTATGCCACAATGTAGAGATGTAATTGTGTTTCACATTTGGATGGACACTTGTCACACAGACTTTTATTAAATATTCTTTTCTTTTCCCATGGCTTTGTAAGGTCCTTGCTCTCATGTGACAGTTTTCCTTATATTTTGTATGTCTACTTCTGGACTCTCTATTCTAGTCCTTTGATCTTTTCATTTCTTCCAAAAGCCAGTTCACATTGTCTAAATTACAGTGGCTTACATTAACACTTGATAGAATAATTCCCCCTATCTTATCTTTTTTTTCTTTTTTCACAAATATAGTATTTTTAAATTTGTATCCTACCATATGCATTTTAAAGCATGTAAAAAAACAATTAGCAGCAAAATAATTTTTCCAAACATAATATTGTGTAAAAAATGAATAAAAATACTAGACATGGATGGAATCTCTGGATGTGACCTTTAAGATATTCTTTCAGCCCCTGAAATACTTCATTCACCCAACTTCTAAGGTAATCACTGGGCATAAAAAGGGAGAGTTTTAAGCCAGTGAATGACTAATGGCGGGAATTTCCAGCCCAAAGAGAGAACAAGGTCAGAGGAGAAGGTGAGAGGATAGATCTGGGTGATCTGTGTGAACCCAGCCCATTTTTGAGAGTTGTCTCTAGTACTATGTCCAATAATGGTAAACCTACATTGGTAATCATCTGTAAATGTTGTTCACAGGAAAGGATAGTTTTGCCTTAATTATGACTCATTTCAGTAACTGCAAAAAATTTGGTCTCTCACTGAAACCACTAGACACCTAGAAATTAACCTTGGAACACAAACCAGTAGAATTTCTACCTCGTAAAAACCTCTCAGCCCAACTGGTGTGGCTCGGTGGTTGAGCATCAACCTATGAACCAGGGGATCACAGTTTGATTCCCAGTCAGGGGCCATGCTTAGGTTGCAGGCTCTATTCCCAGTAGGGGGAATGCAGGAGGCAACCAATCAATGATTCTCTCTCATAATCAATATTTCTAACTCTCTCTCCCTCTCACTTAGTTTCTGAAATTAATGAAAATATATTTAAAAACAAAACAAAAAATCTCTCAGATCACAGTCCATCCCTATTGGGAGAATATTGCTGCACAAATAAGAAGACCATCAGTTAAAAGGTAATTTACTGAAATAGTCTCGTGTAGAACAAATTGAAAATGCACAGTCCTTCAAGAAAGTTTTCCTTCATTTCTTGATCTTTAAGAAAATTGTTTCATTTTTCACTTCCCTAGAAGATGTTGCAAATTTCAGGAACAGGTAGGGACCTTTGGACTGCAGTGAAAAATCAAGCAGCTGAAAATGTAAAATTCAGTTCAAAATGTTTAGAATGTAATAAGAGGGGCCTAGAAAAGAGTATACCTCTGATTTTTAGGATTTCTTTTCTATGTTATTCAGATGTTCCGAATGTGCTAAATAAGATTCTATAAACTTTAAAAAAAATGCCCATGTGTTGGGATATATGAAAATTGGATGCTACTATTGGTAAGATCTGGCAAGTTATTATGTGTTTAAAGAAGCACTGGGGGGGGGTACAAATAAAGATGCAACAAGTCTATAATTTCTGTACATTTTACTCTGCCTTTTTTAAAAACATGATTTTTTTCAATTTCTTTTCTCTTTATCTCTCCATTCTGACTCTGTTTCCTGGATATCAGACTTTGCTGATTTTTTATTTTCTTGTTTGATAAGAAAAATTTTATCAAATACATGGTCTTTCATTTATTCATTCTACAAATGTTTATTATGTGCCTATTATGTGCCTCTATGTTGACCACTGCGAATATAGGTGTCAACAAGACAGTTATGGACTCTCATGGAGTTTATAGGAAGCGAAAGACAAGTCAGTGGGGCAAAAGCAGGATGAGAGTCATGATCACAGCTGTTTAGGGGACACTATCAGAGAACCTAACCTAACCTTGAGGTCAAGAAAGCCCCCTCATAGGAAGTGGTGTTTAAACTGACCCTTGAAGGATGAAGAGGAATCAGCCAAGTGCAGAAAAGTAGACAGTAGGTAAAAATGTGTCTGAGAGAGAACGGAAGCATCTTTCAGGCAGAGAGAGCAGCATATGCAGAGGTGCTGTGGGATCATGAATGTTTTGAAGGAGCAGATATAGAATAAAAATCGCTGCTTTTTAAAACTTTCAAGGTCCAAAGTATTTAATACTTGTCTAGGCATGTGTACTCGGCCTGTGGAGAGTTTTCCTACATTTGGCCAAATAAATGGAAAGATGCGGGCAGCTAGGCATTATTGGTACTAGTACATTGTTCACTAGTACAAAGTGAAGAACGATGAATAAAAATGTACTCTGCTCCCCTCACCGTTGTATTCCTGCCTTTTCTATCTGGTGAACACCAAGCCCCCCTCTAAGACTCAGCATATCATCCCCTCTATGATTCCTCTTGAGACCTTTCCTCCTCAGGTCTGAGGTAGATGCCTCTCCTCTGTGGTCACATCGCACCTTACCTCTGTCAGAGCACTTTTCACATTGTGTTTATTTCAAGCTTATACCCCTGCTCGACTTTGAATTCCTTAAGGTCGTAGACAGCTAAAAGGGAGAGAGTACGTGGGGGCTTTGGGGTCAGAGAGTTCTAGGTTGAAATCATAGCTCAGTCACATGCTGAATAGCCTTAATAGCTTATTTAGTTTCTCTGAGTCCCAGATTTCTCATCTGTGCAATTGGGATAATAATGAGAATATACCTCTTACAGTTGTTCTGTGTATTAAAAAAAAATAATGTTTGTGAAGTGCTTGGCACAGCGCCTAGCTTTAATTGCACTCCACAAATATTTGTTGAAGGATTGAATGGACGGATGAATGAATAAGTGAATGGATGAGAAAATGTGAGGTTCGTTCACAGGATTGTGTTCAGAGCTCTCTTTAAACTTTAGCCACTTGGTGATCAAAGTCCCACGGGTTCAGCCATGGGCACTGTTACCTTGGCCTCCAACCCGAAGGCTGCTTCCTCAAGAGTCTGGCTTCTCATTTTAGCCCGCATAACTCCTGCACCCAGACATCAGCTTTCTGTACTTCCTGTGGGAAAAAAAGAAAACTTCCTACATTGTTATCCATTTTGTTATCCATTCATTTGTTTACTCACTCCTGAAACATTTACTAAGTGCCTACTATGTGTCAGGGGCTGTGATAGATGTTCGTGATATAATGGAGATTTGATGAGATGTTTTACTTATTTATTAGCCACGATGCTAAACAGATGCAATGTATATGACTGCTTTCTACCCCCATGGCCACCTTGGGACCATCTCAGCTGTACCTCATGTTGCACCTATTGTGCTCCCAAATCGTCCCTCCTCTCCCGCTCCCTTGACTAGATCTAAAGATCTTGTTATATGCTGTGTTCGGTTTTATCTGTGCATGCTGAGCACACAAATGCCAAAAGGAATACTTTTGATCACTAGCGAAATGAAACTCTGGAGATGCGGTTATGTGAAGAGTGAAGGAGGACTTAGAGCCTCCGGCCTTGCTTGATGCTACTGACTGCAATGAATCACTCCTGAAGGAGGGGAGGGTTGGGTGTGTCTAGCACGTATGTATCATCTCGTCACATTAGAAGTCGATGCTCTTAGTGGTGTTGCTAAGAGGGTGAGAGGCAGATAAAATGATGGCCCAGGATCCAAGTCACACGTAGCTGTTGTCTCACTCGGGTGGTGTATGTGACTCCAGTTTGCAGAGGGTATTGATATTTTAGGGTCGTTTCTTAAGTCTACTTTCTGTTTCTCCTCATATGAGAACCCACTTATTTTTTTTTAATCCGGCAGACATGCATTGAGGGCCTGCCTGTACACTGCTGACTCAAGTGTGATTCCTCTGCTTTAGAGACATTTGGTCTAATGGGAGGTGAGGAGACTGATAAATGAACAAATCATGTCAGTACAGTGCCAGACGAAGTTTAAGAACATGAGTCTTGGAGTTAGCCTCGCCTCTGAAGACAGTTAATTCCTTCAGAAGCAATCATACAATGCATCTGTTTAGCTTCCAGTCTCCCTGGGGATAGTTACTCTACCCCAGGGCCACAGTTTCCTTACCTATAAACTGGGGAGGGTAACAGCAGCATTCCCTGAGAAAACGTTTTATTGAAGGGTCAATGAGAGTCTCTCTGTGCAGTGCTTCTCGTGGCGTCTGGAGCAACGTGAGTGCCCAGTGAATGGTGGCTGCAGGTTGTCTGTTGTCTTTATGGGGATTGTTATCAGAGGCTATCGCTGCATCTTGAACAGAGCGCTCGGGAAACTTGGAGAGGATGTGACCAGTCTGACCTAGGCAAGAGCTTCCCAGGGTGGCTTCAGAGCTGGACATTGAGGCCTGAGAAAGAGGTGCGCAGAGGAAGGGCACTGTAGGCCTCCAGAATAAAATGTCCCAAGTCAGAGCGAGTACCGAGACAATTCAGAGAACTATTCAGGGAGGTTTTATAAGGAGAAAAAAAAATGGATGAGAGTATGAGAGTGGCCACAAATTATTTTTAGACACAGGCTGGGGAGATAGGGCTGACATAAAAAGTGGTTGGAAACTTATTCTATGGTCAGTGGGAAGCCAGAGGACATCCTCTACTTATTCCTTTAGCTCTACCTGCCAAGCTACTCAACCAGCTGCTGTGGCTTTTAGCAACGTGGGCTTTTATACTGTCTGCAAGCCCAGAAGATGCTTAAAAAGAAAGTAGTGTAGGAAAATAAAGAAGTTGTGTGGTAATAATAGCTAATATTTGTTTGAACTTTATGAATTGCAAAGACTTTCATGAATACTGTCTGTGTTAACCCTCATGATATCCCCGTGATTACTAAGATTTCGAGTTCATCTAGAGGGAAACTGAGGTCAGAGAGTTTAAGCAACTTTTGCAAGATCACACTACTGGGAAGCAGTAGACCATTTGGGGCTGCAAACCTAAGGCCCAGGCACTTTGCGGAAATGACTTCTCTACTTTCACTGTCACTCTAAGTTTTCCCCCCCTGAGTAATAACTCTTGTTTCCTAAAAATAAAAAATAAACAGATCTTTCCCTTGCTCTTTGGTTCTCTAAAATGCTGCTGAAATCTCCTTTAACCGGCTTTTCCCTAGTCTTTGCTTCAGCTGTTTTGGGCCTTTCGTATCTGGATTCTCCGTGTACATGACCATCCTGTATCTTCACTGATTCCAAGCCTAGACAAGGGAGAGTGTTTACCACTTAATCAGCCTGACACTTTATTGCAAGGGACTCCCCTATCTTAAAGGTGACTCTGGCCGTATTCAGCAAAACTGCCTCTTTCTCCACTACCTTTTGCTAAAGGCACCTCATCTTAAATAGCTTGACTTTTTCCGCACCTTTGCCACCTTCTCCCTGTGCTTCCTTACCCTCTGCCTTGATGTTCTATTTGCTCTGAGCCTGAAAGTGTTTGGACTGTGAACAGCTTGTGCAGGAAAAACCCCTGGGTGGAAAGGCCTGGTAATGATTGGCCAGGCCTCTCATGAGGAGTTGTGGGGTCTATCTGCATTTCCCCGAGATCCCCCCAAATCCTGCTCCCACAGAGGGGACAGGCCATGGAGCCGTGTGGTCCTGCTGTACTCTAGATCATCCTCCCACATTCCACATCAGTCCTCTAACTAACTGGGTGGTCCAGGCTCCATTCCTGGAAGCCTTGCCAACTGCTGATGCCAGGTCGCTGGGCAGCCAGTGAAGTTTCACCATGTGTGGGGACTGGTGCTGGAAAGGTGATGAGGCCAGGCTGCCCTCAGCAAGTGGGTGCCCTGGGAATTAAGGTCAGAGAAAGGAGGTCCTCCGGTGGCCCCGAAACTAACCAGCAACAAAATATGCAAACAGCGACTTCATCATATGGCAACAGTGCCATCTGTAGCCTATCCCCTGTACATCTGCCCATCGAGACTGCACATTGGGAGGGGAAGCAATGTGGCTGAACTTCTCTGATTGAAGAGGGTGAGACCTTGCAGTCAGTAGCATAATTAGCTGAACCTCTTACCAGGGACAGCCCCTTCTGCCCAGGCCCCCACTGAGATGCCTCCTCCTATTCCTGGTTCTCCAGGACTGCGTGCTCCTAAACTCTCCTCCCCACAGAACCTTGCTTCAGCTCCATACAGCCCACTCATTTTTCAGGTTCCACTGATGCCTGCTGGTGGGGGCCATCTGCCTGTACGCTCTCTCCTCATCACCAGAACGCCACCTTCATGAATAAAGCTCTTTACAGTAGGCTGAGTGCTTGCTCATTCTGTCATGATCTTTACAAGCCCCTACACAGCCTCGTTATGGGCCACATTCGGGGCATGTTATTAGCTTCATTTTACACTTGAACAGATAGGCTCAGAAAGGTTAACTAATCTTTTTTGAGGTTATACCGCTAGTAAATGGCACAGCTGGCACTTAAGTCATGTTTTCACCATTTTTTTTTTACTTTAAATCTAGTGTTCTTTCTTTTATAGATATTTATGGGAACAGACAGACAGGAACGGTGAGAGTAGACTAAATCCAGCGACAATCACATATGCTGATAGGGCCAAGTGACTCTTTTCAACCAGCTCCCCGGCATCCTTCTCTGTCCTCCCCACCAGGCGAAAGACTAATCCTTCTAAAAGCCCTGTGCTCTCTGTTTGCTACCTTAATCCCCAAGATCCCATCTGTTATGTCTCTGGACACAAATACACATGGCCCATTTAACGACAGTGATTTGGGGAAGAATGAGAAATGCAGAAAACTGGGACAAATTTCCCTAATTATAACAAGGCAGGCAATGGAGTTTGGGAACAGATTGAGGACGGGGGCTAGCAATGGAGAACATCGAAGCAGACAGAACACAACAACAGATAACTGGGGAGAATACAGTTATCTGATCAGCAAGACGAAATCAGCGCAGTGTCTTTACAGTGCTCTGCCTTGTGGATGGATCATGTGGACGGAGAGCAGGAGCAGTGAGAGATGCAAGCACACCATCAGGGGGGGGGGACCTGATGAGACGATTAGGGCTCAGGAAGATAATCACAATGCCTGGGACAAGAGCAGGACAGTGCCTCTCATCCTAGAGAGTCTGGGCTTACAGAGACCAGAACTCAGTCACGGACACCTGGCCCGGATCTTCTAACCCGGTGGTTCTCAACCTTTCTAATGCCGTGACCCTTTAATACTGTTAATGAATCGTAATGTAAATATCTGTGTTTTCCAGTGGTCTTAGGCAACCCTGCTAGCGGTCGTAACCCACAGGTTGAGAACCACTGCTGTAGAGCCTAAACTCATCGAAAAACACAAATATTTTCATGACGATTCATTAACAGTAGCAAATTACAGTTATGAAGTGGCAACGAAAATAGTTTTATGGTTGGGGGTCACCACAACATGAGGAACTGTATTAAAGGGTCTCGGCATTAGAAAAGTTGAGAACCACTGCTCTCACCGGAACCAGTGTAAAGTTGGCCTCAGGGACAAGGCAAAGCCTTGTTTTCAGAAACAGAGATTTGGTTCCGGCCCACCCACCCCTGAAACCCAGCTTCAAAAGGAGGTGGGATGCTTGGCCTGGGAGCAGGCAGGACCTAGCGTCCCTCTGTTTGGGACATTACCCTCATAACTGGTATTCATCAGAGTTGGCACGGTTATGCCGCAGGAACAGCTACCATCAAAATCTCAACCCACAAAGCTTTATTTCTCGTACTATATGTCCACAATGGGTATGGGGGGGGGGGGGGGCAGTCATCATAGCCATTTAGGACTAAGTGAGCAGCCATCCCTCTGGGCATTGTCAGATGCTAAACCAGAAAGAAAAGAGAGTCCTCAAGGGTCTCTCATTAGCAAGTAAATATTTAGCCAGAGAGTAACACACATTCCTTCAGCTCACCACTCTTTGGCCAGAGCTAATCACATGTCCCCAGCCACCTAGGAGTAGTTCAGGAAGGATGGTCAGGCCCAGTAGTCAGAGAGCTGCGAACATTCAACGAGGCTTTGATGTATTGGATTCGTGATGGATTGTTATCTTTAATCTTAGTTAGGGAACCGAAGGCATTAGTTACAGAACCTGGGAAAACAGACTTTTCTGTTCATTTAACAAATACTTACCAATCACTGCTGTGGATGAGACCATGATGAGGGCCACAGGCACAATAGTGACCAGACACAATTCTTCCTTCAAACAGCTGGTCTAATGGATAAGAAGGATTCACATATTGTGACAAAAGCTTTAATAAGAACTAGCCCAGGACCTGGCTGGTTTGGCTCAGTGGATAGAGCATTGGCCTGCGGACTGAAGGGTCCCATTTTCGATTCCGGTCAAGGGCATGTACCTTGATTGTGGGCACATCCCCAGTAGGAGGTGTGCAGGAGGCAGCTGATTGATGTTTCTCTCTTCGATGTTTCTAACTCTCTATTCCTCTCCCTTCCTCTCTATAAAATATCAATAAAATATTTTTTTTAAAAGAAGAAGTAGCCCAGAATTCCATGGGAGCGGAGCATGTGAGAGGTGACTGATCTTGGCTAAGGACTGGGCAGATGAGTTTAAGGAAGGCTTTCATATTTACCTACAGCTTTACACACTCTCTCTCTCTCTCTCTCTCTCTCTCACACACACACACACACACACACGTGCGTGCGCCACAAAATGGGAGTAACTCAACAATGCCTACGTCAGAGTCTCTCCTCTATCCCTGTAGCACAGCTGTCCCTACCCTATGGAGGCCAGGCTTCACAGAGGAGAGCCTCTGGTTTTATCCACTGAGGTCTAGCTCTAGATTTCTGGTGAGCTGAAGGTGACTCATTTTTTTTAAAGGAGTGACAGCCTCTCTTTCATCTGACAAAAATTTTCTACCTTAAACTCAGCCCCTGACAAAAAAAAAAAAATCCCTCTTTCATTCACTTTTTCTGGCTAATGCCTGACATATATATACCTGTGGAACTATAAGCATTATATGAAAGCTGGCGTACAATAAAACCCTATGGGTAAAGTTTGGTATCCATTTAGCTTTTTGTCACCTAGCATACTCAGAGCATGGCCTGTGGAACAGCAGCATCAGTCATGGAGCCTGTTAAAATGCAAAACCTCAGTCTCTCAATAAACCCCCCACCCAAGACCTACTAAATGAGACCTTGCCTCTTAACAAGATCCCAAAGTGACTCATATGCGCCTTAATGTTTGAAAAGTACTGACCCAGCTGAGAACAAAGAGAAATTGACCTTACAGTAGATAAGTTTTTTAATCCTCACCTGAGGATATCTTTTCCATTGTTTTTCAGAGAGAGTGGAAAAGAGGGAGGAGAGGAGAGAGAGACATCGATGTGAAAGAAACACATCGATTGTTTGCCTCCCACATGTGCCCTGACTGAGGCTGGGGATTGAACCTGCAACCCAGGTACATGCCCTTGACCAGTAATTGAGCCAGTCACCCTTGGGTGCATAGGCCGATGCTCTAACCACTGAGTAACACCGGCCAGGGCAAGGTAGATAATTTTTTATATCAAAAAGGGACCTTTATAAATCTGAGGCATGCAGTCGTAATGGGGAAGGCCAAGTACTGCTTAGACTTCGGGAGCAAGCAGAGGTTCAGAGTCCTGGGCAGAAGAGAGTTGTTTAAGAACTAGAACTGTTGAGACGGGGACAGGCAAATAGGAGTCAAAGAGAGTTTTGATAGCACACGTAGCCTTTTATACTCTTTTTCCTAACGATGGTCTTAAAAATTATGTTGGCCTTGCCTTAACTAGTTTGGCTCAGTGGATAGAGCATCAGCCTGTGGACTGAAGGGTCCCAAGTTCGATTCCAGCCAGGGGCATGTACCTTGATTGCGGGCACATCCCCAGCAGGGGGGTTGCAGGAGGCAGCTGATCAATGTTTCTAACTCTCTATCCCTTTCCCTTCCTCTCTGTAAAAAAATCAATAAAATATATATATATATATTTTAAAATTATGTTGGCCTTTGCTGAAGGTTAGAAGTAAAGTAAGGATTCAGGAGGCGCTTTCTCAGTGGCTCTTCTTTTTTCCCCCCCTGTTAAATCTGTATGTCCAAAATTGTTCCATCTAACATGCACTTGCCTTCACCGGCTTGTGTCTGCAACATGGGCCATGGAGAGAGTGGATCCATTGACTGAAAGCTCTCCATAGCCTCATTAAGTGGCACTTAACAGAGGAGCCTAAACTCCAGAGCTGGGAGACTCAGACAACCAAAGTCTGCCGTTTTGAGTCATGAATGTGGTGGGAAATTTATAAACTAGCAGCTGGATTTTTTTTTTTATTGAACAAAAGTTTCATCTAAAATGGGCTGCCATGTATAATCATATCCTCTTAATATTATGGTCTTCTAAATTTGACCCATTCCCCCAGCTGTGCTGTTTCCAGTAGCTTGTCAATCCGCTATTCACAGCCAGATGTCTGGTTCTGCATCGACATTATTATTACTATTATTATTGTTGTGGAGAGCTATTTGCTGCTGAAGGAGTTGTAATAGGCAACTTTAAGTGTATTTTTATAGGACTCAGAAAGTAAGCCCAAATAAAATTTGATACGCCAAGAGTTATATCTGAACTGTGTGAACAACTAATTTTTTCCATAACATTTTTCCATAATGTGGCTCTAACTGTACTTTATTCAAAAACTTGTTTGTGGTTTTTGGAGGACATCCAAACAGGTATTTCCACCTAGAAGACTTCAAGTTGAAGCTAGTAGCTCTCTGTTGCAAAAGTATTAGAGATCAAGCCTATAGATATTATGGTCAAAATGACTGCTATGTTCCGGATGATAACTAAAGACTATCACTAGCACTATTATAATTTTAGTAGTAATACTTTTAGTAATTTTTTTTCTGGCTACAGAAGTAAAACCAATATACTAAAGTACCTATAGTATGAAGCAGATAAAATAAGAATCAGGGTTTACATTACTAAGACATTTGCCATTTTCCTTTATTTAAGTTACTTTCATAAGCATACAAGCCTAAACAAACAAAAAGCCTGCACATTCCCTCTGCTATCTGTCCAGCTTTCTGCCCTCCTTCTTTCCAAAAACTCTGATCCTCATTTCTCTCTTCTCATTCCACCCTGAACCCATTCCAGTCAGTTTTTGTCTCTAGACTTGCAATGAAGTATCGCTTAACAAAGCCATCAGTGATGCCTAGATGTCCATTCCAATGTCAATTCTCTACTCTCATTTCACACAACTTATTGAGCATTGAATCTGTTGATCGCTCTCTTCTCCTTGGACATACTTTCTTTGCTTGACGTTCAGCGTGCAAATCTTTCCTGGTGCTTGTTCTCTTTGGCAGGCTTCTTCTTCATCTGCCAGACTTCTAAACAATGGGGTGCCAGAGTTCAATCTTTGGACTTCTTCTTTATCTGCACTCACTCCCTAGGTGATATCATCCAAATTCATGACTTTAAATACCTTCTCTATGCTGACAACTCCCAAATATGTATTTTCAGCCTAGATCTGTCTCCCAAATACCAGACTCATATATCAAGTTGCCTACCTGACAGCTACACTTGGATGTGTTAAGCATCTCAACCTGGACATATCCCAAGTTAAATACTTTCTCTCCAACCCCCCTCCCACGCCCCTTAAAACCAAAAACAAAGCAAAGCTGTCTCACAGTCTTTCCCATCTCAGAAAATTACTCTATAGTTCCCTTTGCGCAGGCCAAAAATCTTATAGCTGCCCTTGACACCTTTTTTCTTTCTCACACTCCACATCCAGTCCATTGGTTAACTCGATTGGTTCTGCCTCTAAGTCTTTCTGGAATTTGGCCACTTCCCACTGCCATGGTCCAAACTACTCTCTCTCCCATGAACTATTCCTATAGCCTTCCTTACTGGCCTCCCTTTCCCATACAAGTTATTCACTTCAGGGCTGACAGGGTGATCTTTGAAATATAAATCAGATCATGTCACTCCTCTGCCACAAATCCTCTAATGCCTTTCCACATCACTCAAAGTAAAAGTTAAAATTCTGACAAATACAGAGAAGGCCCTACAGGACCACCCTATCCCCTCCTCCTCTACCACCATACCATCACCATCACCATCACCATCACCATCACCATCACCATCACCACCATTCTCCCTTTTTCTATACTAGCCACACTGGTCTGCTAGCCAGGCTGCAAACATACCAAACATGCTGCCACCTCACAACTTCGGAAATTTCAGGATGTGGAATTCCTCCAGCTATCCCTTCACTTCCTTCCGGTCAAATGGCATTATCCCAGATATCTTCTCTGATCACTTTACCTCCTACCATTTATGCCTCCAGCACACTCTATGCCCCATCCACTTCTATTCTCTTACAGCACGCATCATCATGTGACATAGGCTGACATTTATTCTCATGTTTATTATCTGTTTTCCTACACTATTATGTCTGTTTCATGGGAGTCAGGACTCTGTTTTACTTACTGTTGCAATCCTAGTACATGGTACAGTAGGAACTTAAAAAATGTAAATATATATATATATATATATATATATATATATATATATATTAATGGAAGGAAAGAAGGGAGGGAAATCGATTCTCAGAATCTTTGAATATGGTTTGGTTGTTGTTTTAATTTATCTTTATAGTTGATATTATTATAAATGCCACCCTTGTTTTTTTTCCCCATTGATCCCTTCCACCCACCCTTCCCACAACTACATGGTTGGTTTTTAAAATTTCACTTATGTTCAATTTTTCAGAAATCAGGAGTTGCATAAACCAAGGCACACCTATTTATTCAAACTGGATTTGAATTCACCATTTACTAACTGAAAGAAAGATTTTGTGCAATTTAGTTAACTTTGCTAAAAGCCTTATTTTACACATATATAAAATGAGGGGGGGTAACAAGATATACCTAGAAAGATTTTGTGCAGATTAAATAGGGTAATGTCCTTAAAGTATTTAGTACTATGCTCCAGACTTAGCCCTCAATACATGTTGATTATTCTCATTATTATTATCATTACTGGTTACTCATATATTTCATCTTACTACTGAATTATTTTAAAAATTACTACACTTTAGCCAAAACCTGTTTGGCTCAGTGGGTAGAGCGTCAGCTTGTGGACTGAAAGATCCCGTGTTCAATTCTGGTCAAGGGCATGTATCTTGGTTGGGGGCACATCCCCAGTAGGGGGTGTGCAAGAGGCAGCTGATGGATATTTCTCATCATCGATGTTTCTAACTCTCTATCCCTCTCTCTTCCTCTCTGTAAAAAATCAATTATATATATATATTTAAAATTACTACACCTTAGTATTATTTTTGGAAATTATAAATTTTCTATAGTTCCCATGTCTCGAGGAAAAGACAACTGGAAACATTTGACTGGTTCTTCCCCCTACCCCCCCCCCTTTTTTTTTTAGCTATTTAAACTAATATTTTCCATGTAATTTTTGACTCAATTTTTCCTAATCTGAAAGCATTCTGAATCAAAGTTAGTCTTTTCTTCTTTTTCAGGACACTAAGAGTGTACATATAGTGCACCAACTCTTTTCTATATCATTCAAAAGACCATAATTCCATTCAGAATCAATCTAGAAGAGCATTTTGGGTTTTTGTATCTAAATGGATATAAGGAGCCCTCTATCTCCAAAAGACCTTATAAAATATTATCCTAGTTAGTTTACATCCCCACAGCTAATGTTCCTCCTGGAATCTGAATATCTCTGCCAGATAGGATGTAACCAGTTTCCTGAAAACTTGAGGAAAGAGAAATACAAACCATCAGCAGGAGTAAGAGGCATCATATCTAGTAAGGGTCCTGACTCTGGCAAATGGTTATTTGATCATGTGATCAGCAGAGAGCTTCCCACTGCTGGAAGAAGCAGGATGGTCAGGATGACTCTTTGATCTCCAGCTTTCATTTTCTAGGCTTTCTCTCCTGTCTTCTTCACTTTCTTATTCTATGTTCCCTCCCAACATGATCTCCATCCACAACCCCAATACAAATAGTCAGTGTCTGTTCTCATGACTGGTCAGAGAGCAGTTCCAGATTCAGATAATAAATTAAACTACAACATTTTATTGAATGAAATTATCTAAATCTATGTACACAGACACAGAGACACAATCTGAAGCACTGATAAGAACTAATCATTGAAGCCAAGCCATCTAAGTAAAGATTAAGTTTTGAGCAAACAGACTCTGGAATTAACCTGATGCAGTACCTAAAGGCAACCCCCAAAGCCATTTTTATGTGCATTTCCTTAACCTCCTTTGTTAAGTTTCTGGAAGCCACAAATGTGTGATCTCTGATATATCACTATCCAGAAATTATGTTATTTTTTTTAACTGTAATGACATCCACTCTGGCTAGTTGGCTCAGTTGTTGGAGTGTTGTCCTATACACTAAGGGGTTGCAGGTTTAATCCCTGGTCAAAGAACCTACATGAGGCAACCGATCGGTCTTCATCTTCTTCTTCTTCTTCTTCTTCTTCTTCTTCTTCTTCTTCTTCTTCTTCTTCTTCTTCTTATCTCTCTCTCTCTCTCTCTCTCTCTCTCTCTCTAAAAATCAATAAAAAACAAACAAGCATAACCTCAGGTGAGGATTTAAAAATAATAAAAATAAACTGTAATGACATCAGAAGATAAATAATTATAGTCTCCAATATTACCTGAGCCTTGTTAATATGAAGCACTTCATAAATATAATCTCCTTTAATTGCTATATTTATAATCTTCACTAATGAGAAAAACCAAAATCTTAAGACTAGAGTAACTTGTCCAGGATTTAAACCCAAATCTTAGTGCAAAGTTTATATTCTTTTTTTTAAATGTGTTTTGTAGGTTTTTTTTTTTAAATATATTTTATTGATTTTACACAGAGAGGAATTGAGAGGGATAGAGAGTTAGAAACATCGATGAGAGAGAAACATCGACCAGCTGCCTCTTGCACATCCCCCACTGGGGATGTGCCCGAAACTAAGGTACATGTCCTTGAACCCGGAATTGAACCCGGGACCTTTCAGTCCGCAGGCCGACACTCTATCCACTGAGCCAAATCGGTTTCGGCAAAGTTTATATTCTTAACAACTATGCCCTAATGCCTGCAGAAAATCTATTTGTTATTCTGTTTACTTTGGTTATGTCTTTCCTGTGGTATAAAGAATCTTCTACACATTTTGACATACGTGGGTCATAGCTAATATGTTTCCATAAATTGACTTATTTTTGTTGTTCTCTTCTTTGCACTTTTATTTTATTGTTATTTCTTCTTACACATTCATTGTATTGGCTCAATAGAAAACATGTCTGCAGCCTCATGCTTTTATTATGGCCAACCAGAGTACAGTGTTTACAAAATGTTTTTACATATATTATGTCATATTCTACACTGGGAATTAAGCATCATACTGCTTTTACAGGTGAGAAAACTGAAGTTCAGAAAAATTAGGCAACTTAATGTCATATTACTCCTATATGAAATGCAGACCCTGTATCTCCAAATTGTATACTAGTACTAGAGGATATTGCCTTATGTTTACATACTAGAGGCCCAGTGCACAAATTTGTGCATGGGTGGGTCTGGCCGCCCACCCTAATCAGGGGCTGATCCATCTGGGTTGATGGAGGCAGGGGGTTCTGGACGGTTGGTTGGCTGGCCCCGCCTCTTGGTCAAACTCCTGGTTGAGGGGATAATTTGCATATTAGCCTTTTGTTATATAGGGTTATGTGCCAATAGTATGTATTTACCACTACTTTATAATAAAGACTCTGGACAAGTTTGTTTTTATCTTATTTCTTATACCAGTATTATAGCAAGGCTCTGGAGTCAGGCAGTCTGAGTTAGAATTTTGGCTCCATTGCATACTAACTAGATGAATTATTTACCACCTCAAAATGTCAGTTCTCTCATCTGTAAAGTGGGGATGCTAATAGGGCCTATCTTAGAAGGTTGTTATAGTTATGAAATGTGATCCTGCATAAAGTACCGTATTTGCCGGCGTATAAGACGATTTTTTGGCCCTGAAAAATACGTCTTTGCCGGCGTATAAGACGACTGGGCGTATAAGACGACCCCCTAACATTTCCACTAAAAATACAGAGTTTGTTATATACTTGCCGTATAAGACTACCCCCCACTCAGAGGCATATTTTTCAGGGCCAAAAAGTCGTCTTATACGCCGGCAAATACGGTACCCAGCATATGATCGTTATTATTGTTATTTATGAATAATTATACCAATAAACATGAATGCATATTTCTTTGAGATTTGCATGACCAATGATTTAGAAATTACTGGAATGTTTCATGTCATCTACATGTTTTAGAATCCCTTGACTTGTAATTGATTTAGATCTTTGCCCTAAGACTTTGACATAAGCCTCCAAATGTTACAAGCTTATCTTCTAATTGGAAAAAGATTGAGGATAAGCCAACCAGTTCAAGCCAAATATGTGTTTTTAAAGAATATTTGTGTGAGGTGAAGTTAATTTTCCCTAACTACAGAGATACATAGAACCAGTTGGAGTAGGTTACTATAAGTTGAGTTCAGTTGAGTTAAAATAATCAGACAGGTTGGTTATATATAAGCATATAGTCACTCTGAAAGCTTTCCTCCTATCGCTCCTCACTGCTTTCCCTCACAGTTCAAAGTTCACTGTTGTTAGTTTTAAATGTTAATTCCAGGAGGCTCCAGTTAAAAAACATTCATTTTCTGAATGAGGTTTCTAACAGGCTGCTTTGATCTTAACACGATTCAATGATCATTATGTCATCCCTGTCACATAGATTTGCGTGATGGCCTTAGTTATCAATAATAAGGTGGTCCTTTTGTTTGTAGGATGCCATTGTCATTTCCCTTTCCTTAGTGAATATAACTCGGGTTAAAGAATTTACAGCTGTGCACTAAATGCTGAGTACACCAGGAAAATTACATCTTCCATATTTTGTGATTGAGATGTCATGCTTTAGGTTTTATATGGTAAATCTATAATGGTTTAAATCTACTACTTGAATTACTGAAGACTTGCCATCACTTATTTCTGGCCACTTTGAAAAAAAAAATAGACACAAAGAATCCTTAGAGTTACCTCAGTTTGGTTTTTGTTAGGTCTGATGTTATTGCAAAAACGATGTATTTGTTGTTAACATAACTGGCCTTTGCCCCTCACCTCCTAGAAACCTGTCTCATAGCTACTCTTCCCTCTTCACCTCGTCCACAAATAACATGGTTTACATGTTGAAAAATAGAACCTCCAAGTCAATCTATTAAGATAAATACATATACCATTGTATGACCAGCTAAGATAAATAGTACCTAGTCAGGTAATTAAAAACACAAGAGGATCATGGAATAAAATAAGGGCAATGTAAGTTCACATTACAGCTCCCTTGCCCTGTGAAACAGATGATTTGAGAGAGGATTTCTGAAAACATTTTTGTTGCTTTTCAAAACATTGTGCTTTGTCAACATAGAAACTTTTTGATGTACAAACAGTAGAAAAGGTATCTTATGTTCATTGCACAGCTAAATTATTTCAACTTGTTGCGTTGCTTAAGGAAATAAACAGAATTCAAAGGTTTATTCTAGAAAACGGTGTTTAATCAATTTCTTCTACCATCTCTGAACATAAACTATTAAGCAGATATGGAGTTAACAGCTTATTATGTCCTCACTCCCTATATTCATTCAGAGTCTGCCAGGCTCAGAATAAAAGTCAAGACATGTGCACATAGGAGCTCTGTAGATGTTTGTAGCATTTGGAATTAAAACAGGGAGAAGGCTGCATGGCTGTCCCTTCAAACATGGCACAGCGGAGCACAGAGACAGGAAACATGCCAGACTTGCCTCTGCAGGAGGCTGCCGAGAACACGTGCGTCTAGGAACAAGGAACTGCTTAATGATTAATCACTGTCAACCTTTGTTCTCGTTAAAGACTTGATTGTTGGACAAAGCTTGTAATGAGGGACTGTTTTGGTGTCCGTTGCTATGAGATTGTGTTCACTGATCCTCAGTTGATGTAAGCTGCTGTTCCATTTTAGCCTGAGTGGAATGAATAAGCATGAAAATGCTCTAACAGTGCCTGCTAGTGGTGCTTTAAGAAGAGGCTCAGGATATTCTGTTTCCCACCCGTTAGTCCAGGCCAACATAGAGAGCAGATATGCAAGAATTTGGATCAGCTGAATTGTGGCATATGAAATTTTAGAGGGGGAAAAAAAGTGTAATAGCACAAAAAGTATATAGATGTAGATTTTATGGTGGTAATGTTATAAAGACCCTCCCAACCACACACACACACACACACACACACACACACACACACACGATATCCTTTTTTGGAATGTGGGGGGGAGCACAGATATTCAGAAATCAAATATTAAAGTTTTGTTGCTATTTCTCCTGCCCTCCATAAATAAAATATTAAATTGTGTTCTGCAAACTAAAGGCTACCCCAAAATCATGTGAGAAGTTGAAGTGTGTGTTGGAATTTTCCTAAGCTAAGAAAAATAATCCCACTTATTCTGTCATTATTTAGTTGGTTTATGACTTCTATGTAATCATTTTTTAATTTTTATTTTACTACTATTAAAAGATCAATGGAATATTTTAATGTAAGAAAAAAACTACTATATCTAAATGTAAAAATTATTCTTCTGGGTTAATGTGACCTTAAAAACTCAAGTTCTTATAAACATTATTGCTTCATTATCATGAAAATGAAAGAAAATTAATTAGAAGAGATATTTTAATATGGTTATTTGCCCTTTCTCTATGATAGAAGTGTTAACCAAATTCACGATCAACAATGACAGATCAAAATACATGCATGCAATTGGCATTAGCAAGAGCTTTATATGTATCGCACATGTGCAAGTCAACTTAGCCTTTTATAGATATAGAATAAACTTGCTTAATTAGACCTGCTTTCTTATTTAGCTAAACTTTTTCCAGCCCAGTGAAGCACCCCAACTTCTCTTTCAGGTAATTGTGAGCAACACAGCAGTAAACATCAACATGAAGCAGATTATTATTGTAGATCACTCAGGGAGAACAAAGGATAAAATATTTAACTGTAGCAGCGTTTGACTATATTCTGTGCAGTAAGAAAATCTGAAGTCATTTTCAAGTTCCACTATTTCTTACTTCTTTTCATACCAGTCAAGTTTCTAAACTTCTAAATCTCCATTTTCTGGCTAATGAAAAGAAAATAGGATTCTATGGAGTCTCCTATCTACCTACTCCAGGACTTCTGTAAGGATCAAATGAGATGAGGCATGTGGAAACACTTCACAAACATTTGGTTAAAGTGTAAAATGTTTGTACCTGGCTATAAAGCAAGTCATGTTTCTGGGCTGAAGAAACTCTAAGGAAGCTAGTCGCTAGGGAGAGGAAGCTGGGCATTGTTATGTGATATAATTAACCAGCTCCTACAGTCACCATCTCTGGGCTGTGGGCCACATTTTGTGCCATAGGATCTTGGCAGCATTGGCTACAAATTGGTGGGGTGTCACTCCAGGGTGGTGGCAGGGCTTGTGTCCCACTTGGGGGAAGCCAAGTGTTTGTTGGCCAGCACCAGGTCCGTGGTGCCATTTATTTTTAAAAGGCAAGTGCGTGTCATGGTAGCTCCTACATGGAGCATCTGCCCCCTGGTGGTCACTCTGCATCATAGCTACCAATCAGATGGACACTTAGCATTTTAGTCTTTCATATATATATTTTATTGATTTTTTACAGAGAGGAAGAGAGAGGGATAGAGAGTTAGAAACATCGATGAGAGAGAATCATCGATCAGCTGCCTCTTGCACACTCCCTACTGGGGATGTGCCTGCAACCAAGGTACATACCCTTGACCGGAATCGAACCCAGGACCTTTCAGTCCACAGGCTGACACTCTATCCACTGAGCCAAACTGGTTTCAGCAGCCTTTCATATATATTGATTACTTATAAAATACATACTTATGTGAAAGTACTAAAAAAATAAAGAGAAACTAAATTGTTGGTGATACTCTCAGATTAAATCTACTACCCCCTAGCCAAAATGATTTCTCTCTAACAAATAAAGCCTGCAGTCATTTTTTTATGTATGCATGAAGCAACTTTTATTTTATGCCTTATATCATACATAGCAATTTGATCCAACATTATTGTCTCTTTTTTATTCCCTATTCCTCTTAACTCACAGTGTACTGAAGGAAGTTGAGTAAGGACTATTTGGACCTTTAGCAATCTAAAATGTGGCCTCTGTCAGCATCCTATGTCCCTACCAAATCTACTGGTAACTACAAATGTTCATTCCACTGATGTCAGAAACAATCCTATAACAAACCCAGGCACCTGCCTCTTTCAGTGTCCCCTACATGTAAAAGTGGTAAGTGACCCCAGAAAGGCTAGTTGATCTGCCCCTGCATCTCCCAGTAGATTTGCTCTAAACCCTCCCAAACAGGAAAACCAGTTTTTCATTTAAATCTCTAAAAGGAAATCCAGTTTGCTTGGTGAAATAGTCACAATATATAACATGTAAACATTTCTATTTTCATAATCTCTATGTTTATATATGTGTCCACATGTGGTTAAATATCTAGAATGTAAATTTTCTCTGACCACACTGTTTATCTGTTGACATGACAATAGGGAGCTATCCTAAATTAAGACAGAAATCAGGAGATTTATGATGATAATGTTAATTATATCTGGTTTGCTCATCTAAGACATGTTACAGTTTGCAGAAAGTGGACCATTCCCCAAAACTACAAATTGTTCCTCATTCAGTTCATGGAACTGCAGCCCTCCAAGAAATACCTTTCAATAAGCTGTGCCTTATAAATCTTGGTAGCCTGATTGTTGATTTTTATCCTTGACCATAGATATAAACATTAAGGAATATTCTACCATTTTGTAAAGTACATCCTTGAATAGATGTCCTTGGACAATATTTCTAGTAGCTAGCCAAAAATCCTGGGTGTGGGGGTTGGGGGGGGGGAATGACACACGGAAGGATATATAAAAATAAATCACTCTCTACACAACATTGTGACTTATTTGCATTTAAATAGAAACACCACAGCCTTCCTTTAGGGTAATAGATGTTTACAGGTAGATTGCCATACTTTTCATGTCTTCCCTAAAAAATGGAGGGACCATATATCAATGCCCATGTTGTGTTTGCTCCCTTCTAAAGATGAATGTAGTAGGAAGTACACAAGTTAGTTCCGCTGGTGTTATATTTGACTAAAAGTTATTCCCCACAGACCAATAGCTTCTCTTTGAACGTTTATAAACAATAATATAATTAAATTACTAAAATAAACTATGCTATTCAGATTTGTTGCTTTTCCCCTAAAAACAGTGACCATCCTACTTTCTTTTATGACCAAGGACCAGATGAAATCCAAAGATTAATATCTTCTTGTTATGGAAAGCTATAGCAGGGTATATGAATGAATGGTATATTACCTGGGGAAAAACCTTGAACTCAGCTGCCAAAACAAATGATTAAGGTAGAATAAAGGAAATATTCAGTCTTAATTGAGAGGTGAAGGAAAAGGTACAGCACTGGCATGCAGAAGGACTGCTGTATGTGAGAATGGCCATCTTCAGCATTAAGTGATATTTTACAGGTACTAAATTGTCCTTCTTTTCCTATTATCTGTATAGCTAGTCAGTTGCATATTAACATTACATCTAACAATGTTATTTTGTTTCTAAAGAGTTCAAAATGCTTTAGCTAAATTAGCCCTCAAAATATTTATTAACTGAACCACCACCTCTCTACAATGGACTCCTAATGCTTGCCCAGTACCTTGAAAATAGGAACTTTTAAAAATGATGCTAGAATCTCACAAGTGTCAATACAGCTGTATCTAAAAGAAGAAAACTAAAGTCAAGACCTGGCCAAGATTAGATAAGTACAAACTTCAACTAAAAATGTATCAGGCAAATCAAGCCCTTGGGTAAGACAATCAAGCAGTGCCCTAATACCAACACAACTTGATTTAGTTAATTTAGTTAAATAACTTTTTCAAGCCAACTCTTTGATAGTTAATGTAGGCAGAGACAGTAGTTGACTAGTTTTAAGTTTCTATGATAATGTTGTGGCATTGCACATATTTGGCCCAAATTCTGTTAAGTTTATGAACAGGCTAGAAATTTTTAAAATTATCCTCATGTTTATTTTTTCTGTGGATGGCTAGATAACAATATTTTCACATTAGAAAGGGAATCCAATTGGCTCAAATTTAGTTACAGCTTTGATTTAAATATGCGGAAGTGCTCAGTATATGCTAAATGAACTGTTATTTGCAACCAGCCAGCAGCTAAAGAGCTGTTGCATTCCCAGATGCATATTCTTTTCAAAAGTACCACATGGGTTTGGAAAGAACAAAATGATGTAAACATTGGTAACTATACAATATATCGGTGTCCTTTCATGCATTCTCTCCTGATCAGCAGTAAGGAACATAAGCCACAAATGTTTACCCAATTGAAAAATCACTGGACAGTTATGTTCAAATCAAGGATCTGTTTCCAGTTACAAGTAACAGAATCCAGCACAATCAACCTACCCAAATCGCTGAGGGGAACAAAAAAAAAAGGTTAAAAGTTCACATAACTCTGTACATGCTAAATTTAAGTTCAAGGTTTTAATCATAAGCAAATTGATTTGTGTAACATCTTGAATTGAAAAATAATAATAAGCATTCCCAGCTAAGGCATTTCATATTATATTTGATATTGACAGTTGTCATTTCCCTGAAAATGTTTGGCAGGCATGTTACTTTCTTAATAACATCTAAATAATTGCAAATCATGTTGTAAATTAACTTTATTCAATTCTCATGTAATTGGTTATTCATTATTTATTTAACAACAAATATATACTGAGTATTTCATACCAGGCTTATGTACTACTGGGAATGCACATGTGAGTAAAACAATCCATGTTTCTAAAGTAATAATAGTATAGTAATAGAAATCATTCCTGTAAATAAATAACTAAAATGTAATATAACAAAGGCAAATACAAGATATGAGTAGGACTCAGGCAATACCAGTCCCCTATATTGGATAGGTATCAAGATAGACTTACCTCATTCTGAATTCTCCATTCAGATGAATTACTGTGAAGAGTCAGCTTGTAAACCCAAATTTATGCTAGAAATCCTTGTAGATGGAAAAATGTCTTAAGAAGAGGTTGACATCTAAAGATAATTTAGACTCCATTCCATCTTGTAATTTCAAACAAACAGGAATAGGCTCAAATATGTGTCAGAGAGTGTGTATGTGTGTTAAGAAACCCCTAATCTTCTTACTTAACATAACAGAATTAATAAAAACTTCAGCTACTTATTTCTAGAGTCCTGGCCTTATATAAAGTGGCAGTGGATCTGGTAGTAGTTGTACAGCTGAATTGATCAGTGGAGACAGACAAGGTAATTGGACCAAAGAGAGTTGGCCTTCCTCGTTCTTCTCCATGGTAGACTTTTCACTTAAGGTTATTGTTTTCCTTAAACATTATTTTAGTACTCTGCGGATCAAAACATGTTTGTATAGTTTGCATAAATAAGATTTGGTAAATAACCTGATTTTCTGGGAATTGATCCAAGTGAAACCTCTAATCTTTGAAGTTCATACCTTAGTGATTCTTAGGGAGAACTCAGCTTTTTTGAAGTCCCCCTGAAGTATTTAGTGGCTTGCTTTGCTAATCCAAGGGAGACTTCAGAGCTGCATTTAACAGAGAACAGATGGGTCTCTTTTTTTAAATGTCCTTAGTGGTCATTACAATAATACACTCAAAATAGCTAATCATGTCACATTGGAGTAAATGGACACACTTGAAGATATTGCCCTCAGTCCCTGCACTGTATCAGTGTATCTAGATTTCCATGCCTGTTATCTCCATGCAATAACCAAGATATTTCCTCATTTCTCATAAGAAGACATATAAAGCTACTTTGTAGGTATATACGTTTTATACATATTACCGAAGAATGGATATTCAAAACATAATAATTACCTCTAGCAAAACATTTGGTAGTTTTGTGTGTGTGTTTTTTTTACAGAATCAGGGAAAATACTGGTATATATCTTTTTGAAAAACCAGTTCAGAAAAGTCAGATATTATTAGTAAAGCAATACAGTTCTAAACTGTGCTTCCCACAGAAGAATGCAAACAGGATCAAAACTCAGTTTAATGCTTTTCCTCAACATCTCCTTCTCCATGAGCCCATTTATTTACCTCAGTCACTTTCAAAGAAGATAACCAGTTTGATTACCCCTCCCCCCTAAACAAATCTAGTGTTTGTTCATTATAGTGGCAAAACCACTGGATGCCAAGTTGTTAGGGAGGATTTTAGACTCATGGAAAAAAAGGAAATCAAATGATTTCATTTCAGTGGTATTTATTGTTAGTTTGACTCAATTAAGAAGGAATGTCAACTGTTCCAGAACTAGAATGGAATTTGGAGATTATACCAAATTAGTAATCTAACTTGCATACCCTAAAATTGGAGAAAGTAAGGCCCAGAGCGGTTAAAAGAGAAGACTGAAAAATTAACAAGGTCACATGAAGTGGATTCCTAGAAGAATTAATGAAATAAGGTTCTAGGGTGGAAGAAGTGAAAACTGTCAAAGAAAATAACAGCTTAAAATAAATGCTCCCTTTTCTTGTATCCTTCCTATGAGCCAGAGATGGCCACATATTTACCAGCATAATCTTACTTAGGCCACACAATTGTATGAAAAAGATCCGTTAATAGATAAGAAACTGAGCCAGAGCCCTGGCTGATTTGGCTCACTGAATAGAGAATCGGCCTGGGGACTGACCGGTCCCTGGTTCTATTCCATTCAGGGGCACATGCCAGGGTTGTGGGCTTGATCCCCAGTAGGGGGCGTGCAGGAGGCAGCCAATCAATGATTCTTTCTCATCATTGATGTTTCTATCTCTCTCTCCCTCTCCCTTACTCTTTGAAATCAATAGAAATATGTTTTTTTAAAAAGAAAGAAAGAAACTGAGGCAGAGAGGCTTTTATAACTTGCTCAAGAACAATTAGTAAGTTATGGAAGAAATATTTAAAACCCAGGCATTCTGGCCCAGCTGGTTTAGCTCTGTGGTTGATCATTGACCTGTGAATCAGGAGGTCACGGTTCGATTCACAGGCAGGGCATGTGCCCAGGTTGTGGGTTTGATCCCCAGTGGGGGACATGCAAGAGGCAGCCAATCTCTCTCACCACTGATGTTTCTATTTTCTCTCACTCTCCCTTCCTCTCTAAAATAAATAAATATTTTTTTAAAAAAAACAAACAAACAGGCATTCTGACTGCAAAGGCTTTATCTACATTTTTCATCAATATAGTATTTTCTCATGAGATATGTGAGCATTTTCTTAGATTTTTCCCTTCTGTATCTTAAAGAGATAAGCTAAAAGTAGTCTATAAATTTCTCATTGAAGTGAAAGTCCATATTGATTTTTTTATTTCCAAAGAAATTTTTTTTCCTGGGTATTAGAAGCCACTTTGGGGAATCAATCTTTTTAAATTCCACATTTATTTCATGTATAATATTTAGACATCATTTTTATTGAAGAATCAATTCTTTATAAGAGATCTCTTTCCTTTTTGAACCATGGTATTATTTATACCTTCTTTATTCTCTAATACTACTTGCTTATTGGGTAGCCTTTACTTTTAATGTGTAAAAAAAAAATGAGAAATTTCTTAACTTCTATCTTTAAAATGAAAATAATATATAAAACAGAATCATTATGGAGATTAAATAAGATAATAAATGTCAAGCACTCAACACATGGTCTACTACATAGCTTCCAAAACTAATAGCTATGGGTAGAAAGTATATTCCATTCCTGTGCCTTCTTCCTGCCTTCTGAGGCATGCAGGCATCATCAATATCATCATCATCATCATCATCATCATCATCATCATAATATCTCCATCATTACTTATCACTAACTCTTTCCTTCCTATAGCATCTTTATGCCTTAGACCCTTCTCAGGTGGCACACCCATACAAGCAACACTGGATTTAACAGTGTTGCTCGACCTTTGCCTTTCTCTCCTATATTGGCTTTCCAAGTGCCTTTGCAAAGAGCTAGCATTTTCACCCCAGGTGCTTTATAGCAGGAAGTTCTGTCCCATTTCCTGCTTCACACTGCTTCTGTATGTATTAATTTACATATTAATTTATATAAGAGACATTTGTGGGGCGTCCGCTGTACCCTGAAAATATCATGATAAACATCCCAGCCGCCCTCAACCATTTGGCTCAGTGGATAGAGCGTTGGCCTGCGGACTAAAGGGTCCCAGGTTGGATTCTAGTCAAGGGCCATGTACCTTGGTTGCCTCACAACCCCAGTAGGGGGTGTGCAGGAGGCAGCTGATGGAATTTCTCTCTCATTGATGTTTCTAACTCTCTATACCTCTCTTTTCCTCTCCGTAAAAAAAAACAATAAAATATATTAAAAAAAAAAAAAAAAAAAAAAAACATCCCAGCCTTCTAAACACTTATAATGAGATATGGATATAAGCAAACAAACTCTTGTGATATAGAGTGACACATGTTACCCCATTGGCCAGTACCAGGTGTTACGGAAGCACAGAAAAGGGACATCAAAGATCCTTGGGAGGTCAGAGAAAACTTCCTGAAAAAATGACATCTGAGCTGAGCCTAGAAAGAATGGATGTTCACTTGGTAGCAAAGGGACAGGGGAAGAGTTTATATCCCAGGCAGAGAGGATATAAACATACTCAAAAATATGGAAGGGAGAAAGAGCTCTGAGAGTCTGGAGAATTACATGTAGTGTAATGCTACTATAGCACTGAGTGAAGAAAGAATGCATTGAGAGATGAGACTGGAGAAACATGCAGAAGCCAGATGATGGAGGGTCTTGGGAGTAGGACTTGGTCCTAAATGCAAAGAGGAGCTATGGATGATCTTAAGCTGGGAGTACAGTGTAGGGACTACATCCAAGATGAAATCATCTTCTCCTATATAATAAAAGGGTAATATGCAAATTCAATATGGAACTACCCATCACTATGATGTGCACTGACCACCAGGGGGCAGATGCTCAATGCAGGAGCTGCCCCCTGGTGGTCAGTGCTCTCCCACAGGGGGAGCACCGCTCAGCCACAAGCCAGGCTGACAGTGAGTGCAGCAGCAGTGGCGGGCAGCACTAAAGATGTCCAACTGAGGCACATCTCCTGATAGCTCCCGGACTGCTAAAGGATGCAGGCTGGGCTGAGGAACACCCCCCACCCACCCCCATGCACAAATGTCGTGCACCGGGCCTCTAGTTACTTTCATAAACACTAACCTTTGTGGGGAGGGGGTACAGTTCTCAAACTTAAGTCTATGGATGGATGGTCTGTAGATGTTTAGAAAATTTGTAAATTTCCTGAAATTGTAGGCAATATTGTCGGTTGTATATGTACTTGACAGGATGGGAGGCGAAGCAGAATCCATAGCTTTGTGAAATCCTCAAATGTCACTGTTATCCAAAGAACAGTCTGAAACCATTGCTCTGGGGACAGAAAGCTAAAAGCCAACTTACAGAGCAAAAATTTCAGGTCTGCCACAAAGAGCCCTTCAAATGCTGAAAAGCTTCTCTTTTTAAGAGAGATTTCTCATTCCTTCTCCCCGAGTTACCAAATTCTTCCCACTCCACCCTGACCCACTGACATTTTGTTCCTGGCCACTCTCCCACCTAAATGCTGCTTCCTCGCCCATGGAACTGCTCGTCTGTGCCAACCCATCATAAGCATCCGCCCCAGAGGCTAAGAATAGATGCAGTGCCCTGGTGATTTGAAAATTAGGTAACATCTAAAGGATGAACACTACAATGACTACGAAACTCATTCTACTCATTTGAACCAGATAATAAACATATGATCGGGGTTTATATGTTTATAAACGTGGAGCAGAAGGCTCTAGGCAAGCAAAGAAGGATGCCCTGTTAAAATAGGAGGGAAACACAGCTCCTGTTTGTAATTGCAAAGGACAAAGAAAGGTACTCATCCAAATACACGTTCCTGTGTTTGCACACTCCACCTTTAAGCATCTCCCCTCTCCCAGCCTCCCACCCCTCACTCCCAACAGGCCGGTTCCAGCAGACGCACTGCAATTCTCTCAAGCAAATAGATTTTATTACATTCATTTCTCCTTAATATGTTTTCCTGGATTTGGATATGTGTTCCTCGTCTTTTAGTGAAGTTTGTAACCTTGTACGAATCAACCTTTTAACCTTCCTGGGCAGCATCTTCATGGGCAAAATGAAGTTAGAGGGAAGAATTGTAAGTGGCTTTGCAGTGCTTGCTATTTGTAATAGTGGCTGGGGTGGGGGGTTATTGTCCACAGATCTCGAGATAGGTGTTTCTAATGCCCAACTTGCCAGTTCCTCCCAAGGTTTTGCTGGGTTCTTTCTCGGAGGCATTTTATCAATTCAATGTAAAGTAGCATTCCTTGACTAGTGCAGCCAGAGAGACCAAGCAAGAGTCAGCAACATTTTTCCACTGAGGGCCAGACTGTAAATACCTTATGCTTTGTGGGCCATAAGGTTTCTGTCACAGCTTCTCAACTTTGTTGTGGTGCAGCCACAGACAATACGTAAATGAATGTGTACAGGTGTGTTCCAATAAAGTTTTATTTACCAACCAGGTGGCAAGCTGGACTGGGCTGGACTGGTCATATCAGAGTTAACTGACCCTTGAAAGCAAAGACTGGCCACCTGAAGATAAGCAGTGTTTCCTCCCTCAGTCCTTCTGTTTAAAAGTTGTATCCTGGATGATTTCCTGATTGTTTCGTCGTCGTTGTTGTTATTGTATCAAACCAGCACTGTTCCATTATAGTAGCCACCCACAGCCACCTCCCTGCCCAGGCCTCAGATAAATAGCTTCCGTGGGCCCACCAGCTGCCGCGGAGTCTGAAGCAGTCGAGGCAACTTGTTTCTCAGGCACAGAGATAAATCAATGGCTTCATCAGCAGACAGTTGAGAAGATGAATAGCCTTGAGCAGTGAGTTCACTGAGACGGGGAGGGGGAGGGAGGAAGGAGGGGACGAGGGAAGGGGGAGAAAAGATTAATTGAATAGCAAACCAGTTTGTGAGATCTACTGTACAAACTTGCCCAGCTGGGTACTTTATCTTGAATTTGTTTTGCAAATTGCAGATGCCTGGCTCTGGAAGCCAAGAAAAAGAAAGGGCAGTCATCCCACGCCAAATACTCTCATGGATCCCGAGTTACTTCATTTTTGTGAGGGGGGAGGCGGGAAAGACATTATATATCCCCCTTCTAAAACAAGTTAAGAGAAACAGAGAACCATTTTACTCCGATGCCTAGAACAAGACAAATATTCTTAGAGATTGTTTCTTTTTAATATTAAGAGAACAATACCTGCCTGATAACTTTGCTGGCTTTGTGAAACTTACTCTCCTAATAAGCCCATAAAACTACTTTAGCAGTAAAACTGAGTGGATTCGATGAGTCCTAACATTTCAACATACGTCAATGAAACCAATATATTTTTATTGATTTTAGAGAGGAAGGGAGAGAGAGATACAAACATCAATGATAAGAGAGAATTGGCTGCCTCCTGCACATCCCCCACTGGGATTGAGCCCACAACTCAGGTATGTGCCCTGACCAGGAATCAAACCATGACCTCCTGGTTCATAGGTCGACACCCAATGACTGAGCAACACCAGCCAGGCACCAGGGACATTTTTGTTTGCTGCTTTGGACATATCTAATTGGGCCCATTCTACCTTTTGCTGAAATCAGTCTTGATTAATTGAACCTTTGCATTCCATTAAAATGAAAAGAAGATGTAATCCCAGCATTTTTATTGCTTAACATTATTTTTAAAATATTTCTCATATAATGACCATAATTTACAGAGACATTTTTTAAAAAGTAAGACCCCAGGGGCCAGCTCTATGCTCTGGTGTTTGTTTACTGAGATATAAGGTTTTCTTTGTACATATTGTTTCTTTAAATATTTATTACCAAATTTTTATAAAAAGAGAATATTGGTGAATTAGCTATGAGGAATGAAATAGAGTGGTTTATTTCTAATTTTTAAATTTGGATCTTTTTTCAAAAGAACTTAAAACTGGCTTTAAGCCAAAACTGGTTTGGCTCAGTGGATAGAGCGTCGGCCTGCAGACTGAAAGGTCCCAGGTTCGATTTCGGTCAAGGGCATGTACCTTAATTGTGGGCACATCCCCAGGAGGGGGTGTGCAAGAGGCAGCTGATGGCTGATTCTCTCTCATCGATGTTTCTAACTCTCTATCCCTCTCTCTTCCTCTCTGTAAAAAATCAATAAATTTTAAAAAGAAACTAGCTTTAAGAGGAATACTAGAGGCCTGGTGCACAAAATTCATGCACCGAGGGGGATGGGGGAAGATCCCTCCTCAGCTTAGCCTGCATCCTCTCTAATCCGGGACCCCTCTGACTGACGGTTTAGGCCTGATCCCACAGTGGGACATCCCTCTCACAATCCCAGACCACTGGCTCCTAACTGTTCACCTGCCTGCCTGCCTGATCACCTCTAACTTCACCCCCCCCAATGGCCTGGTCACCCCCAACTGCCCTCTTCTGCCAGCCTAGTTGCCCCTCACTGCCCCCACCCCCTGCCGGGCTGGTCATCCCACTCAGCCTGCTGTTCGGTCATTTGGTTGCCTCTCACTGCCCCCCTGCCAACCTGGTCACCCAACACAGCCTGCTGTTCAGTTGTTTGGTTGTCCATCACTAACCCACTGCCGTCCTGGTCACTCCACACAGCCTGTTCAATCATCTGATTGTTTCAATTGCAACTGTCATTTAGGCTTTTAAATAGATAGATGATAGATAGATAGATAGATAGATAGATAGATAGATAGATAGATAATAGGAAGGACAGGTCATTTGTCCTCTAAGGAAAAAAGGTACCCATTTAAAAGAGTTCAATTGTTCCCTCAATTTTCTGTCAGGTTTTATAGACATAGTTTGCAACCTTGTATTGGTGCTTCACATGGTGATCCATAGGACAAGATATTAAGTCACCAAAGTAACAAATTTGGGAAGACATTTGTTTACCACACATTAAAACATACATCCAGCTTCCTATAAATGTAAATTGACCTTATACACTGCCATTTACTGGTGAAAATGCTTCGATTGCTTCCAGCGAAAGGGTTTGGTCATCATGTAGCTGATTTACCAGATGGCCTCCTAGCATCCTAGACACCATTTTAGAAAATAAATATTCCATCAATGGTCCAGTTGGAAAACTTTAAAGTATAGACAAACTGTGGTGTTTTCCAGTAAGATGCATGGACTTTGGGCCCCAAGGCCTAGGAGAATGCATGCAGCATAATAGATGCTCAGCAAATATGTGTTGAATGAGTGAATATAGTCAAGACACAGTTTGACTATTGGCAGAACTTTATTTAAAAAAATACAGACATGCTTTCACTGTCCTAGCATCCCTGTGCTGGATTAAAACAAGGGTCAAGAAGCTTTAACTATATTTAAGCACTGGCATACTACTCTAACTCGGTGGCTTAACTAGTACTCTAAAATAATTTTAGAATTTTAAATACATACACACACTCACATAAATGTGGAGAATTATAAGAGGATATTAAATGTAAATTTCTATTAAATCCCATGAAGATAGGATCAGAAGCCTACTGTATAGATTAGCATCAAATACTATAATTTTATTGGTAGAAGCAGGTGGTGGGGAAAGGCAAAATGAAAGATCTTTCATGATTTGAACCAGTTTGTGGCTATTGCTGCCAAATCAATCTTTAACTCCACTTTCTCTAGAAAACTTGGTTTTCTATCATATAAAACACTCCATCAATGAAGTACCTAATTCATTCACAATCACACACACACACACACACACACACACACACACACACACACTTTCATGAACAGACTGAGGATGTGCCTTTTTACCATGGCCTTCCCCTGCTCTTGAGGAGAAAATGAGTGTTGAAGGGAAGCAGGTGAATTCTATTAAGTTCTACATAGGCTGGGTGTAAGGCAAAGAGTGGGGCTGAATATGGAAACCAAAGCCAACACATGGAAGCATATTTTTCTTTCAAAATATTTTATGTACAGAAGCTTGCACAACATCTTGGCAATGACAGCAAGCCTGTATAAGGAGGTGTTTTGTATTTCATAGCTAACATGAGAGCAAAAAAATGAAGCATCTGCCAAATATTATTTCAATCATGAATTAAAAGAATGTAAGAATGTGTATGGCAGAGTACATGGTAAGGCCCCGGGGCTAGAAGCTACAAGGTTTAAAATTTTTCCACAAAATTCCATAAGAGAGCTTATCTCTTATGTCTCTATCTTTTGGTATTGGGAAGGAATGAAACTAGATTTAGCATAGTCCATCTGTTTGATTAGAGAGAGAAAGAGATATGGTTGCATTTTCTTGGCATGCAGATCTCCTATAAAACTTAGAGGAGTGATTGTTTTACAGATTTCACTGGAAATTATTTTTATGACATTTACCAATGTTGCCCACATTAAGCACTCTTTCTTTCTCTTCATTTTCTCCCTTTTTACATATTTTTAATCTTTAAAAAAATAGAAAACTGCCTAACACAATGGTCAGCAAACTGTGGCTCGCAAGCCACATGCGGCTCTTTGGCCCCTTAAGTGTGGCTCTTCCACAAAATACCATGGCCTGGGTGAGTCTATTTTGAAGAAATGGCATTAGAAGAAGTTTAAGTTTAAAAAATTTATCTCTGAAAAGAAATTTCAATCGTTGTACTGTTGATATTTGGCTCTCTTGACTAATGAGTTTGCCGACCACTGGCCTAGCACATAGTAGATATTCAGTAAAAATTATCAAATTCATCAAGGGTAACTAGACTAGGCATTAAGAGATCTGGATTTTAATTCTAAGGCACTAGTAGGTGTCATACCACCTAGTGGAAGTCATTATGCATTGCTTCTTACTGTAAAGACTTTGAGTGAGTGGATATGTGGGGAAGTGATGTGCGTTTCTTAGATTAACAGGTAAACTATAAGGCAGAAATCATAACTTCAAATGCTTACATGGGCCACGCAAGTACTGGAAATGAGTAAAATGGGTGAATAAAATAAAATAGGGAATAGTGGAGAGTGTGGCCAACTGGAGAACGCAAGGGCCAGCCTGTGTTTAAAGCCTAATGGGAGCCACACACCTGCAATCCAAGTGCCCTTCTACAGCATAAGCTCCTTCAGAGGGATAACTGTTTCCAAACAATTCACAATTTCATATGTGAAATAATACAACGATAAGTAATAAGAAAAATATTAATTGCTAAAATTTGGCAAGCACCTATTAAGTTCCTGGATCGGTTTTAAATTTCATTTGGTCTAATTGTATGTCATGAATAGAATTATCTCCATTTTATAAATGAGATTAATACTTAGTAAATGTATATTGGGTACTCTATTAATGTAATTAAATGTTAAGAAATGAAATACAATAAAACCAGGCCCTAGTGGGTTTGGCTCGGTGTATAGAGTGTTAGCCCATGGACTGAAGGATCCCAGGTTCGATTCCGGTCAAGGGCACATACCTGGGTTACAGGCCCTGATTGGGGCTGTGTGAGAGGCAACCAATGGATGTGACTCTCACAGGGAAGCTCCTTTCTCTCTGTCTCTCCCCCCTCTCTAAAAATCTGTGGGAAAATATTCTTGGGTGAGGATTAACAACAATAACAACAAAGCACACACACACACACATGAGCACAGCACAACGAGGAACAAAGTAGCAGGGGACTGAGCTGAGCCCTTCACCCAAACTAAAGAAGCACACTCCAAAAGACAGTCCATCAGAGAATGACATTCATCTTCTGACATTTCCAGGTAGGAGGGTGGAGCTAATTCCACAGACAGCTCAGGATCTACAGCATAACTGAAACCATAACATTTCTGATACAGTTGACATAGAACTCCTTTCTGCAATCTGCAAGGCCTGTCTCCCTTGCTTCACAACAAACAGACTCGCTCCTTTATGTGGAAATAAGTTTAACAATTATGAATAGCTATTTTTTATCCAGTGCTTACCACTGCTGAATATTTGGGGCATTGAATTATGTCCTCTAATTCTCAGAGACCCTGTGAAGTCGGCACTGTTGTTCCCATTTTACAGATAAGGAAACTGAGGCTTTCGAATGTGAATTAACTTCTCCCAGATCACACAGCTAAGAGCCGGAACTGGGATATGAATCACGGCAGGCCTGTCTCCAAAGCCCATGGTTTTGTCTACGGCATGGCCAGGCCAAGAAGGCTGAAAGAAAAGTGAATTTAATGTTTGTCAGCCATATTTTGAAAACACAAAATCTTTTTTTCATATAGTCTTGCACTAAACTCCAAATTATATCCTAGAGAAGAGCAGACTATTTCTATTCAGGTTCAAGTGAAGAGTGGAGGGCCATCCACTGCCTCCAGTCCATTCTCACCCTGATTTCTCCAGCATGACTCTGGTTGTCTTTCCGCTCCTCTGACCTCATCTCTTTCTCCCTGTCATGGCTCTGCTTTCCTCTCATTGGTGTGGGTGGACCCAAGATTCAACACGCCGTCTTCATATATTTTCTTCTCCGTTTGCCCTCCAACAGCACTTAACTCACAGATCTTGATCGACTACCATTCTGTTAATGACACTCACATGCTTGTCTCCCAGCCCACCCTTTTAGTGGCTTGTAGGACATGGGGGATGAAATCTTTCCCAAAAGCCATGATGGATTTAAAGCTAAGAGAACGGACTGGGCATTGGGTTCAGATATGTGAGAGGATGGTTCCTTTAAGCTGTTCAGAGATGGCTTTTATTGTTTTTAACCCGTGAGGAAGACCAACCCCCCCCAATCCTTACACCCTTATCCTCTTCCATGTGCCTGACTGAGGGGCTCACCCCTGAGGGGAGGGCTCTACAAACATTTGCTTCCTGCACAGATGGGTTGGCACATATTTAAAGTATGAACGTCTTTCTCCTCAACGTTTCTCATCCCAACTGCAAAACAACAGAGTATGGTGATTGAGAACTGGAGTTCTGGACTCAGACAAACCCAGCTTCAAATCCTCCTCCATGACGTACAGCTGCATGATCTCCCTGAGCGGAGGTTTCTCGGCTTCAGAGCTGGGATGATATTACTTCTTGCTGGTTGTCTTGTTGGAAGGAGTAAACAAGATAAATTAAGTCAGTGTTGGGTGCTGTGACTGACCTGCAATAAGACTCAGTGCGTGGTCACGGTTAAGATTACTTTGTACCCTTTTGTCTTTGAGGGCAGTTGGTGAGCTCTGTAGTCCCGGGGATTCTTAAAGCAAGGCCTTGTTTCCTATATCCCAGGCTTTAAAAAAAAAAAAAAAAAAAAAAAAAACTCAGCAGATAAGAAAGAGAAAGATAAAAGGGAAGAGACTACTTACTAGACTACTACTGCTTGTCAGGCATCCTGAGAGTGGCTGTATCTTTTTAAGCTCTTGTACCCTCACACAGACCAGTTGGAGAATGAGGGTTGGATTTCATTGCTCCTCCATAGTAAGTGTTTCTCAAAGAGCATTCTCTGAGCCAGTGGTCGGCAAATTGCGGCTTGCGAGCCACATGCGGCTCTTTGGCCCCTTGAGTTTTTAGCTTAGGAGTACCCTAATTAAGTTAATAACAATGTACCTACCTACATAGTTTAAGTTTAAAAAATGTGGCTCTCAAAAGAAGTTTCAATCGTTGTACTGTTGATATTTGGCTCTGTTGACTAATGAGTTTGCCGACCACTCACCTGGGCCAATGGGCATTAGAATCACCTGAGCAGGTACCCGGTCCACAGCCTCAGAATTTCCGGAGCAAGGCCAGGGCATCTTTGACTTTGTACTTGTATCATATAGTCTAAAACTGGATCCTATATTTGCTTGTATTTTTACATGTAAGTGTGTAAGTCCTTCCGTAATTAGATGATACAGTCTCCAAGGTGAGAACAGAGCTTTCTAGTGTTCTGGTAACCCCAACAGTATACAGCTCAATTCTAAACATGTCCTCAGAAGTTAATGAAAGTATTTGGCTGTGTTTGGCTTTCTGCATGGCAGGGCCCTGACCTGTCAATACCTAAAGTTTGTAGAGACCTTAAATTAGAACGGAGATTCACTAGTACCCAGTGGTATTTCATAAGCAATGTGAGTTTTCAGTCCGTGCTTTCTCATTGCCCGTCAGTTGGGTGCTCTTTCATTACTTAAGCCCTGAGATTTCTGACTTCCTGGCCAGGGAACAAAATTAACAAGCCTCTGGAAAATGAAGTCCTTTTCAAGTTTGGGAGTGTTTGTAAAACAGAAGTCACAGGCCTTCCTGCCTTATCATCACCAGCGAGGCCCCTTCTTTTCAAAATGCTTATTCAAATTCTAAACATGTGAATTGAAACCTAATTTTCTTTGCAGGATCAGCATTGATATGTGCTAACCTTAGGGGAAAGGGAGAACTTGTTACTTTATGATGTGTTTGTTCCTGAGCAATTGAGAGGTTTGCCATATGTTTTTATGGTCGTTTTCTTTGAGGTTCCATAAACACCTTCTGGAATGTGGAGGTTCCCCCACCAGAGTCCTGGGGGAGCTTTTCCAGGGCCCTAATGTCACTGGCCCAGCTGCTTCGGTTGCCATGATATGCAATTATTTCTTCTACACTTAGAAAGCAATTCTCTGATCTCCCACCCGTTAACCATGTTTGATCTTAACAAGATGAAAAGTGTTCAGAATCTAAGCTTATGATCTGTGTGATACGTTTTGCTTCTTTCAATTCACAGTAGCTTTCTCCCTCTTTTCTCTTCTTTAGGATCAACACACTGTGGTAGGCCAGAGCTCAGGCCCCAGTCCAAGTCCCAACCCCTGCTCAAATCCAAACACTGGAAGTGGTTACATGAACTCCCAGCAATCACTGTTGAATCAGCAATTGATGGGGAAGAAACAGACTCTACAGAGGCAGATCCTGGAGCAGAAACAGCAGCTTCTCCTGCAGCAGCAGATGCTGGTGGATGCGGTAATACTTTCTCCTATGGTCTTACTGCGCGTACCTGCTGGCCCGACAGAGAGAGTTCATCACTTTTCATTTCTCTTTGCTGCCCTTTGCTGTGCCTACTTATGGGACAGCAAAAAGGGTGTCCTGTCTCTAAGAGAAGTTAATTCTATACATGTGAAGTGCTTCAGGGAGAAATAAAAACAAAAACCAAAAAAAAAAAAAGATACTTGATTTACCAGCTGCTGGACAGTTGGAAAGCAGGGCACCCCAGCTAACTAGCCCTGCCCAGCCCAGGAATGTTTAGAACCACCAACGTGGGCACTTGAATCAGGCGAAAGAAACCAGTCTGGTTCCGCAGCCCCGAGGGCCAGAAATAGTGAACAGAACTCTAATCAGCTCAAATCCAAACTGATTTTAGAGATAAGAGAATGGTAAAAGCAGTTTTAAAAGCCAACATGGAGTTTCATAACTTAAGATTTGGCTTTTAAAATATAGCATCTCAAAATGGGGGATTTTTAAAAAAAAAAATTGAAAATGTATTTCCCACTTTTATCATATGGAAGTAGCCTTAAAGAAAGGCAGGGCCATTATTTCCCACACATTACCCAAACATGAACCCTGTTCAGTGTTTATCTGCTCATTCCTTCTGTATTATCAGACGTGCACTCAACAGCTGATCCAAACCCTTCCTGCCTCCTAGGACCAAAGCCTCCAAGTTCCATTCTCTCTCTTCAAACTGTTTAGCCAAATGAAAGAAGAAAGGGACAAGGTTGACCATCTCCAGGGTGATAGAGCCAAGGAACACAGAAAATAGAAGGAAAACACACACAAAGTTTTATATTCAAGGAAATTTGTAATAAGAGTCAAAAACTCAAGGTGTGATAAGCTCTACATTCCATTCAGTAAATATTTAGTTATTTACAATGGGAATGTAGCCATAAACAAGACAGACCCTCCCTTTGTCCCTAGGGATCTTGGAGCCCACTGGGGATGCTAAATAAACAGGCAATGTACGGCATGTGATTAAATGCTATGATGTGGGAACTACTAGGAATGGTTCCAGAGAGGAAGTAATATCTACTGAAGATCTGAGGGTGAAGTGGGAGGTGGAGATGAAGAGCAAGGGTTGCCGAAACCGGTTTGGCTCAGTGGATAGAGCGTCAGCTTGCGGGCTGAAGGGTCCCAGGTTCCATTCCAGTCAAGGGTATATAACTTGGTTGTGGGCACATCCCCAATAGGGGGTGTGCAAGAGCCAGTTGATCGATGTTTCTCTCTCATCAATGTTTCTAGCTCTCTCTCCCTCTCCTTTCCTCTCTGTGAAAAATTAATAAAATATATATTTTTTAAAAAGAGCAAGGGTTTATAGCCAGAAGAGCCAGCAAATTCAAAGACTCAGAGACAATATACTACATATCAGTTAGCAGAGGCATAGACCTTGCACAAGGACGGAGAAAAGCCAGAGGACAGAGCTTAAGAAATCAGGATCTACATTGTCTGAAAAGCAGTGGAAAGGATGTTAAAGACTTTAAATGAGGAAGTAGTAGATTCATATTTGCATTATAATAAAGGTATACACATAGTAAGGAAAATGTAATGGAGGAAAATATGAAATCCAGCTGGAGAGATTGGGGATATTCTCCCAGAAAAGGTAAAATTTGACTTTGAGGGACTGTAGGATTCTGATGGGTCCTAGGCAGAGGGTGGGCCAGAGACAAAAGGCACAGCCTATGTGTGTATTTGTTAATTAGTCTGAGATTTTATCTTGAAATATTTAATACATCATGAAAAGTATGCATAATAATGTAATAATTATTTATGTTTCTTAAGGAATAACAAATGGAATACGTTTAAAATCCAAAGCATATGAGAAGAAATAGAAATAAATTTATTTGAATTTGAATAAGAAATAGTGAGAAATAAATTTTCAGGTGACCTTGAGTATTGCCCTAAGGCAGTGGTCAGCAAACTGCGGCTCATGAGCTGCGCTTTGCCGCTCTGTTGACTAATGAGTTTGCCGACCACTGGATAAGGGCTTAATCACAGGGAACAACAACAGCCTGTAATTATTGGAATCGAGAGTCTAGGTCAGTGGTCGGCACACTCATTAGTCAACAGAGCGGCAAACTGCCCTAAGGTATAAGGTTTAGGGGAACCACCGAGCTAAAGTGATGCATCTGATTTCTCCAACAAAACATGGTTTTGAAAACCCCAGTTTTCCTACTCACTTTCTCCCATTTGTTTGGGCTTTTGTTTTGTTTTGTTTTTTACCTTTGACTAAATAGCTTAGGAACAAGGGTAGAGAAGGAGAAAAATGTACAATCTAGATTGACTTCCTGGTTACACTGTCATTTCCATCAATGCCACTAATTTGTCGAATTATAACATGCAGAGGTTGAATTTCTGGGTTTTCAGCTCTGATTAAAAGGCAAGGAAACATCCCACGAGGGTCTTATCCTGGCACCGGCCTAATTCCCATGGAGTCCCCGTGGAGTCACCACTGGGACAGGTGCAAAGGGCAGTGGCATGAGCTGCCAGAGATGAATGAGAACGAGGCTGCTGGGTTTTGTGATTTTTATCAACCATTCACATTTCTCTTGCTTGGATGCCATTGAGGGTGCCTGTACTTTTTAGCATATCCAGGAAGAAACCGTCTTTGATACCACTTTACATTAGCATATGCTTTGTAGTCCTTTGCAGTCAGTTGGCAAGGCCGGACAGGCGCCTACATGGAGACATTTTCTCATGAAAGTGTTATCCTTACTCTCTATTGCTCTCCCTCCAATGAAGCACAAGGAGTGGAGGCGATTGGTACTTATGACAGTGATCTACACTTTTCGAACACCTACGATGTGCCAGGCACGCACAGTGCTGAGATTTTTCAGAATTAAAGGATTAATCCTTACAATAGGAGTATGTAGGAGGTCCTAGAAGTATTCACCTTTTACATTTTGAGATGGCAAACTGAAGCAGGACCGATTCTCGCTGTATTAGGTTTTTCGGTCCAAAATGTTGGGTTATCGTTGATAAGTTAAATTCCATGTTACACAGAAGCTGTCCCGGACGTGCCTGTGAGTTTGCACTTGCACAGCATGGGACTGTTGGTCTCTTAAGAACGAAGCAGTCTCCACTCTGCGCTGACGGTTGGTCCTGCCTACGCCGCAGCACACAGTGACACAGAGGGCTTCCTGTGATAGTCCATATGCAAGGCCCTTACTTCTAACTCATTTGTGAACAAGTAGTTAAAGATCAGGTTTCCAGAGATGTAAATGTTAATGCTGTAGGTGACTTAATGTAGCCCTCAGGGAAATAAAATGTCAATAATTAAGTTGAATTCATATAAATAAATCCAAATTTGAAATCTAGTCTTTAATGGGAAATGAAAAGCCTAATGTCTGTCTGTCTGTCTGTCTGTCTGTCTGTCTCTCTCTCTCTCTCTCTTTTCTCTCTCCTTTCTCTCCACATTAATCTGATTTTCTTCAACATATACAACAGAAACACCTAATTTCATAAGAAAAAAAAATAAATGCTTTTGGAAAAGAGAAGATTTCAGAAAGCCCCATGCTTGGCATAAAAAATCAAAACTGTCAGCTTGCACAATAGTTTACAACAGGAGCGGCTGAACATTGCCACATTTGGGTTCATAGAACATCTCAAAGCTGTTTTTTTTAAACATTTAGGGTTTGGGTAAACCCAAAGTTTCACCAACCACTTTTTCCCTTAATTTGTGAACCCATATTTAAAAGAAATGTAATCCATGTGTTTCTGATTGATTTACACTTAGCTCATCAAAATTGTGTTTTATATGAATTACTTGATGCCCCCAAAAAACTTGTGAGCCTTTTAAGTTTTTTTTTCTCTGAAACAAGAATTTGAATTTGGTTTGTTGTTGTTTTAAGGCTCCCCCCTCCCTCTCCCCCCCCATAGTGTATCTATTCTACTTAGAAAGCCTGGGATTTGATGGGAAACTGAGATACCCATGGTTTATACGGGTTTGGCTTTCATGTAATTTACCCATCTATCTGTTACATGGTCTTCTTTTCTATTTATTGACTTTTCTAAAATTATATTGTTCTCTGCCTACCTATGCCAATTATCTTTATCTTTGAAAATGGAGGTTGCTTTGGGGTGCAGTGAAGCAAGTTTAAAAATCTCCTGATCCATATTGAGAATACAAAAAGAAAGTAGCCCTTGATGTCCCGATCTGATAGGACAGCCAGGCGGCTTTGTTCTCTGCTGGACATAAACAATGTTACAAGATACTGGCCTCAGACACGGTTACTCTGAGACCATGATAAAATGAGACAAAATAAGGCCACTTGATAATTTTGTCTAAAAGCGGATATAAGCAAGGTCAATGTGCAGCCCACAAAACCCCAAAATCCCCCTCTTTGGCTAAATGAGTGACAGCTATTTCATTACTCAATCATAGAATCAACCTCACTTTCTGACAGCTGACAATCCAGAACAAACCCTCACTTCCTTAGACCCTCCCAGAAATCACTCAACCAAAGCCCAAGTCCCGTGACGGGCTTTTTCTCACATGCTCCTACTAAAACACCCATGGGCCCCTGTGCAGTCTCCCTCATCGAAACAACAATAAGCCACATTGGCAATATAAGTAGAGTGTTCCCTATTTCCTCTCTTAGCTCCCAAAGCCTACTCTGAAGATCTAAAGGTGGGTGACTCCAGAAGGATGAAAAGAGGGAGCCTGGGAAATTTCTGTGCCTAGAGAATGGGGGACAGAGAAAGAGAGCCCTTGTATGGTATGGCAGGAAAGAGCCTGAGTTTTTTACTCAGGATTTGGTTTCTCTTCTACACTTTGTGATCTTGGGTAAGTCACTAGCCTAAGGAAGCCTCTGTTTCTCAACAGTGAGGTGGGAATAATCAGACCGACCTTCCAGGGTGGTTTATGAGGGGGAAAGAGGAAGTAATATGCATGCATCGCCTCTACCAGTACCTGATAGGTTATCTCCTCCGGTCTAGAGTTGCCAGATTTAGCAAATAAAAATATAGAGCCGAAACCGGTTTGGCTCAGTGGATAGAGCCTCTGCCTGAGGACTGAAGGGTCCCAGGTTCGATTCCGGTCAAGGGCATGTCCCTTGATTCCGGGCACGTCTCTAGTGGGGGTTGTGCAGGAAGCAGCTGATCGATGTTTCTAACTCTCTATCCCTCTCTCTTCCTCTCTGTAAAAATTCAATAAAACATATTAAAATATATATTAAAATATATAGATGTATATAAATATATATAGATGTATATAAATATATATAAATATAAATATATATAAATATATATATAAATATAAATATATATAATGCCCCAGTGTCCTGTATTTTATCTGGAAACCCTACTCCTGTGCCTTCAACTCTGTGGGCCAAAAGTAGGTTTACAGTTGTCAGTAGATGAAACACAAAGCTTATTATCGTATTATTACTTATTAATTATTGTATTTTTGTCCATACAAACAACTATAAACCCACTTTTGCCCCATCCTGTATAGGTGCCAAGGCATACCAAGTGTGCTACAAATAAAACTGGAACTATCATCTCAAAAACTATACAAATTTAGTCCTCATCAAAATCTAATTGCAAAATAAAGAAAATAAGAGTAGTTACTACACCTAAAACACATGTAAAATGTTAAGGAAAGTAGAAGTTGCACTTCCACACAATTAGTTTACTGAAATGGAAAGGATTTGTTTCTGAATTGAGACTGATTAATAAGGTCCATGATTCATAACCATGACTGAAGATTGTTCTCATATTCGTTTTTGAATAACAGTCTATAAATTTTTACAAATGACAAAGTAACAATGCAATTCAATATGTTTTCATTTGTGTTTTCAAGGAGAAAATTACTTCACAAGATCAGATAAACAGACATTTGACAAGGCCACCCCCAGATTACAAAGACCAAAGAAGAAATATGGGTAACATGCAACCAACGGCTCAGTATTCTGGTAAGTGTTCTCAAAAATTAATAGAAATTGTAACTGTGGGAAAAAGAAAAATGTTCAGTTTTTAATATTTCCTCCTTTCCCCATCTTATATTTAATTGTAACATCTTTCTTAAACTACTTCACTAACACCCATATAACTTGCAGAGCAAGACCAAACTTAAATATTTGTAGTTTTCTCATCATTTCTTGTTTAATCTCTTCTGTATTTACATATTTCACTGCTCTCCAGACTACCTCTGGGAGTTCAAAAGACTTAAATATTTTCTAACTGCTAGGTTCAACCATTCTCCTTCCAACAACGTATCTTGACTCAGATAGTGTAAGGTAAGTAGACATTTCTTTCTGAGTCACATTTGTAATTTGTTTAAAGCCCAATCTTTTTGTCTCCACCTTTGGGCTCATGTCCCTAACACAAATAGTCCTGCCATCAAGAAACAATTAAAAAGCAAGTTTAGCCCAGCAGTGTTGCTCAGTGGTTGAGCATCAACCCAGGAACCAGGAGGCCATGGTTGATTCCTGGTCAGGATACATGCCCGGGTTACAGGCTTGATCCCCAGTAGTAGATGTACAGGAGGCAACCAATCCATGACTCTGTCTCATCATTGATGTTTCTCTCTCTCTCTCCCTCTCCTTTACTCTCTCTAAAATCAATAAAAACATTTTTTTGAAAAAATCAAATTATGGCCCTAACTAGTTTGGCTCAGTAGATAGAGCGTTGACCTAAGGACTGAAGGGTCACAGGTTCGATTCCAGTCAAGGGCATGTACCTTGGGCACTTCCCCAGTAGGGGGTGTGCAGGAGGCAGCTGATCAATGTTTCTAACACTCTATCCCTCATCCTTCCTCTCTGTAAGAAAATCAATGAAATATATATTTAAAAAAATAAATTATAAAGCAAGTTATGTTTTTATGAAATCTCTCAAAAATACCAAACATTTGCTGCCCCACACATGGCAGGGCCCCACGCTAAGCCTGGAGATACAGGACACTGCTCCTGCCTTCGAGGGCTATATCATCTAGTTGGAGGCATATTTTAAAACAAATAGCAAGGCCTTCAGTCTCCTGGGTTGTATACCATGCTAGCTATGCTCAAGCAGTAGGTGATATCCTAGGGTTACAATGGCAGCCGTGCTCTCCTCAGGCCATTCTGATAGTCATATGTGTGTCCAGTTCTCTGTTTCTCAATATCTCTGATTCTCTGGAAGGAGACTACTTTAAAAGAGTATCTCTCTCCAAGTTACATCTTTGCTTCAAGCTCTTATTCACTCATTCATTCATTCAAAACCCATCAATTGACAACCTACTTTGCAGCATTCACTAGACTTGGAGAATATGACAGTGAACAAAACAACCCAAAATTCTTTCCCTGTGGAACTTATCGTCCAGCACACACTTTAAACAAATCTTACTGACATCTCTCTTTTGCCTCTCAAGATGTCTTCCAATGATGACTTTAAACTCCACAAGCCAGGAAGATTCCAATGTGTTGATTAACTGCTATCTTATGTGTGGAGCCTCTCCATTCAGCAGCCCATCATCGGGTGGTCCCACATCCAATCACTTATTAAAAGGCATCAATGTAGCTGACAGGTCCTTTGAGGCTCCATGGGATTTCCCAACACAAAGGCTGAGTGCTAAGTTAAAACTTTAAAGAGCAAATGCTACTGGAGAGAGGAGGCTGGAATATCAGGGGAAGTTGGCCTTAGCCTTGAAGAACAGAGAGGGCTCAGTGAGGCAAGAAGGAGATCAGATGAGAGGGAAATGGCATGAGCAAAGGTAGCTCGTGGCATATGGATAGCAGTGCAATAGTAACTGTACCTCCTGGAACAGAAGGCTTCCCATATGGAAATAACCACAGGAACACTGGTTGTACTGAATTCCAGATGTTTAAAGAGATGGGAATTTACCCTCTGGATACAGGAGCCACTCGTGGCAACTTCTTGAATAGGGATGATACAGGTAAAGAATTGGACATGATGTTCAAGGTGATAGGTTTGGCCTTGCTAAGTTATTGCAAAGTTCTGAAAAAGAGGTGGGAACCTACTGCTATGAATTAACATAATTATCTTCTTTTCCTTAGGTGGCTCATCAACAGTGAGTTTAAACTCTAACCAGACTTTGGCAAACCCAGTTTCAACACACACCATTTTAACTCCAAACTCCAGCCTCATGTCTACTTCCCATGGAACGAGAATGCCGTCGCTATCCACAGCGGTTCAGAGCATGGGGATGTATGGGAATCTGCCTTGCAATCAACCTGGAACGTACAGTGTCGCGCCAGGAATGAATCAATTGACCCAACAGAGAAACCCAAACCAATTGATGGCAAATCAAAACAACCCTCTCATGCCACGGCCACCTACCTTAGGGCCGACTAGTAATAATAACGTGGCCACTTTTGCAGCAGGACCTGTTGGCAGTTCACAACAACTGAGACCAAACTTGACCCACTCTATGGCAAGCCTGCCAGCACAGAGAGCATCGAGCGTGATGATCACATCCAACACCACAGCACCCAACTGGGCCTCCCAAGAAGCGACAACCAAACAGCAGGAAGCCCTGAAGTCGGCAGGAGTCCGCTTCCCCACGGGTACACCTGCAGCCTACCCTCCAAACCAGCCTTTGCAACAGGCGGTAGGTAGCCAACAATTTTCCCAGAGGGCAGTGGCTCCTCCTAACCAGATAACACCAGCGGTGCAGATGAGGCCTATGAACCAAATGGGCCAGTCATTGAATGGACAAACCATGGGTCCGCTCAGAAGTCTGAATCTCAGACCCAATCAGCTGAGCACACAGGTTTTGCCTAATTTGAATCAGCCAGGAACAGGGTTGGGTCAGCCAAGGACAGGCATAAGCCAGCCACCCTCTCTGACACCTGGCAACTTTCCCTCACCCAACCAAAGTTCCAGGGCTTTTCAAGGAACTGACCATGGCAGTGACTTAGCTTTTGACTTTCTCAACCAACAGACTGATAACATGGGCCCTGCCCTAAACAGTGATGCTGATTTCATTGACTCTCTACTGAAGACAGAGCCTGGTAATGATGACTGGATGAAAGACATAAATCTTGATGAAATCTTGGGAAACAACTCCTAAAGGAGAAAAGGGAGACAATTCACCAACTCCAAGCACTAAAAGGCAGTATTTTACAAGGACCCTGGAAAGGCCAACTGTTGACTCCTAGTTGGGCTACATAAAGATACCGTGGCTTAGAAATGGAAAGCAGAAAGTAGTGAACACTTTGGTCCAAATGCTTGTTTTAAATCTCAAACCTGGAAGTAAAACATTGGAATCACTTTTCCCTAAACTCCAGGACATGGTATCCAGGTTATCCAAACAGAACTGTGATGTCGATGTCTTATTAGCGGTGTAACATAGGTTTCCCAAACTCCTTTTCTCCCTGAAAGAGAAGTGATGCAACTTTAAGCTTGTTTAAACCCCATGTCATGTGGGGGTATTAATTCCAAGCAACAAATGTCAAATTCCTTAATGTGCTCTAATAGATACAAGTGCGGTTTGATCTTTCCACTTTATCTTTTCATTTAGTTTTTTTAAAATTCCCTAGGTTGAAATGTTATAGGTTTCTTTACAGTAACCAAACTCTGTCCTAAGTAAAGGAAAGCTGGAGAACCTAGAGAACATTCAGGGAATTGTGAAGTATCTTCCCCTCGTATCCTGGACTTCAGTAAGAGGCTGTGTCTAGTGAGGAAACATGGAGGCCTGAATGCAGAGCTGTCCAACTCTATTTGGGCTTCCACAACCAATTTCCGAATCCAGGTCCAAGCCTTGGATACAATCGCCTGTCCGAATCATACTGAAATATTAGTGCACATGTCTACATCACTTTTTACTATTTTAAAAAGAAAGCACCCATTGGGCATTGCTGTAAAGGAGATTTATTTGGCCCCAGATAACATGGGGCGTTACTTATTATAATAATGGTCCCCGCTGGTTACTTCCTAAGCCCAGTGAGGTTGAGTCTGATCCTCCCTGATTACTTTGATGAGCAGGGACTGATTTGTAAGGAGAGGAAGTTTTGGGGTCAAAACTGAGATTACTAGGTAATCATGTTTTGGTTGAAGATAAGCAAAAGATCAGACCAGGGATGGTGAGTGTGGGTCGGCACAAATCTATTTCAGAAGATTTGAAGGGAAGCATAATTGAGAGAGAAAACAAGCTGACCTTATTTGGACATATTTTTTGTGGGCAAACAGCTAAAGGGAGTGTGATCTCCTAGTAGCAGTCTACTCCTTCTTCTGTCCCCGAAGGGAAGAATCATTGCCACCGGCCTGATGGACCCTTCGTATCCCAGTTTTCTCCCTTAGGTCTCAGCACTGTCTCTAAGGAAGTTTCTGTTGAGTCACATAACCTCAGTGCCCACATACAGGTCAGCTGTAAAATGGGGAAGGTGTGTGCTGATTTGAGAGGGCTGCAAAATATCTCTACCATTTTCCTCATTACAGAGGAACACAGGTTAGCTTCCGCTTTTTTAGTTATTTACTCACATAGTCAATCACCAAATGTAATTTAGCGGAAGTCGTTTAACAACTAAATCTTTAAATATCTGTTCTTAAAAAAGAATACATTTTGAAAGTTCTCCCATGCTTTCAAATGTCTAGCAGCACCCTCTCTTACACACACACCAACATCACTGGCCCAGAGTCTTTTCTGGGCTAGGCTGTAAATATAAATGAATTACTTGTTTTGTAAACTTTTGTAAAGAATATTTTGGTAGAAATACTTAAAACATATTCTTTGGGTTATATTTATACATATGTGAAATAAATATACTATCAAAAGGTTATATTTTATACAAAAAGTAAATTGTTACCTTTTGTATGCTAATATACAAAGTTTTGTATAATATGATGGTTTATTTTTAGCTCCACGCTTAACCCATAGGCGGTCAAGTGGGGACTTTTAAAAACTATCAGGAGGCTTATTAGACAAAGTTATATTCTGAAACCTCAATAAGAAAAAAAGCATTCCAGGTTTCAATCCTTTCCTTTTTTTTTTTTTCTTTTCTTTTTTTTTTTTTTTTTTGCTCCAGAATTCCCATAGTTCTTGTGTCTTGTTTGATTATTCTGCTGTGCACATTGTATTGGTCCTTGTTGCATGTGGTCTACTGTGTGTCTTCCCATTTTATAGAACAGAGTTTCTCCATGCAAAAAATCAAAGGAAAAGTTATGTACATACAAACACTTTTATTTTATGGCTCCTCCATGTTAGTGTATATATCTGCCAGCACTTCCCCATCTCACTCCCGTGACTCAGCTTTTTTTTTACCCTAACATAAATAGTATGTTTTGTAGTAGCTATCAAATTTAAGAGATAAAGCAATCAGAATGTTTGGATTTTCTTCTATCGTAATGTGAATTTTATAATTAATGTCTATTTATTCAGCTATTCATTAAAATACAGGATTCTTTGGGAAAAAATGGTGTAGTCTACAGTTTCTGTTTGTTGGCAGCCTATTACCAAAGATGACGTAATTTTTCCTGAAAGCTGAGATAATGACAATTTGATAGACATATGTAGCCAAAACTTGATGACTTACAACTTAAAAGCTATTGGAATACCATCTCTCATTTATAGAAATACCAGACTACGGAATTGTTGGCGATGTTTCTCCTTCTGACAATATTATAAAGGAGGGAGAAGTAATTTTTCCTTTTTAATTCAAAGACTAGGAAGCAATTTAAGCAAATAATTCATTCTCAGCTTTGTGGTGAGCCCAATAAAGATAAATAACTCTGCTCTACGTGAATGCACTAATATTACTTGCATTACTGTAACTGTACCCCTAACTGTAAAGATTTCAACTTGTAAAACGAGTATTTTGTATTGTGTGTAATCTTCTGTGTTAAAAAAAATAGTTTTTAAAAATTCAGAAGTGGTTTTCTTGTATGAAATCAGAATTTCAGTCACCGATAATGTTGCTGCTACAACACAGAAAGTTCAAAGACCTATTAATAGTGATGGACAAATTTATTCTCTGGGAAGTTTCTAACACCAGTAAAATGCTGACTTGTCTCATTTTACTATTCTTTCATTCATTAAGATACTATATATACAGCAACTAGATAATGCTGGAGGAAGACTGCCTAATCCTCAGGCACAGTGTGGGCCTTTGCATGGCCTGCTGTGAGGCCGAGTGAATACAGGGCCAGCTAGACAGAGCCTCACTGTACATAGTTACACAGTTCTTGAGAGTAAAAGTGGTTGAAGAAAGAAGGGATTTGTAGGAGGCAAAGGAACTATTCTACTAAATTTCCTTGCTCTACTGTTGAAATATATTGCCAAGATTCCATTGTCCCTTTCGCCTCTGCTAAAAGGATGTGTGACACTATCCTTCTTATTAGCATTGTTAATGGAACTATAATAAGAATTGACATTTTATATACTCACTCTCCAATGATTCTGGAATGTTAGATAGTAAACAAGTAAAATTGATATCAATAAATACATATTATTAGAGAGAAAGAAATATATAACTCTAAAATGATCCGTGAATCCCACCTCCTACCCATGGAGGTAGAACTGAGAAAGAGAATGAGAAAATAAAAGTAAGTGCAAAAACAAAACAAAACAAAAGAAAGAACAGCTCAGTTTCTACCCCTCGGTGGTTGCCAGAGGCAATTCAAATTCTTAAATGCTTTCTCCACTACTTCCATTTTATATCTCTCTAGCTGCATTTCCTCACCCAACAATAAAGATATGAGGCGGAAATAGCTCACCATTTCTCTCCAATTCTAAAACTCTGCAATTGGCTGAAACCGGTTTGGCTCAGTGGATAGAGCATTGGCCTGCGGACTGGAAGGTCCCGGGTTTGTTTCTGTCAAGGGCATGTATCTTGGTTGCAGGCACATCCTCAGTAGGGGGTGTGTAAGAGGCAGCTGATCCATGTTTCAAACTCTATCCCTATCCTCTCTGTAAAAAAAACAATAAAATATATTTTTAAAAATAAATAAAAAATAAAACTCTACAATTGATTTTCCCTCCAAAACTAAGTGAAAATTTAACCAAAAAGACTCAATAGCATCATTTTTAAAATAAAGAATTCACTTAACCTTTTAAAAAATCTCATTAGCAGTCGATTTTATTTTATGAAGCAGCCATCTCCATAAAAATTAAATCCTATGAAAATGAGATTTCATCATAAGTAGGCCAGAAGTCACTTAGACAAACAAAAAGGCAAAGCCAATTTAGGTGCCCACTGACTGAATGCAAGTCAAGCCCTGAAAGGCAAGCTTGAATGTGATATTAAATGGTCATTTCCCTGTGAGATCATAGAATTTCATTAAGAAAATATTTGCCTACTTGGGAGGAGAAAACATACTTTCAGTAGTGCATTCCATTGGTTATACATTAATAAGCTTTTTGTGAGTTGTAAATGATAATGTAACAGATTTTAATTATGCTTCCTAAATTCTTATAATAGGCAAAGTATGGCAGTGCCCTATTATCAAACTCATTGGTAACAATAACATGATTAAAACATTATATTATGAGAATTAAGAAAACATATTGACCATAGACTTATTTTTAAGACATATTTTTATTGATTTCAAAGAGGGAGAGTGATAGAAACATCAATGATGCTAGAGAATCATTGGTCAGCTGCCTCTTGCATGTCCCACACTAGGGATGGATCCCACAACCTGAGCATGTACCCTGACCAGGAATTGAACCCTGACCTCCTGGTTCATAGGTCGATGTTCAACCACTGAGCCATGCTGGCAGGGAGACCATAGATCTTAAAAAACCAAATGCTGTTGTCCCTGACCTGAATGCAGTAAAATTAAAAGGGGGCTTTCATTTGTTTATATAAAGAGTATTTTAAATTTTCTTTTTACCGAATTTAATTCATCTTTAGTTCCAGATTGTGCATGAATATATTGATGCTTTTTATTATATTTAGGGAATTTTCAGCAAAATGGAGGGAGAGATAAATAATAACATATAAAAGACTACATAAATACAGGTGACCCAAAAAAGCATACACATTTTGAATAATTATTAGTTCCAATGGATTCTGTCTGAAAAGTAAGAAACATCAATTGAGTTATCTGCTGTTAAGTGTGCATACATTCTTGGGGAGTATTCCGTATATAGAAGCTTTCATAGAGTGCTTTCAGAAAAAGGAAGAAAAGGGGAAAGGGAGAAAGAAGGAAGGAAAGAAAACATCTCAAACAGGCTTAGAGAAAGGAATTTCCTTGTTAACGTAGCTTGAAAGTTTAGGAGCTAGTTCTGGGTTTTGGCACACATGAATCCAGCAGGTCCACAGTGTCATCAAGAACTGGTTCTCTTCTGTCTCCAACCTTTGCCTCCCCATGTCTTGGCTGCATTCTCAGGAAGGCCCTTCTCTCGGGGTGGTGAGAAGTTTGCTAGAAGTGCCAGACTGACATCCTCCCAACTTCAAGTCCAGCATGAACAATAGTGAATGCTTCCCTTTCAAGAGTTACAACCTTGCATTTCACAGGCTTTGATTAGGGCATGTGCCCATCCTGGACAATCATTTTGGTCTGGAAGGTGCAATGTTTGGATTGGCCAGGCCTGAGTCAAATTCCTATCTCTAGAGGTAGAGACAGTGTTAACGCCATCAAACCATATGGGCTAAGAGTGGAAAAGAAGTGATTTCTCAGAGAAAAATCATATTGCTATTATCAGAAAGAAAGGGAAGGAGAGACAGAGAGAGGGGGGAAGAGAGAGAGAGAGAGAGAGAGAGAGAGAGAGAGAGAGAGAGAGAGAGAGAGAGAGATTAAAGAAGAAAGAAAGGAAGGAAAAAGGGAGGGAGGGAGGAGAGGGGAGTGAGGAAGGGGGGGAGGGAGTAAGGGAGGGAGTCAGGGAAAAAGACCCCAAATGTCTACTATCCTTTTCTGGCTGCTTTATTTCCACACATACTGATTTTCCCATATTTCCCATTTCAGAACCTCACTGTAATCCAGTCATACTCACCTCTTCCCTATAAGGAGGCAATCCAAATCTCATTTACTTACTATATCCACCTCCTAGTCCAGGTGATGTAAACTCTTTTGCCAGGTCAAGATGAACCAGCAATCTAAGCCCCAAAGATGTATGCACTTCTAATGTATCCAAGAGGAGAGAGATAATAGTAATAAAGAGTTCCATTTGGAAGAGTTACTAACATGTAGATCACATCCTTCTGAACAAGAAGAATAAAGGCTATTCTGTCTGTGAACATTCAAACCAATGGCCTGGGGAAGGAGCATTAAAACCTGCCCTCTAGCCCTAGCCAGTTTGGCTCAGTGGATAGAGCATCAGCCAGTGGGTAGAGCATAGGTCCGCGGATGGAAGGGTCCCGGGTTTGATTCTGGTCAAGGGCATGTACCTCAGTTGCAGGCTCCTCCCCAGCCTGGCCCAGGCCGGGCGCATGCAGGAGGCAACCAATTGATGTGTTTCTCTCACATTGATGTTTCTCTCTGTCTTTCCCTCTCTCTTCCACTCTCTCTAAAATCAATAGAAAAATATCATCAGATGAGGATTAAAAAAACAAAACCTCCCCTCTCACCCTGGCCAGTGTGGTTCAGTTGGTTGAGGTTCTGTCCCATATACCGAGAGATTGCTGGTCTGACTCGTGGTCATGGAGTATGCCCTGGTTGTGGACTCAATCCCCTCTCTGTCTTTCTCTCTCATCAATGTTTCTCTTACTCGTTCCCTTCCCTTCCCCTCTCTCTAAAATCAACACACACACACACACACACACACACACACACACACACACATATTTTTTTTAACTTCCTTCTTTTCTCAGGATACATACCAGCTGCATTTTACAATGGGAATAATCACCCCTTTCCCAGGGCGTATATTACATTAGATGCTGGGGAAAAGCCCAGGGAATCAGACTTTTCTCAAGTCCCAATCATACCTCCTGCTATGATTCCCATCTGTTTGACGTTGTAAACTAATATCTTTAGTTTGCAACCGAAAATTCAACTTTTCAAAAAAATCACTGATTTCTAGTCCGGGAAACAAAAATCACTTCAAGTAGTCCCAGTGTCAGAGACTTTAATGAAAGGAATTGGTTACACGGGAGATGAGCAAGCGGAGAGGCCAAATAGGAGTTGATGAGACCATCCTGAAATGAGCAAAAGCAGGAAGGCTCTACTTCCCCCAGGAGGAAAGGGCCAAAGGGTAAGATGCTACACCACTGGCTGGTCTGTCTGGCAGAGCCAGCTCCAGTGAGGAGTCTGCGTTGCTAATGGAGACACCAAGAAGGGCAGAGAAAGAGAAGGAATACAATGCACTCCTCCAGTCTTCTTCCCCTCTCCAGACAATGATCTCAGTGGCTGGACTCAGCTGGTCCTCAGCTCACCCAGGAGGCCGGAAACATAGCCTGGAGCACTACAGACCAGACCAGAAAAGGGCAAGAAATAAGCCTGTTAATAAAAAGATCCAGGTTGGACACGATATGCTGGCAGATTTCTGGACTCAGCCATGTAGATTGTTGATGTAGAGCAAAAAGCAGCTTGCTTAGCAAAGCCTGACCTTCTTTCCCATCTACTTTTCAGATACATTCATTCCTGTCTAAATGTGTCTGTTTATTACAGAACTAGAAATTCGTGCAAGGGGCTCGGCCCCCGCCTGCCGCAGCTTCATCCAGAAGGTCATCTAGAAGGATGTCCTAAAGGATGTCCGGTCTAATTAGTATATTATGCTTTTATCATTATCGATGGTATCTATGATGAAACTGGTTAGCTGCAAGTGTTTAAAACCTCAACTAATGGTGTTTCCTTTTTTTTTTCTTCATCATCACCTGAGGATATGCTTATTGATTTTATTTTTAAATATATATATATATATATATATATATATATATATATATATATATATTGATTTTAAAGAGTAAGGGAAAGGGAGAGAGATAGAAACATCAACGATGAGAGAGAATCATTAATGGTTGCCTCCTGCACTGGGGATCGAGTCTGCAACCCAGGCATGTGCCCTGACCAGGAATTAAACCCTGTGACCTCCTGGTTCATACGTCAAACTCAATCACTGAGCCACTCGGGTTGGGCTGCTTATTGATTTTAGAGAGAGAGAGAGAGAGAGAGAGAGAGAGAGAGAGAGAGAGATTGATCGGTTGCCTCCCATATGCCTATCTGGGGATCAAACCCACAACCTAGGTATGTGACCTGACTGGGAATCAAACCCGCAACCTGTTGGTGTACAGGATGATGCTCCAACCAACTGAGCCACCCAGTCAGAACTCAACCTAAAGGTAGTTTTTAAAAAGGTGGTTATTTTTAAAATATTTCATTGACTAGTAGAAACACATGCTTTTTCAAATTTCTTACCTTAAAATTAGATTGTCATTTATAAGTGATATGTAAAGAAAGTAGTATATTATTATATAATTGTTAGCACTTTCTTTTCCTTCTTAATGGTATGTAGAGTAATGATGAGTCTTACAATAAATAATAACCTGAGATGACATCAAATGCAGTATTCATCTCATGCAAAAAGGCAGTCCTAACTAGTGCAGAAGTCCAGCAATGCTATCAGATTCCCAGACTATTTCCATCTTTCACTTCTGCCATGAAGAAGCATAGAACTCTTCTTCATGATTGTCACCTCTGTAGCAAGATAGTTATCTCAACCTCATGTCTATGTTCCTAGTTGAAAAAATGGAAAGAAAATATTATGAAAGGCAAACATAATGTTGTCTACAACAAATCTTTACCTTTTCATGTGGGAAAGGTCACCCTACCAGAAACATAACTATACTTCTTTGGCCATGATTGTGTCTGTGGCCTTCCAGATCTTCAAGAAGATGGTGTCAAGTACTTAGAGTTATGGCCTCGAAAGTAAATGACAAGGGAGCAGGTGTTTGGAAATGATGGTAAATGAAAGTATAAAGACATGTATAGGAATTATAAACATAAGCTCAAGATGTTGATTATCTTTGAGGGAATACAGAGAAATGTGAAGGTAGACAGGAAGGATTTAAATTGTGTTATTTCCTAAGGTGGATGAAGACTACATGTTTTTATATTTTTAAATGTTCTTTTTCATGCCTATAATAGGTTGCTAGAAATGTGAAAAATAAGCTACGTTAAATTACACTTAAGTAAACATAGCATCATGAGTGAGAAGAAGCATAAACAACAGACAACAGAAGCCCCACAAAAGCTTCAGACACTGGAAATAACACACATCTAAAATAACTAACTTTAAAATATTTAAAGAAATAAAGACAAGTTTAGATATATCAGCATGAACTGAATATGGCCCATAGTGAACGAAGAATAAACAATCCTTTTAAGCATATTCATAAAGATTGACACCATATGCCATAAAAGAACCTCATTAAATTTCAAAAGATCAGTATTAATACTGACCACAGTCACCACTCAATTCACTTGTTAGAAGTAACTTTAAAAAGCAACTTGGAGTCGAAGCCGATTTGGCTCAGTGGATAGAGCGTCAGCCTGTGGACTGAAGGGTCCCGGGTTCAATTCGGTCAAGGGCATGTACATTGGTTGTGGGCACATCCGATAAGGGATGTGTAGGAGGCAGCTGGTCGATGTTTCTCTCTCATCGATGTTTCTAGCTCTCTATCACTATCCTTTCCTCTCTGTAAAAAATCAATAAAATATATATTTTTTTAAAAAGCAACTTGGAAAATTCCATTTACTTAAAATTTTAAAACAAAACAAAATTCATCTAGTCTTGGCCAGTGTGGTTCAGTTGGTTGAGTTTTGTCCCATGCACCTAGAGTTGATGGTTAGATTTCCAGTTGGGATACATTCCCGGGTTAAGGGATCAAACCCCAGTAGGGGGCATGAAGGAGGCAGTGATGGATGTTTCTTTCTCATTGATGTTTCTCCATCTCATTCCCTCTCCCTTTCTCTTTCTAAAATCAATTAAAATTTTTTTGGAAAAGAACTCATCTAAACAAATATTGGGTCAATTAAAAAACCATAGCAAAATATATAAAATACTTATAATTAAACAGTAATAGAATATGTATGTTGCTTAATGAGTTCTGAGAGATAAATTTATTCCCTTAGTCGATTTTTATTACCAAAAACAAAAAAAAGGCTCAGAATGAATTTTAAAAATCTAACTTGAGGATTTAGAAAAATAATGCAGAATAAATCTAAAGAAAGTAGGATTAAATAATAAACATAGAAAAATTAAATAAATAAAAATAAGAGCAAATATAAACATATAATCAAGAGGATTACAAGTATAAAAGTTGATTACTTAAAGACATTAATAAAACTACTGGAGAGACTGATCAAAAAAAGAGAAAAAAATCATTATTAAGGATTAAAAAGGAACATAACTGTTACTACTGAAAGTATTAAATAGATAATAGGATGTTATGCAATAAATTTGAAAATTTAAAGATAATGGATGAATGACCACAAAATAAAACTTACCAAACCTGATTCAAGAAGAAAAAAAAATAGAGAACCTGAATAGGTTAATAACATTAAAGCAATTAGGATCATTTAAAATCTTACTATCAGGAAAACAACTATAGAGTAGTTGTTCCATTTGTTTTCTTTTTACTTTATATTTATTTATTCATTTATTTCCATCACCATTTATCCCCTCTATGGCCTTTTCCACCTCCATCCACCTCCTTCCATGCTGCAATAACCACGCCGTTGTCCATATCCATGAATTCTTTCTGTTTTGTCTTTTTTGCTCAACCCCTCCCACCCAGAGCTGCCTGCTTGCTCTCTATCTATGGGTCTGTCTTTATTTTTCTTGATAGTTCAGTTTGTTCATTAGATTCCACATATGAGTAAAATCATATAATACTTGTCTTTCTCTGACTGGTTTATTTTACTTAGCAGATCCAAACTGGTTTATTTTACTTACCAGATCCAAACATGCTGTCGCAAAGGGTGAAATTTTCTTTATTTTTACAGCCGAGTAGTATTCTATTGTGTAAATGTGCCACAGCTTCTTATCCACTCACCTACTGATGGACACTTGGGCTGCTTCCAAATCTTGGCTATTGTCAATAATGATGCCATGAGCACAGGGGTAAATATATTCTTTTGAAGTATTGTTTCCAGTTTCTTTGGATAAATTCTCAGAAGATAAGCTACTTTAGGAAGGAACTGGGTCATACGGCAGTTCCGTTTTTAATTTTTTGAAGTTGATGCCACCTTTCTAAGGTGGCTGCATTCCCACCAACAGTGCACAAGGATTCCCTTTTCTCCACATCTTTACCAACACTTGTTGTTTATTGATTTATTGATGGTAGCCATTCTGAAAGGTGTGAGATGATGTCTCATTGTGATTTTAATTTACATTTCTCTGATGATTAGTGATATTGAGCATCTTTTCACATGTCTGTTGGCCATCTGTATGTCCACTTTGGAGAAGTAGCTAGTCAGGTCTTTTACCCATTTTTTTCTTTTAATCCTCACCGAGGATTTTTTTCATTGATTTTTAGAGAGAGAGACCGGAAAGACAGAGAGAAAAATCGATGTGAGAGAAACACATTGATTGGTTGCCTCCTGCATCAGCCCTGACCAGGGGCCAGGCTGGCGAAGAGCCTGCAACCCGAAGTACATGCCCTTGACAGGAATTAAAACCCGGGACCCTTCAGTCTTCAGGCCAACTCTCTATCCACTGAGCCAAACCCACGAGGGCTTACCCATTTTTTAATTGGATTGTTTGGGAGTTTTTTGGTGTTGAGTTGTGTAAGTTCTTTATAAATTTTGGAATATTAACCTCTTATCAGATGTATCATTGGCAAATATGCTCTCCCATTCAGTGCGTTGTCTTTTCATTTTGTTGGTGGTTTCCTTTGCTACACAAAAACTCTTTAATGAAATCAGAATTAGAAATGATAGAAGATGCATTATGTATGTAATCCATGTAAGGAAGACTTCAGAGACCTCCTATTAGCAAAACCATATCAAAAAGAAAGTCCAACATTAAAAGATTAATGAACAAAGGCACTTTATAACCTATAAATTAAAATGTTTAAATTTTGTTTTAAGTAAAAACATTTAATTTATGCATATTTGTATGTGTATAGTGTATGTATACATATATGATTCTGTTTAATCCAATTTTTTTCTTAATTAACTGACCAATTATCACTTCTACTCACATCATATCAGAAGACATCTATTCTATTAAACATTAAGGAAATGAACTAAAGACTTTAATTTGTGTAGGAAACTAGTGGGAGGGGGTAAGAATAGAATGGCATAGAAGTTATGCATTTTGAAAAATAAGCTTGAACTTAACATTTATTTCTGAAAAAAATATTTTAAAATATTAAAGTAGCTTATCTTTAGTATCAATGAATATAACATAAATAATTTCAAATTAGTTTTTTCATTACTTATTCATATACTAACTTGAAAATAACATGTCACTTTCTAAAGCACTGGAGAAAAAGTTAAATATAGAGAGATAGATATATAAACCTCATTTATATATAATGTATGTCTCCATTTGTATAATTATGCCTTTCAATACTTTCAGAAAAAAACACACAGGAGATTATTCTACATCTGGTCTTTCGGATAAAGTTAGCCAGGAATTTTTGTTAATCTTTGGAGTGATCAGAAGGGTTGAAGGATGTTTTAATCCTGCTCTGAGTATGTTAAAGATGTCTTTGTTAATTTCACAAAACCCAAATAAGAGTGCTGTGAGGATTCGATTTTGACATTCAATCCAGATGACTACTTTATTATGGAAAAATATTCCCCATCCCTTACCTAATCCAGAAAGTCTATTCACAGAGAAGTCACTATAGCTACACTATAATACAGTTGCAAGTATTAAAATTAAAGATTGTAAGAAGAAACACAGCTGCTAAAAAGGGCAATGACTGAGTGAATTTATTTCAGTTACATGTCTATGATGAGGTGGATTATTCAAAAATGTTCCCAAAACTCATTTCAAAGGCTTTCCCTTTAGCATTTCAAAGCTGTTGGATAATATTTTTGGGAGGGGGGGGGGAGTTTCACTTCTTTTATGCTATCTAAAAGCTAAATATGCAAAGGCTGATAAAATAATGATATCAGAGAGTTCTGAATGTCAATTGTGTGCACAGATGTCTCAGTTGAAACATGAAATATTGCCATGATTTATAGCTGTTCTTTCTTGAAGAAGTTATGTGCCCTTGTGCAATGACAAGCTCTTATGACATAGAGAAAAACTGGTAACTAAAAAAAAAAAAAAGGATAAAAATTTGGTTCTCTAAGTTAACCAACCCTTGATGTGAGTTATTAAACAGATAAAGTGTTACATCTGTATATTTACTTGCTTTTATTTTTAAAAAGTCAAAGCATATCAAGGTATATTTCACCTCAGAGGAGTACATTCAAACTATTTTAAATTTCAAAGTTAAAATACATGGTGCTGCATTCAGAAAGTCAAGATTTAAAAAAATAAACTCCTTTAAATCTATCATCATTTTCCCAAAGATAGGATGCTCCTTTTCCCGTTGCAATATGAAGTCAGAGACTACTTTTTGAATATTTCCTACAAGTCCTTTAGTAACAGCTGGATTTGAAGGTTGTAGAGATTTTGTTAGAGAGCTAATTTCCCATCTCCGTGTGTACATATATTTCTTTCTAAATTGTGCTTCCTAAAGTGTATTTCATGAACTACTAATTAGAGCCTTTGCAACACAGTCTGGTGAAGGATTTTCATTGTCAAAAAGTATTTATTTCAGCCGAAACCGGTTTGGCTCAGTGGATAGAGCATCGGCCTTCAGACTGAAAGGTCCCAGGTTCGATTCTGGTCAAGGGCATGTACCTTGGTTGCGGGCACGTCCCAAGTAGGGGGTGTGCAAGAGGCAGCTGATTGATGTTTCTCTCTCATCGATGTTTCTAACTCTCTATCCCTCTCTCTTCCTCTCTGTAAAAAATCAATAAAATATTTATTTTTTAAAAAGTATTTACTTCATATATCTCTTATATATCTCTAAGAATGTATTTTTCTAGGATATATTCTTAGAGATATAGAAGAGAAAATTTTCTCCAGAAAACAATGCTCTTATTTTTCAAAGTGAAATTTCCTAAATTTATTTGACCTTTTCCACATACCGTAACCCAAATTTATAGCCTTAGTGTGATGAGGCAAATGCTGTCCTATGGAATTTAACCTAAGAGTGTATTCAGGCTGGTCTTTAGAAAAATACTTATTTTTGTATACAAAAATGCATACATTGATGTTTATGTATTTGCAATGAAAAAATACGTTGTACATTATAGTTACTAAAAGCCTGCCCTTTTACTGATTTCTGATTAAGATGAGTACCAGAGGTTTGTTTGCTTTGACTGAAGTGGTCAGACTAAAGAGGTTCCGGGAACACAGTCTCACACGGTGTGGGATACTGTTCAGAAAATTATGACAGCAAGAAACTAAGGTTTTTTAGTGAACAGGAAGTGAGGGGAATGACTTCTGCTGTTTTGGAAGAAAGTTTGGAAAAGCGGGCATTGAAAGTTGTAGTCATTGAGAAAGGCTGCACTTGAGGCTTAAGGCAAAAAAACTGTTCCAGAATACTTATCAATCTGGGTCAAAGGGTATTAGTCTAAGAAATCTTTGAGGAAAACCTAGAAGGACAGAGTAGGTAATATTTTCTAGACATTGTATCTACTTTTGTTTGAAACCTCTACTGACCTTTATAGCTCAGTGCTGATTTATCACCCTTTTAACTCATGTGGCTTTTATTTCTTCATCAGCTCTACGTAAAAGCATACATTAGTGGTATTCATGTCATTTCAGCCTGTTTTATTATTTTAACTATTTCATCTCTTAGTCCTCTGGGTGTAATTATTTTGCTGCACATATCAATAATTCTTCACCCTTCTTTGTTCTTCTTTCCATTTTATTTCCTTTACCCCATTTGATCATATGGTTGTATTCTTCTGTCTCTACTTTTACATTTTTCTTTTCTATTGCTCAATGAACATTTTAAAATTTATTTTAGCTTGCATCATTTTTTAAGGATTTTTTAAAGTTCATTGATGAGAGAGAGAGAGAGAGAGAGAGAGAGAGAGAGAGAGAGAGAGAGAGAGATTGATTTGCTGTACCACTCTCCAACGCATTTGCTAGCCTCCTATATGTGTCCTGACTGGAGATGAAACTTGCAACCGTGGCTCATCGCGATGAAGCTCCAACAACTGAGCTACCCGGCCAGGGCTGCGTCATCTTTTTATTGAGTCCGTTGTATTTTATTTCTGCTCTTAAAACTTATTAAATGTCAAGCAACTAATGTAAGGGAGGAAGCTCTTTATTGATATAAACAAGAAATCTAACACTCATAACTATATGAACATCAAAGTACTTGAACAGCAAGGTACGGACACACTGTTGACTCAGTTGCCATGCTCTCCTTCCTCTCCTCGAGAATTCACACATCTCAGGTTATGTATCACTCCCCCAGGCAGCCTTTCCTAGGCTCCTAAATTGAACTAATTATCCCTAATCAATGCTTCCAAAGGACCTTGTATTTGTTTCTGATCACATCATCCATTTTTTATTTTTAAAAGTATTAAAGAGAATCACATAAAATAAGCTACAGCACTTACTAAAAAAAACTCTGAGGAGAATGTTATTTTACATCTCTTTATATAAAAACTCAGTGAGATATTTCTTGTATAATTCAGTGCTAAAAAAAAAAAGCTTCTATATAACTCATATGATTTTTGGTTTTTACTTTCTGATAATGGGAATGATATATGTGATTATGTGTTTAATTTTAGGTAAGGCTACCAGGAGGCTTAGTGTAAAATCTAAAATTCTTTTAAGAGAACCTTTAATTTATTTGTTTATTTATTATTTTCTAAAAATAAATTTTAAGTTTTTAAAAATTTATTTTTATGAATATTTTTAATGTTCTGTTAAAGGTTCTTTTTATATTATCTTTTTATTTGTTATTTTTTATCTTTTTGTTTTAATTTCATGTATCTTTTGTGATAAGCCACCTCAAACTTTTGTGGAAAAGGTAGAGTTTTGGTAAATATGTATAAAAATAAAATGCAGATGAAGAGGGCAACTATCCAGTGATTCCTTTATCCTAGAGAAAACAGATTATTACGTCAAAATCCCTCATCTCTGTCTAGTTTGGGGACTAAGTTTTTGAGGTCAGTTGCATCAGGTTAGACCTGTTTGGATATTCCTAGAGAATCTGGTTTTAGGAAGGGATGAACTGATTAAACCTGAAATTGTATTTGAAGGATGTAATAAAATAGATTTGAACCTGTTCAATTCCTCCTGAAAGCAACACTTCACAATTAACCTCCTTCCAAGTTGTTTGCATCCATCTCTTTTTCCCCTTCAAGTTTCCTTTATGTAAATCTTGCTGACCTGGAAAAACATACATAGATTTTCCATATTTTGAAACTGTAGTCCTGAAATGCCAGGGCAGAAGGCATAGTTTCCTGATGTTCCTTCTTTGCTATTAAGCCACTGGTTCGGTTTTGTTCGTTTTGAAATTTCCTATTACTCTTCTTAATTTTAAATAAATCAGTATTCAATTTGCTTTAAGTTCTTCAAAGTATATGAATAACAGCATTGTGTTATTCATATACTCAATGCTGTAAAAATAGAGCATTGTGATAGAAAGCAAGCTTTGAAATTTAGACACAAAGGTCTGAAGATCTCTATTACATGGAGACCAGTAGCCCTGTGCACAAATCTGTGTGTGCACCAGTAGCTCTCTGTGGGGCCTGGCTGCTCCGCAGGCGCAGAACGCTTGCCTCATCCCTGTGGCCATGAGGCAAGCATTCCACCAGGCTGCTCACGCTGCCCCCATCCCCCTCCTCCAGAGACTGAGGGACTCTGGCAGGGCTGAGAGGACTTGGCACTGCCATCTTGTGGCAGAGTGATGGTTAATTTGCATATTACCTTTTTTTTTTTTTTTTAGATAGGATACAAAGAAGATCTCTGTTTTGGGTGATATAAAGGGTGTTGTTAATTTTTGCACAGATGTTATTTTTTGCACTATAAGGGTATTATGAATCCGGAGTAAAGTGAAAGCATTACAAAGAACTGACCATGCATTTTACAACTAAAACTAATGATGGACAGATAGCCTGGAAAGGGAAAAAATGCAAACATGTTCTGCCAAGAGAACATATTTTAAGGAAGTACTAACTCACCCAAAACATTGTTGGCAGCAAATACCACTTCCCCTTGTGGTTAGTTCTCATGAGTACTCTCAAATCAGGTCAACAATTTTCTTGGAAGCACCTATGAGACATATTCAGTCATTGAAATGTATATTTATTGAATGTCCACTTTGTTCCAAGCACTCTTCTAGATATTTGGAATGTGTTAGTGGGCAAAACCCACAAGAAATCCTAGATGAAAAAAACAGGTAATAACAATATATGGATAAATAAGTAAAGTATATGATAAGCATAAAGTGATAAGTAGTATGAAAAAAATTAGAGAGAATAAAGGAGATATACCAGTATGTACAGGGATGCATGTGAAATTTTAAATAGGGTATTCATGGTAGGTCTCAAGAGACATTCAAGCAAAAATTTGGAGGTGTGAGAACTTTACTATTGGGATAGAAAAGTTGTTAGCAAAGATGTGACAATATCATCTGGATGACAAGAGAGAGAAAAGCAAAAGGAACTTCAAGTCATTTTGACTCAATTTTACCTTCAATTCTGAATGTTTCTAAGTGGTTTCAGCCTTAGGTGAAGACAGCTAGGTTTTTATTAATTTTCAGTCCAAAACACAAACTTCACTTAAGGTCAAGGAGAGGCAATTGCCTTTTATACCCACTTTAGTTTTCATGAATTAAAGCAAAATGCAGTAGATGACCTTGAAAGTATAAGCACTCCATATAAGTGCAATATATATTAGATACCCAACATTAGACACTGAAAACAGGTACCAAAGCTTGACAGTTCATACAACACTTTCCAGGAGATTCAATAACAATACATCAAAATATAATCTCTTCCAGGACAAACTCATCCTTCCCAAGATGCCAGAAATCTTTTGTCTACTTCCCCATACCTGAGGTAATATATCAAGTAGCCATGAAAATGTCATGAATGTGAAAGTAATTTTAATGAATCAAAAGAAAGTAGGCAACACGTCCACAGATGTGTAGTTTAGGAACTACGATCAAATGGAGACAATTTAACTCACTCAACGTAAAAGTGACAGTTGCTAGATTAAATCACAATCATAGAAATCATATGATCTGAAACTATGAGATTAAATGAATTCAAACACAGAGATTTTTAAAAATGTATTTCAGATAATTCAGTCTGCTGATGTTAACACGTGCCCAAGGTCACTAGAAAAAAAATTGGATGCTGGGGTCTTCATTTACTGTCAAAATTTCAGCAATGCTGTCCTTTGGTCTGACCTCTACTGTGTGTATCTTTATTCCTTTAATGAATTAAAGAGAACTACCACTTGCAGAACATGTGCAATGGGTCAAGTACCGTATTAGCTGCTTTTGCATGTATTAGCTCACATTCTGATATGTATGTGTATGTGTAGTTATGTGAACATAATGTAGGAAGATAGGGGAGGAGAAGGAATAGTAGCTACATTTTACAGGAGCTCAGAGATAAAGGCTCTAAATTCACATACATAGGAAATATTACAGCCAGGATTCTGCTCAAGAGTTTCTAGCTTTATGAACCATCTGCTATCGACAGAGGCCACTATAATAATTACTGCTTTCACTAGAGGCCCAATGCATGAAATTTGTGCAAGGGACTCGATCCCTGCAGCCACTGTGGCTGCCTCAGCCCTGGCAGGTACCTTGGGCTGCTGCTGCCTCAGCTTTGTCCGGAAGGTCATCCGGAAGGTCGTTTGGCCATCTGGTCTAATTAGCATATTATCTTCTTATTATTATAGATAGTATTTTTTCTTATAAAGTCATATTTTATTTGATTACATCAACATCCTAAGAACATTCTAATTATCTTGGTTTTCTTCAAAATTATCAGTCTGTGGCAGTGATTTTCACAAGAATTTTTAAAACGTGTAATACCTGACTATTTAGTCAGGGGCACTGACCTCTTTTCCCTTAGATTGTCAAATTTAAGAAAAAATGACAGCAGCCCAACCCTATAACAGCCTTCTGGCGTGAATAAATCAAAATTATACCTTTTTTTTTGGTCAGATCAGCAGAAAAAATATTTTTTTGGTATGCCACAGAATTTTAGTAGTTTTTGTGCCATCAGATGAAAAAGGTTGATAATCACTAGTCTATGGTGTTACAGATTGGCAAATTCTACAAAATGCACTAAAGCCACCTGTCTATCTTTAGGTATGAATTTTCATAAACTATACTTATGTGATAGACTCATTACATTTACCTCCATCTCATAATGAGAAAAGACTGCATTTTGTTTCTGACTTTTGACTACTTTATTTTATTTTAAAAAAAATATATTTTATTGATTTTTTCACAGAGAGGAAGAGAGAGAGATAGTTAGAAACATCGATGAGAGAGAATCATAGATCAGCTGCCTCTTGCACACCTCCTACTAGGGATGTGCCTGCAACCAAGGTACATGCCCTTGACCGGAATCGAACCTGGGACCTTTCAGTCCACAGGCCGATGCTCTCTCCACTGAACCAAACTGGTTTCGGCATGACTTTTGACTACTTTAGTTACTTCATCTAAGTGGAGGTAACTAAATCATAGAGTATTTGTCTTTCTGTGATGCACTTATTTCCTTTAGCATAATGTCCTCAAGAGTCATCCAGGTTTTAGCACATAACAGAATTCCCTTCCTTTTAAAGTATAAATTATATTCCATTGAATATATATTATGTATATATATATATATATATATATATATATATATATATATGTTTGTATATCACACATTTGGGTTAGTTCCACCTCTTGGCTATTGTAAAAGTGCTGCTGTAAACATAGATGTGTACATATCTCTTTGAGATCTGGCTTTAAACTCTTTTGCATATATACATGGAAGTGGGATGCTTGATCATATGGCAATTCCATTCTTAATTTTTTTTTTGCAGAACCTCCAGTACTGTTTTCCATAGTGGCTGCACCATTTTACAATCCTACCAACAACACACAAAGTTCCAATTTTTCCATATCCTTGCCAATACTTGTTATTTGAGGAGTTTTGATAGTAGCTATACTAATGGGTGTGAATCAGTATCTCATTATGGTTTGATTTGCATTTTCTCAATGATTAGTGATGTTGAGCATCTTTTCATATGCTTCCCATTTGTATATCAACTTTGGAGAAAGGTCCATTCACGTTCTCTGCCCATTCTCTAATACGGTTATTTGATTTCTTGTTATTGAATACATAAGTGTTCCTTATATATTCTGGATACAAGTCCCATCAGATATGTGATCTGTAAATATTTTATCCCATTTCATACATTTGTCTTTTTACTCTAGTGATTGTATCCTTTGTAGCAGAAATGTATTTAGGTTTGACATAGTATCATTTGTCTATGTTTCCCTTTGTTGCCTACCTGTACTTTTGTATCATTCAGGAAATCACTGCTTCCTTGATGCTGGATGGACACTAATTTTCTGCCTTGCAGAAGAGCCTGGGAGACACTGATCCACTCATGGTAATGTGTGAAAGATAGCCTTTTTTTTTTTTTTTTTTTTTTTTTTTAAAAAAAAGCACAAGTTGCAGTGACTTAAAATACTCTAACATAAACTGCCACTCCCACCAGTATTTGCTTCCTAGAAAGCTGGAGGAGGGTCCTTAATTACAGGGTGAGTTTTAAGGCTCTTACCGAGTTTGACCAAGCTCATAGAAATATGACTAGCTCATAGAAATATACTAAGGCAGAGGGAATTTTGTTTCCAGTCCTCAATGAACATTCAGCTCATGGTTGTTAGAACTTTATAAATTATTCATGAAGAACCACAGCATAGGGATTAAAAGGATGGGCATCAGAGTTAAGTAGATCTAAATTCTAATCCCTACTCTGCTTCATGTGACTTTGGGATGTTCAAATTTTCAAATCTTTAGAAAATTTTCCCTCTTTAAAATAGTAATAATAATGCCTAACAGTAAGACTGCTTAGAATTCATGTTGAACCACTTCACAGAAAATAGAAACTTAGCAATTATATAGTCTCATTTACAACGAACCCTTGACAATCTTTAGGCTCTAATTTTCCTATAGAGTATATATGCTCTCATTATAAAGTCCACCAGGAAATGTTGTGATTTTTGCTTTAAAGAGTCATATGTATTTTAAAGAAATTAAGGGGGAGCCCTAGCTGATTTGGCTCAGTGGATAGAACATGTGTCAAGGGCACATGCCTGCGTTGCAGGCTCAATCCCCAGTAGGGGGCATGCAGGAGGCAGCCAATCAATGATTCTCTCTTGTCATTGAGGTCACTTGCTCACTCTCCCTCTCTCTTCCTCTCTGAAATAAATAAAGATAAATTTAAAAATATATATTTAAAAGAGAAGATAACATTTAAAAAAAGAAATTAAGAGGAAAAATAGTCTTTATTTACCCAGATATTTTCCATTTAAAATTTATTTTATTTTTTTCTCACCTTAGGATGTTTATTGATCTTAGAGAGAAAGGAAAGTGGAGTGGGGTGGAGAGAGAGAGAGAGAGAGAGAGAGAGAGAGAGAGAGAGAGAGAGAGAGAACATTGATTACATCGGTTGTTTCCCAGACACAACCCCTAATCTTGGTATGTGCCCTGACTAGGAATCAAACCCACAACCTTTTTTTTTTCTTTTGGTATATGAACAATGTTCCAACCAACTGAGCCACCTGACCAGTGTTACCATTCTTAATCTATCTTAAATGGCCAAGTTCCCTTTAGTATCATTTCTTTTAGCCAGAATTTGCTTTAGCATGTTTTGTAGTGTGTGTCTGCTGGCAACATTTTCTCTTAGTTGTCCTTCATCTAAACATGTTTTTATTTCACCATTATCCTTGAAAGATGTTTTTTTGTGGATATATTATTTTGACACCTTTTTAATTTTATTATAGAGACAGGAAGGGAGATAGAGAAATACCAATTTTAGAGAGAGAAACATCAATTGCCTCCCACTCACACCCTGTCCAGGGATTGAACCCACAACATGGGTATGTGCCCTGATGAGGAATTGAACCAGCAACTTTTGATGTATAGGATGATGCTCCAACCAACTGAGCCACACCAGTCAGGGATATTTTGACTTTTCTTCTTCTTCTTTTTAAAGCACATAAAATGTTGTTCTACTGTTTTCTATCATTCATACCAGCTACTGGAAAATCTGTGACTTTTAGAATTATGATTCCTTTATATTTGTGATGTTATTTTTCTCTAGCTGCTTTTAAGATTTTCTCTTTATCCTTGGTTTTTAGCAGTTTAATAATGATGTGCCTAGATGCAGCTTTATTTATATTTATCCTGTTTTGTGTTTATTGAACATCTTGAATCTACAAATTTATGTTAGCCAAATTTGGTGAGTTTTTGGCCATAGTTTCTTTAATATTGTCTAAATCTTTCTACTTTTGGGACTCCAATTCTAGGTATATTGCTTTCAATATTGTTCTAAATGTTTCTCATGCTCTGTTAATATTTTTTAAATCTTTCTCTCTCTTATTTCCATATTGAATAATTTCTATTGATTTATCTTCAAATTTCTGACATTTTTCTGTTAAATTCATTCTGCCATTAGGCCCAGACAGTGTATCTTTTTATTTCCTTGGTACTTTTTATGTCAAGTCATTCTGAATTGTGTTTGGCATTACGAACATTGTTTCAGAGTCTCCGGATTCTGTTTTATTTTTTTGCAAAGTGTTGATCCTTTTTACTTAGCAAGAAATTAACTTGGTTGTAAACAAACAGAATTTTGTCTTGTTTATAGTGGGCAACAGCTCAAACCTTGCTTAAGTTTATTTTATCTAAAAGAGTAGAAGGATATCCTATTTTTTGGTTCTTTTATCTGAGCTACTTGCATTCTGTCTTTGTTATTTGAAACAAATTAGGATTCAGGCAGAGGTTGTCTGAGTCCATAGAGTTCAGAGTTCTCTCTGGTTCTTCTTTTCAGAATCCCTGCCTCCTTCTTTAGCTTCCCTGGGCTTGTCTCTTGCTTCCTCAGGCTAGAAAGATAGCAGGCTCTCTGTGTGAGTTTATGTCACCCTGTACTACATACATCATATTTTTATTTATTGATTTGAGAGAGAGAAACATCGATGTATTGTTCCACTTATTTACGCATTCATTGGTTGATTCTCGCATGTGCCTTGACTGGGGGTTGAACCTGAAGCTTTGGTATAGTGGGAGGATACTCAAACCAACTGAGCTACCTGGCCAGATGGAGCATCACAATTTTATCCAAACTGGGAAATTCACTTTGTATTGGTCATTTCCTCTGCATTTTCACTCTGCCTGCTTCTGTTCACTCTCTTGACCCTTCAGCTAGTTGTGTTTTTGGTTGTTGTTGAATTTATAGTTGTGGAAGGTCATTCTGTTAGGAGCTTTTATTCCTGCATACTAGGAGGACTTTCCAACCCAAAGTAATTACAAAATTTAAGTTTTTGGATAGAAATAATTATTGAAAAGCATGCTTGATATTTCCAAAAATTATATTTTTGGTGTGGATGATAGGGGCCACATGCTGACCTGAAAGGCTCAGGTAAGGCCTTCATGGTGGTCTTGCAAACTCAGAGACCTAAAGTAACCACAAAGGATGGTCTGAAATTAATCTTTAATTAAAAGCAGTTATGGTGGGTAGTTAATGTCCTAGGCTGGTATCTTCACTGGCAAGGTCAACCTTTACCTTAACTGAGCCTATCTTTCTTTTTGCAAATATGACACTAGAGGCCTGGTGCATGAATTTGTGCATGGGTGGGGCCCGGCCAGCCCACACTGATGGGGGCTTATGGGGCTAGGCTGGCCCCACCCTCAATCGGAATGTTGGGAGCTTATCAGGTTTGGGGCCAGCCAGGGCGGGGTGATTGGGGCCCGATTCAAGCTGGTTGGTTCCTGCAGTGTGCATCATAGCCACCAGTCATTCTGGTCGTTCTGCTATTCTGGTCGCTGGGCTTTTATATACTAGCATATAGATACCCTTGAAATGTCTGTGTAACTTGTAACTTCCCCTTTTCTGGACTTGTTGGGGCACAACCTAATGTACCTGGGCTCCAGGACAGATACCACAAATTCCTTCATTGTTATCATGTTAATTGTTGACAGTTGGCTATCCTACACCCATCTAAGTATGTGTCTCTCATTTTACTTTTTATCCAATCCCAGAGGTTTCAAGCTTTGCTTTCTCCTGCTATCTAATCTATTGCCAATGGATTTCATGTAACCCACCTACATTTCCTCCTTTGATTGCAATGTGTAAAAATAGGTGAAAACTCACCATTTTCCAGAGCACTATCCCAATCCATTGAGATACTGCTTCCCAGTAATTGTTAACAGGTTGGCTCAAATAAACTCACAAAAATTCTTTTCAGGATGGAATGTTTTTATGTTAACTTTGGCATACATGTTTTAAGAAAAGAAAAATATCCCTCTACTTGTTCATTCATAGCCCACCATTTTACTATCTCAAAAGAAGTTTATTTCCTTATTCTAATTTAGATCATTTGATAATCTGGTAGGCAATAAACCTATAGATCCAAATCAGTGTTTTTTATTTTTATTTATTATAATTCTTTAGTATTGAAAGTATTACACATGTCCCCCTTTATCTCCCATTGACCTCCTCTAGCCTGCCCCCACACCGGCACCCCAGGCTCTCACTGCCCCATTGTCTATGTCCATGGCCCATGCACCAAATCAGTGCTTTTTATTTTTTTATTTTTTAATATATTTTATTGGTGTTTTACAGAGAGGAAGGGAGAGAGATAGAGAGCCCGAAATGTTGATGAGAGAGAAACATCGACCAGCTGCCTCTTGCACACCCCTTACCGGGGATGTGCCCGCAACCAATGTACATGCCCTTGGCCGGAATCGAACCCGGGACCCCCCAGTCCCCAGACCAACGCTCTACCACTGAGCCAAACTGACCTCAGCAAATCAGTGCTTTTTAAATTGTTATTTGCCAACCAGTTCTGATATGTCAACTATTGCCTTGCCCATGATGAGAGGAGAGAATTGAGAGTACATGTTGGAAACTTACGTGCAACTTTTATGGAGTAATTTTATATCTGCTAAATATAAGGAAAAAACTTGGCCTTTTATGTTGCATGCCTTTGATTTTCCTTAAATTTCTTTTTTATAGCAACTATTTTTTCCTTATATTTATAAACAATTGATTGGTGATGGTTTAAAAAAAAAAAAGACAATGGTTCTTCCAACACATAATTTGAGAAGCACTGGTTGAGACTGCAAATAAGAAAATAACTTTGGGAAATTCTATGAGGAGGCTAGACTGTAATTTGATTATAGCAATAGTTATGAATGACCTGGGTAGGCTAAAATGTTCTTTAACTACAGAAAGTCCTAATCAAGTTGATTTCTCTTGGAGATATATGTCATATATATAAAAGATAGCAGCCAATTTGTCAGAAAAACAATTCAGCAAGACTTTAACTTTCAGCTGAGATTGAAGTATTATTAGCTTGCTGGTCAATCTGAGAAGTTAGTGAAGTTACTGTCTTACCATTTAGGTGAGAAGTAAAACAGTAAGTTCAGAGGAAGAACAATAATAGTAACAAACCCAGTAACTGAGATGCAGTGACCTTTGAGGTGGGGTTCAGGATCTGAAGGAGGGGTGAACACACAGATGAAAATGCTATCCAAGAAATATGAATTTAGAAGGCATTGGGGCCAGGTGGAGCTTTTTTCTTGAAGAGACATATCAACTACTATCCACCTTTTATTTACTTGAATACACAGTTTCCCTTTAGCAATGCACACAGGCATATCAAAGGTAAAGTTTGGTAAATAGTAAAAGGATTATCAGGTAAGAGAATTGCCTTGAGCCACCAGTATCTCAACAGTGGAGATACTTAGCGTCATCCCTGCTAATGCCCAAGTTCCATGAGCTTTCTGTGTTCCTTGGTGCACTGACATATTGGCAAGCGGTGGCTTCCCACACTAAGAGCCTACTGTTCAACCAACTTTGTGGTATTCTAATTTCCATTTTATAGATAAGAGAACTGAGTCTTGAAGAAGCAACTTAATGAAAATCATAGAGCAAATAAGTGACAGAAGCAGGATTCCAATTTAGATGGGCTCCAAAGTATCTACACTTAACACCGGTGTTCTTTATTAACCACCAGACTGGCCCATATGTAAATTATTACATCATCAGGCAAATGGTTTTGATTCGAGCAGAAATAGTATATTGGGGACTAGCTATAATTGTAAGAAATATTAATCATGCTCTGTTAACCGTGATTATTTTGTCCTCATTAAAGAAAGCACATTCTAACCTGGCTGGGAGTTGCATGCACATGGGACCTGGGAGCTCACCTGGAAATACGGCCCATCCTCCTCATTTAGGAACTGCCTGTTAACGTGAAAAAATTAACCACCTTGTTGCAGAAACCAGAGCTGCCAGCCCTTTGAAGACACTCAGCCCTTTACATACTCAAAGGCCTTTACAAATCTCCAGCCTGCATTACCTGTAACTGCCCATTTGGCATTACTTTTTGCCTACTTCCCATGTAATCTCTGTCTTTCTATCCACTATAAGCAGCTGACTTATGGTGAGGGGCAGAGCAGATTTTTTTTAAAATATATTTTTTATTGGTATTTTACAGAGAGGAAGGGAGAGAGATAGAGAGCTAGAAATGTTGATGAGAGAGAAACATCGACCAGCTGCCTCTTGCACACCCCCTACCGGGGATGTGCCCACAACCAATGTACATGCCCTTGACTGGAATCGAACCCGGGACCTTTCAGTCCGCAGACCGACACTCTACCACTGAGCCAAACCGGTTTCGGCTGCAGAGCAGATTTTTGTTGATAACCTGCTGCTCTCCCATACTGTGGGCAGTGTTGGAATAAACACTTTTATGGTTCAACTCTGTCTCTGCTTAATTGGCTCAAGTAGTGACAGGCAGCATGGACCCATTGATTGTCCAGTTACAGTTTCAAATACTCTATTGATACAATGCTAGAAATGAATTGGGTAGTAGAGAGCATGTGGGTCTTCTATTCAAGGATTCATCAGTCTTCTCCAAACTTAGCTTGGAAAATCTGGCAAAGTATCAAGAGACAGTGAGTCCACATTCTGGAAGGCAGGTAGAGATGAGGAAATAATAAGCAAATTATTTACCAATGCAGATGATTATGCCTCAGTATTTCTGACTACCTACTCTCTTTGCCTGTCAGAGGAGTGCAGTTCAATTTTCTTTAAAAATGATAGAAATAATAAACATCAGCTGTCACCTTGTCCTTGCCAAGCTGGAGAATGGAACAGAAAGGCTAAGCCTTTTAAGCTTTCACATATATTAATTCATTTTAATAAGTGCTCCAGCTTATGCTGAGCACAACTAGGCTAGGATGTTCTTTTGGGGAATATACTTGCAAGTTAATAAGTCACTGGTCTTATACGTTAAGATTTTCTTAAAAACACGTTTTCAGTATAAATTTAATCTAGTTTAAATCAACATAATTCTATTTATCCTAGCAAGGAAGTGTTTTGAATTTTTTAAAAAAGTGATTGTGGAAATACTTTTTTGCAGAAACAATTTTTGCACATTTTCTGCACCATACATGAAGTGATTGGGACTCAGCCTCAATCAGAAAAATTCCTTTGCGGTATCCTGTCCACGTCCTTCCTGTGTCCTCTGTTACAGAAAATTACCAGCCGAAGCATTTCCTCTCCCTTCAGTTCCTGTTCTCTTATCACAATTCTTTCCCTTTTCCTCCCTTCCTGCCCAGCAGGGGAATCTGAGAGGGCTGGGAAGGATAGCGAAAAGTTTGCCCTGTACCCAACACCACCACATTCAAGTGTCTAATTCTTGTACATCTTCATCAGTCTTTCCTTTGTGTAGCAACAGATTAATGGCAAAGTGCTTTTCCCCCACAGACACTCCCAGACCCCGCAGACTTCCGTCCAAAGCACAGGAGAACTGAAAGTTTCAGCTTCTGTCCTAGTGCCGTTTCCACAATGCTGGCCAGCGGTGGAGTGGACACAGAGAGATGAGCACTGTTACCCTTTCCCCCCATGGGTCCCCTGCTCCCTCCTTACCCTTCCCTTACCAGTCACTTCTCACTCCCCTGCCACCCTCCCTGTATCTTCCCCTCCTGCGACTACCACTTTTTTGAAGCTGTGTCAGAAACTGTTGATATACATTAGTCCATCCCACCTTAGCAACCCTTAGGAAGTGAGTGGGTCGTGATGCTAACAGCTAGCCTTCGCGTGCCTACTGTGTGCGAAGGATGGCTCTAGGCCAGTGGTCGGCAAACTCATTAGTCCACAGAGCGGCAGACAGCGGCTCGCGAGCCGCAGTTTGCCGACCCACTGTTAGGCATTATACATGCATCTCCACGGAGAAGCTACTCTTCTTCCAGTTTTACGGATAACAAAGCTGCTGAGATCCGATGCTCATCGTCCTGGGTGACACTGCGAGTCCCGGGCAGAGGCAGGATTTGAATTCAAGTCTGACGGGCTCTAAATCTAAAAGCTTTTAATCACCACTTAATTTTTAAATCGTTCTTCTCAGGCCCTGCTCTGGCGAACACCTTGCTAATTCCATGTCTCCGATCCTCTCCGTTCTCCTCCCCCCCGACCGGACCGCCGCGCCTCTCACATCCCACCCTTCGCCCGCGTCCCCGTTAACCTGTCCTCTCGCTCACCTCCACCTTCCGGTCGGTCTGCCCTCCTCCTCCTCCCTCAGGTCCGGGACCTTGAGCCCCTCGAGTTCCCCTCTTTCTCTCCATTTCTAACAGGCGCCCTCCCTCTCTCCCCAGGCTCCCGGGGTCCCCGCCGCCCGGAGCCCCCCGCGCGGGAGCCGCCCCTGCCCGGCGCGCCCGAGGGGCGCGGGGGGTCCTCCGCCCGGCAGCCCGCGCGGTGCACTCTGGGGGAACATGGCCGCTTCCGGTCTCCCTCCCGGGCCGGCGCCGGCCTGACCGCGGGTCCCGCCGGCACCCCGCCTCCCGCCCTCCGCCCTCCGCCCTCCGCCCGGCCGCCTCGGCGGCGCTCCGGCCTCCCGCCCGCCGCCTCCCGCCCGCCGCGCCATGGAGAGGAGCTCGAGCTGCGAGAGCCTGGAGTCCCCGCCGGCGGCGGCGCGGCCGCCCAGCGCGGGCTCCCTGTCCAGGTAACCGGCCGCCGCCCCGCCCAGCGCCCGCGGGAGGCGAGGCCGGGCCGCTGCACCCCGTCCGCTCGCGGGCTCGGTCCCCCCGCCGCGCCGAATGCCTTCTCCCTGGGACGCGGAGCCGCGTCCTCCCTCTCCGGGGCTCAGAGGCTGGTAAATAGGAGGCGCTCCCTCGCCCCGATTCTCCCGCCCCGCTGCCCGGGTGTTCCCGTCCGGCTTCATCCCTCCCCAGCGCCCTGCTTTCTCTGCTCCCGCTTTTCCTCTCCCATCTTTCGTCTTCTTAGACAGCCCTTCCCCTTCCCATTTCCCTTCCCCTTCATCTTCTTCCCATCCCTCCCTGCCTCCCTCTCTCTCCACAGCTCTTTCCCGAACTCCCCTCCGGTCTTTCTTCCATTGGCTGTTTGTTTGGTTTTGATTTTTGGACTCTAGTCCACCCCTTTCCTCTCTATCCGTCCCTTCACTTCCTTATCTTTTCCACTGTTTTCCCCCGAGTTACTGTCGGGACTCCCCCTTCGCCTCCCTCTTTGCTTAAAAAAATGTAACTATAAGTGCCCGCAGTGCTTGTCTGGTCTGGATCTTCCCGCCCAAAGGCACAGTCTGGGCATCTGAGCGACCCTCACCCCAAGGGAAGGGCGAGGGGGAGCTTTCTTCCTCCGCGGGTCTTTCTCTTCTACCTGATGAGATTTCCCCCTGCAATTTTGAGGAGCATTTAGTGTGCAGCTTTGGAGCGAGTTCTTGCGAAGGAGTATTAACTAGACAGGTTTTAGGTGTATTTTTTCCCCTTTGGTTTTAAAAATAGTGATTTAAAATTTCATGAAATGATTGGAGTTCTGTGTTTGTTATATAGCCACAATGAAACAGGTTCTTTTCTTCTTTTAAATCTTCACCCAAGGAGATTATATATATATATATATATATATATATATATATATATATATATATATACACATATATATATATTAGAGAGAGAGAGGGAGACATCGATATGAGAGAAAAACATCCATGTGAGAGAGAAACTTCGACCTGGGTCTGTTGCCTCCCAAACCAGCAACTTTTTGATGCTCCAACCAACTGAGCCACCTGGCCAGGGTGAAATCTGGTTCTTTTCCATTGAAAAATAGAGCACACACAATTTTCTTTCTCTCTCTCTTTTTTTAAACTGCTGAATAAGTTGAAGTTTCTATGTCTCTTTTAATTCATGTTGGACTCGGATAAATGTGGGTGATACTGGCATTTTTTCCCCATTGCTCTTTAGGGCCTCATTGGGAAATTGTCAGCTGAGCCTATCATTCTAAATTAGATTCCCTCCTGTCTAACTCCCACCTGCCCATCCCTTTTTTGGAGCCCTTAACAAGCACTGTGTAATGGTTGGTTTAATTGTCTTTAGTAGGCTATAAACACAAGGACCGTATCTTATTTATCTTCCTATCCCTGCAGTTAACAGAGACTTTGTATGTCAGAGTTGCACATTAAATATTTTTTTTGTTTTTAATTTGGAGATCAAATTATCCAGGAGAGAATTTTTCTTTGGTTTGATTATGTATAGTCTGCATTTGTTTCAAGCATTTTGTCAAACCTCTGTTTATTAGTCTGAAATTTAGAAAGCTGAGGATTGACATACTCAGTATAAAACCATTAAGAGAAGAGATTGGAAATTTATGGGTAAGTCACAAATGACAGCTGTGGTTCAGAATAGGATGTAAAGAAAACCAGTGAGGAGACCAGTAAAGCCATCCAAGCCAGAGCATTTAGAACCACTGGAGGCAGCAGAGTCTGTTAGAAAAAGGAAAAGTACTCCAAGTCTCTCAAGGCCTTGCCTCATTTGGGCTGTATCATTTAACTTTTTTGGTCTTCAGTTTTCTCATCTTTGCCGGATCTTTCTCGGCATCTACAAGGGTTCAGGAAACTGGAAAAAGGCCTGTACATAAGTGGATTAAAGAGACTAGATAAGAAATACGAGTTTGGAAGGCATTTTTGGAGGGCGCAACTGTAAGTTAGTTCTAGTGACTAAGCTCCTCCAATCTCTGCACCCAGGGCTTTTTATTCACACATTTGCCCTCTAGCAAAGCAGATATACATATCAAGGGTAAGGCCTGGTAAACAATACTGGACTGTGAGGTTGGGGCAGGCAATCATATGCAGATCTTCAGCCTTCTGAAGGTGTCCATCAACCTTTTGATGGACCTCCTGCATTTATTATGCTAACTATTGTTCCTAGCCTCCGGCACATCTTTTAAAATAACAGGGTTGATCTAGCAAATCTGTAAGTTCTTTTGGAACTCAAAATTCTGTCATTCTTTATTTTGATAATACAAGATAAATGCATTCTTATCAATTATTCTTATCAATTATGAACACATTCTTGTCAATTACCAAGTTGAGGGCATTCTTATCAAATATTCCCTTTACAAATAACCTTTGTTATGGATTTCTGAAATTATACTAAATAAATGCTATTTGTTTGTTATAAATTAACGTACCTAATTATGCTACTTTGAAGCGCACTTATTTCCTAAAGATAACGCCTACCTACTGTAGTTAGACTTTATATATCTACTTTAAGTTCTTAATAAAATATGATGTTACTGACTGAACTTGAAAGAATTTTGACTATCATGTTAGCCTCATCCTCTTTGGACGAAAATATAAGTATGCCTCTCTACTTTCTACATGATAATGCAAGCTTTCATTTCTCTTCTCTGGAAGGTAGAAAGATAACATTTACTGAATCGCTACTGTATAGAATTCACTCTTACTAAATTATATCTTTTAGTTCATGAATCATACCTATTGGTGGCACTCTTTAATCAACAAATAGAGCGGCTGCATTTCAGACACTTGTTGGAAAGCTTTTAAACTTAATCTAAGCTAACAATCACAGCTGATTCTAATACAAAGGCAGTGGACAATCATGGTTTATAATAGCCATGTTAAATAAGTATTTCTATTAGATGAATTCAGTTTAAATACTTACATTATGTTTAAATATGCTTGTTTGTAAGATGTTTTGGGAAGTATATAAATCTGAAAAATAATACACAAACTCATCTGGTTGCTTTTTTTTTTTTTAAATGACACCCTCCATTGAAGTTGGATGACTGATTCTTGTGGGATCTGTAGTTCACAATCAACATATGTACTCACACATACACACACACACACATATGTAGACTTGTTATTGCCTTCCAAGTTGTCACAGGCCTGATGCCTTTGGTCACAAAAGTACAATTTCATTCTTTCCTTTGTTTAAAAAAATCAATTACAGTTGACATTCAATGTTTCAGGCATTCAACATAATGATTAGATATTTATATAATTTATGAAATAATCTCTGATAAGTCTAGGACCTGTTACCATACATAGTTATTACAATAATATTCACTATATTTCTTTTTTTTAAATATATTTTTATTGATTTTTTACAGAGAGGAAGAGAGAGGGATAGCGAGTGAGAAACATCGATGAGAGAGAATCATTGATCAGCTGTCTCTTGCACAACCCCTACTGGGGATGTGCCCGCAACCAAGGTACATGCCCTTGACCGGAATTGAACCCGGGACCCTTCAGTCCGCAGGCTGACGCTCTATCCACTGAGCCAAACCAGTTTTGTCAATCACTATATTTCTTATGCTGTCCTTTACTTCCTCGTGCATTTCATTCTTTATATGATATCCAGATAGCAGTTTCTTAGTTAGCATCCTTTAAAAAATTAATTTTCTTTGGTGAGTCCTGCTTGGTATTGCCCTGCTTCAGTGAGCTGTTCAGCAGCTCTTGTATATCCTGCTATTTATTGTCCATTCTCCGGCATGTTAAGCCCCACAGACAGTTGTGAAAATATTCTCTTCAGCATAGTGATTATCTGGCTGTATTCCATAATTTTATTCTTGTTGGTGTTGCTTTGATTCTTAATATAAGTGTGACTTGTACAAGCTGTAGATAAAACAACAATGTAGGCTAGAGATGATAGCTATCTATGAGAGCCTCAGGATTGTATGAAAATTGAACACTAGATTGGTATTCTTCTGCCTTCCTCTGGTTTTCTATTTTTCAGTTTGTACAGTTATAAAATTTATTGCTTGAGTGTGTTTCTTTTACATTTTACTGTACATAATCAAATGCTAATACAGCTGACCCTTGAACATAACAGTTTGAAGTGCACTGGTCCACTTATATATGGTGTTTTTTCCCCCCAATAAATGCCTGTACTGTTTCAGATGTAAAGGGCCATTGTATGTGTTTATCTACAATGCGCTATGTAGGGGACTTATCCCTAGATTTTGGTATTTGGGGGGGTTCCTGGAATCAGTCCCCACAGATACTAAGGGACAGCTAAGTTTTTGGGAAATCAAAGGTTATACTTGAATTTTCAACTGCTTAATGGTTGGCACCCCAACTCCCTGCATTGTTCAAGGGTTAACTGTATTATATCTAAGTACCAGATATAATAAAGAAATGTTGACTAGATGTTCACCACTTTTCTTATTTGTTGTTTCCATTCAAAGGATTAAAAAAGGGTTTCTCTAGCCTTAGCTGGTTTGGCTCTGTGGATAGAGCGTTGGCCTGAGGACTGAAAGTTCCCAGGTTGGATTCTGGTCAAGGGTACATACATGCCCAGGTTTCGGGGCTCCTTCCCCGTGTAGGAACTATGCAGGAGGCGGTCGATCAATAGTCCTTTTGTAATTAATGTATCTCTCTCTCTCTCCATCTCCCTTCCTCTCTGAAGTCAATAAAAATATATTAAGACAAAAGGGGTTTCTCTCTGTTGAATTTTTTCCTCCTTTTTTCTCTGTTGTATTTGCCCCAATAATTCCATAAGGGACGTATGCACAGGTGACCTAGGGTGCCTCAGCCAGAAATCTGACACGTACAACCCTACGTACTTAATTAATAATTTCACCGAGCATAAATTACACAGGAGACAAAAATGCAATGCACGAATCACTCACGGTTTATTTACCGTAGTTCTGGTGGGTTCCAGAATCCTAGGCAGGCCACCCAGGCATCCGTACTGATAAGACACACACGGTTCACGGAGGACTTTGCAGCTGCAGCTTGGCTTGAGTTGAGGCCTCTCAAGGTGGCTCACGGTGCTGGCTCAGGCAGAGCTTTGATGGGTGCCGGCAGGGGAAGTGAAGAGCGACCCTCTGGAGGAGCAGAAGGAATGTCTCTGATCTTCTGTGGAGCTTGCTCTTTTTATGTGTCTTCAGTGCTCAGATGTGTTTTCAGTGGGTCCCAGGAGCCTTGCTATCTGGTCTTACCTATGGGGTACAGATCACTTTATTTCTTACATACAGGTCACTCAGGGGTGCTTATCATTTTGTTTACATTCCATTGCATTCCATACTTTCAGATATCACACTTCAATTCCACAGTTTAATACTTATTCAATATTGTATTCATCCTTATTACTATAACAATATTTGACCCATAAAGTCACATCGTCAGGTGCAAGCTGAAGTTATTCTCCCATGAAGCCTATGGTCTCCCTGAGCTGATTTTATTTGCTGCATTATGTTCTCTCTGTCTAGTCCTATATATCTTCTTGATATCACCTTCTCTTAGCCTACTTGTTTTTCCATTGCTACTCTCGACTACTTTGTTCTTTTTCCCTCTAACTTCTCTAGTCAGTCATTTTACTTGATGTGTATTTCTTTCATCCTTTATATATCCTCATGCAGCTATTCTTGGCACCACTGGTCTGTTTCAGGTTATTTTGGTTTATCAGTTGATTTTTAGTTTATAAATTCATTAGCATTTATGAGCACTCCTATTTACATTTAACTTAGATTAAAAGAAAGGAGAGGAAGCTATACCAAAAATAGTAGCCTCCAACTGTTTATATATATATATATTTTAAAATATATTTTATTGATCTTTTACAGAGAAGAAGGGATAAGGATAGAGAGTTAGAAATATCGATGAGAGAGAATCATCGATCAGCTGCCTCTTGGCCCCCTCCCCCCCCCCCCCCCCCCCCCGGAATGTGCCCACAACCAAGGTACATGCCCTTGACCACAATCGAACCCGGGACCCTTTAGTCTGAAGCCTATGCTCTATCCACTGAGCCAAACCGGTTTCGGCCAACTGTTTATATTTTTAAGTGGCATGCCTTCCTTAAAATTATCATCATTTGAAAACAGTAAATCCTAAATTTATTTGTATGAGTTTTTATTGTACCTATAGTCTTAAAGAGGTAGAAGAGGTTTTAAGATTTCTAAACACATTTTATTGCAAAGTCTCATTTCTAGTTTTATCTTCAAGGTTACTTACTTAGAGATATATCATCAGTAGGAAATGTGCTTTGGTTTTTTTTTCCCCCCAGTAGTAGTGATGGATTTGTGTCCAATCAAACACTTACATTTCCCTTGTGACTGACTCTTAGTGTGTCTTCTGAGGCAACTGGCCAGGATTAGTGGTAGAAACTATAGCTACAGAACAAAGTGAAGCTAACAGGTTGAACCTCCAGTCTTGATCTTAGTCTTAGCACCTTGAGACAGACATTGAACATTCTGGTAGTCTAAAAATTACTTACTTTGGATTTCATTATTCCAAGACTCTAAAAGAACTTCAAAGTTCTGTAAGATAAGATCCAGTATTACTATGAACTAATCAGTCATTATTGTGTAGATTTCCTAAAAATACATTTAAAGAGATTAATTGCTAGTCAAAAGTATATAAATTAATACTAAAGCTGAGATTGGGACCCGTATGTTTTTTTTCCTCCTGTGCTATCATCAGTAGTTTCATATTAATGTAGATCCACAGTCCCTTGACTAGTAGCATCAGCATTTTTTGGGAATTTGTTAAAAATACAAATTCCCTGGTCCACCTCAGATCTAACTGAATCAAAAACTCTGGAGCCCACAGTTTGTTTAGCAAGCCCTCCAGGTGATACTGATGCATGGCAATTTTGAGAGCCACTGCCTTCAACCTGTTACTAATTGCTGTCTAGTAACTTCATCAATATTAGTGGAAATGGACTAAGATCTATGTTAGAACTACCTACTATAAGCCTATTACTTGAGAGTACTTTTGTAAAATATTGACTGAGATAATAGAAAGTGAAAGTCCTCTCTTGTAGACTTATATCTGATTGTTAGGGAATTTCCCCAGCTCTTTTCTTTCTCAGCCATGGGTAATACAAAGCAAGAATACATGTATTAGGCTTTTTCTTAAAAAATAGATTAGTGGTAACATGCATTTGAAAAAAAATGCTATGAAGAGGTAAAAATTCAGGACATCACCTGAATCAATAAAGCTTGGATTATGCCAAGGGAAGGAAATAGCCCAGATACAGATGTCCAGAAAGCACTGTTTGTTTTGGAAAGCTGCCAGGTTAATGCTATTGTAGCCAGAATCTCCAGGCCAAAAGTGGCATGGGATTCAGGAGTTGACCAGTGGAAATTCTCTAGATTTTAGTATAGAATATTTTCCCCTTTTAAGGAAATTAGTTTTGATTAGGTAAAGCACTTTGTGCCTACTATATGATTTAGTTAAATCAGTGTACAGGATTAAAAGCTATTGAGAGGCAATAATCAGGGCTGAGAGTGATTTTATAAGCTGCTGTCCACAGGAAGTCAGGTTAAAAATGGAACTATTAAAAAAAGAAAAGATTGGTACAAGGTTATTAAAATTAAAGTGATTAGAGAAGATGCCCTTGCAATGAAAATAACTTCAATTCCCTTCCCTGTAGCTTTATTAAACAACTAATTGTGTTCATCTCTCTTAATGTGTTTCTATATATGTATCAACATTGTCATCACCATAGACCATTAATGAGCAAGCTTTGTAGCTCTTCCCCTGCTCAAGTATATAATACCCATGGCAGTAATTGTTGATAAATTTTCATTCTTTCTAAGATTCTTACTGGATGTGATTAACTTGTAGTTTCATTAAATACTTTTAGTTTAGATTAAGTAAAATAAGGGCGATGCATTTTTAATATAATAAAAATTAATTTAAAATATGTTTTAATCTGTAGATTTCAAAGAAACCTAAATATTGATACTTGGAAAACTTTTTTTTTTCCATTTTATTTTAAGTTTGAGTTTAGGTTTAGCAGAGTATAACCAAAAAAAAAAAAAAAAAAAAAAAAAAAAAAAAGTCCAAACTAAAGATGTAGTTAGTATAGTTTTGATACAGTAAATCTGAAGTATAAAGGAGACATATTCTTTCTAACTTAATATATCTTATTTTACATTTCAGTGTTATTTCATGGACCAAAATTGCTGTTGGAATTCTAATCACTGCATCTTCTTTTAGTCTAAAGGAAGGAGAATGGGAAGAAGAAAGGCACGCTCTCTCTCTCTCTTGAAAGGATACTTTTTTGAAGTCACACAGTCTTTGAAGCTTGTATACAGTTGGCTCGAACCATGGTCCCCATGGCCATACCTAGCCACAAGGGGGACTAGGATATGTAGCTTTTCCTGGGAGGCCTTGTACTGAGGTACAAGTTAGAGGTTAAGAATAGGAGAGACTGGGTATTGGAGGCAATCCGCGACTTTTCCCATTGTATACCAAACGAATCATTTTAAAGCAAGAAAGGCATTTTCCAGTTAAAAATCTACAACACTATGCCAGAGAAAGTCTTAGATTTGCAAATGCAAGGACCAAAATAGAAAATACACTGGAGCAGACAAAAAAGGAGAACTGTCTTTTGGAACACTCTAAAAGTGTTTGGAGCATTTTTAATTTTCGACCTTTTTTTGTATCTATTATCTTGGGCCAGATTTTTATGATCCTAATCTAGGACCACAAAATAAAAGGAACACACTTCATCATTGCTAGATCATTAGGTGAAAGGCAAGTAGAAAGCAAATGAAGAATGAGCAACTGTGCTATTCATTTATTTTATTTGAAGAGCTCAAGGCATTGCATGGTAAAGTGGTGGTGGTGATGAGGATGATGGCTTACACTGCTTATTCCTGGGTTGTTTGAAGTTCATTTCCAAGCCATGTATCCATTTGTTTTATTTCCCCCCAGAATATGCCTCAGGTTCTACTTAGATATTTTTTTCTCATTTTAATTCAAACGGTTTGGTTGCCATAAGGGAAATGAGGCTGGTCATTTTGGACTGTGTCTGCTTGTTTTTAGTTTATTTTTTTAGGGAGAGACAGACAGATTACAATTTATTGTTCCACTTATTTATGCATTCATTGGTTGCCTCCTAGGGAAGCTGCCATGGAGGCTTGCCTGTGCCTTGGGCCGGCCCTGGGCAGCTGGGGGGCAGAGGGGACTGGGAGACTCCAGAGGCAGGCGCTCAGCAAGGCCTTGTGAGAGCACTGGGCGCCACTATCTTGTGGCTATGGGTGCTGCCATCTTTGAGGGTATGGCAGTCAATTAACATATTCCCTCCTTATTGGCTGTGGGCACCACCATCTTTGAGGACGGGGCAGCCGTTAGCATATTCCCTCCTTTTTGGCTGTGGGTGCCACCATCTTTGCGACGGGTTGAGGGTCAATTAACATGTTCCCTCTTTATTAGAAAGGATAGACATCCTCTGTTACTGGTATTGGATAACAGTCTTCAATTATAACCAAAGGCAGTACCTAAAAATAAAAACACCTGAGATAAGCTTTGCTTTTCAAGGAGTGGATAGTTGTAGTAATAAATTAATATTCATATTAATAATCAACAATAATAATAAAATTGACAGCACTTAACATTTACCGAGTGCTTGCTATATGATGGGCATGGTGCTAAATATGTATTTTCTCATATAATCCTTCTAATTATATAAAATGAACGGTATTATTGTTTCCATTTTATAGATCAGGAAACTGAAAATTAGAGTGAACAGTTTGATGTTTGACCCAAACCTGTTTAACTCCTGGCTCTGTGTGCTACAGAGAACCTGAAGATCTGCTGCCCAGGTCTAGGCTAATCCTTGGTAGTAAGAGAGCTATCCCGGGGTGAGTTGATTGGGTGGTAGTGACAAGAAAGTGAATTTCCTTGACCACTGCACTGCTGAGGAGGAGAAGGATAAGGCACACAGTACATCAGTGAGTTCAGAGTGTCCTTATTTAGAGAGAATTTTCTCTTAACTTTGAATGTTTTATTCTTTCCACAGAAAATAGGTTGATTTTGTTTCTTTTGCTTGATGATTACAAGGATAGTCTCATTGCCATTCAAAAGAAGAGTTTTACATTAACCATCAGATAAATTGTGAAGCAAGTAATAAGGTGCTCAAGTTTCCTCCCACCCCTTCTTGTCCCTCCCCCACAGGATTTATAGAGTAATTTAGAGTATTTTATTGTAGGGTTCCTTAAATATCTGAATTCCCCTAAGTTCCTTTGTGTTTGTTTACAGTTAATGTGTTAAGAGCCATTGACATTTGAGGATCATCAGAAGTGAAGATAAAACATCTCAAAAATTATAATGTAAGTGAATCAGAAAGTGAAAATAAAAAATGGGCAAAAATTAATATTGCCAACAATATTTCTGGAATCCATATATTTCCCTGCCTAAAATTTATGCATTTAAATAGACAGTAACTACAAACTTTAGTTCTAATTACAAGTCCCAGTTCTTAAAATTTTGTATTCTACCTGGTGAAAACTATGACTAAGTTTTAGTCATTGGTAATTTTCCATTAGAATTCTTTGGCTTCTATGTAGTGTTTTTTCCTTTCCTCCTTAATACTTTGCAGTTTGACAAGGACCCAACTATATTTAAAGTTGTATGTGTGCAAAAAAAAAAAATGTGTATAGAGACTGAAGTCTTTGCTTTCAGCTGCTGATGTATGTTTTTAACCAATTTTAATTTTACTACAGTTTTGTATGTTTCTTAGCCAAAAATATGACCAGTTAGTTGGCCTCCTCCCTTCCTTCCCTTCTTTATCCCCTCCCTTCCTCCTCCCCTCCTTCCTCTCTATAAATATTTGTTTAGCATCTACTGTGTTCTGCACAGTATGCTAGATCCAGAATTCCTAAGACCTTGGCACTGACACAAATTATGTCATCTTTTTATACCGTTAGAGCATAGGAGATGCTGTGGTATCTCCTATGCTCTAGTGGGTAGAGCAGACCCCTCTAGACCGCTAGTGGGGTCGCCTAAGATCATCGGAAAACACAGATATTTACATTACGATTCATAACGTAGCAAAATTACAGTTATAAAGTAGCAACGAAAATAATTTTATGGTTGGGGTCACCACAACATGAGGAACTGTATTAAAGGGTTGTGGCATTAGAAAGGTTGAGAACCACTGCTTTACTGTGTGTAGGACTTGTAATGTCCTTAGTGTGGCTAAGGATCTCCTGCATATTTCAGTCACCGGTGATACTTAGTGAACATTGAGCTTCCTAGATTCCAGCCCAGACATTCTAAGTCGCTGGGAGTGGGCCCCAAAATTTTCACTTAAAGGTTTTAGTAGGAGTATTCTATTCCAACTCTTAAGTTGTTGATAAGGGAACAGACCTAGAGAAATTTAATAACTTACCCAAAGGCACAATAAGTCTTAGAAGGCCAGGAAAGATTGGTATTATTTCCTCCAAAGTTACAGAGCTATGTAGTGCTATTTAGTGATCTCCTGACTTCCAGTTCTAGACTTCACTAAGTCACTTAGTGATTTTTGTTGGGTCTGACAGCTTCACTGTTATATATGACATCACATCTATCATTGTTCCTAAAAAAAATAAAATAACTAAAAGCACATATTATGTACATGAGATATATGGACTCTTTATTCATTTTTAGTCAATTATGCAACTGATTTTTATTTTGAAATCATTGGGTGGAAAAAACCCTGGCAGTCTAGGTAAAGGAACAATATTCTTTTTTTCCTCATTGCACTATCCCTACTTTTTTTTTTTTATATTTTTATTGAGTTCAGACAGGAAGGGAGAGGGAGAGATAGAAACATCAATGATGAGAGAGAATCATTGATCGGCTGCCTCCTGCACACTCCACAGGGGGGAATCAAGCCTACAACTTGGGTATGTGCCCTGACCAGGGATTGAACTGTGACTTTTTGGTTCATAGATCGATGCTCAACCACTGAGCCATGCTGGCTGGACTCTGTCTCTACTTTTTTTCTTCTTCTTTTAAAAAAAATATATTTTATTGATTTTTTACAGAGGAAGAGAGAGGGATAGAGAGTTAGAAACATCAATGAGAGAATCATTGATCAGCTGCCTCTTGCACACTCCCTACTGGGGTTGTGCCCGCAACCAAGGTACATGCCCTTGACCGGAATTGAACCCGGGACCTTTCAGTCTGCAGGCCGATGCTCTATCCACTGAGCCAAACCGGTTTCAGCTCTGTCTCTACTTTTGACCTTTATATTTTATGCTTCTAAAAAAGAGGGGTCTGATTTAATTTTTGAATGATAGTAGTAACTAGCACAGTGCTTTGCAAATAAGTGCTTCTTAAATTGTAGTATGAATAGTATGTAGTTTGAACATAGGTAGTATGAAAAATCTTTGTGGTTATTTTTTTTCCTTTGGATTCTATGAAATACTATTAGGAGTGGTTTTATTTGCTTGATACAGAATTGGATGCTTTATATACCGAGCCAGAGACTTTAAATGATTGAAGGTATTTTATATTTTTATTACTACATTGTAGTGATTGATATTCACAGTATCTGAGGGGCTGAAATATTCTATTTTCTGAACTATTAAGTGTGAATAAATTTTTGTGCGTGTATTTTGTATTTTATTTTGTACTAGATTCCCAGTGCACAAAATTCATGCATGAGGGGGGTGTCCCTCAGCCCAGCCTGCACCCTCTCCAATCTGGGACCCCTCGAGGGATTTCCAACTGCCTGTTCTTTCACTGTGCTAATCCAATCCAGGTTGTCACATAATATACTGTAATTATACAAAATGCCCAGGATGATACTTCTATTTTAGATGAGTTTTGTCAGCAATTTTCTAAGAAAAAGGTGATTAATGAATGAATAACTGAATGTTCAGTATTGTCAGTGTAATCAAAGTAGCTAATAGTAATGTTAACACATTTTTGTTTGATTTTTTTATAGTTACAAAGCTGTTTAACCTATATCATCTCAGTTATTTCTATAACAGCCTTGTGAGGTAGGATCTCATTTGACAGATGGTAAATGAAGCCCAGGGGACTGACATGGTTGTCCAGTGTTCCCTGCTTGAAAAGATGGAACTGGAATTTTGACTCTTAAATGCCATCTTGTTTCCATTGTGCAGCATAAATCATAACATGGAAGTGTCTTGAGGTATATGTTTTGCTATTTAAAAGAAACTCTAAATATTGGAAAACTGATGACAGGTTCATCTGGTCCAGCCAGCCTAATTATTTGGTGTGTACTTCTCTTGAGAAGTCTGACTCATTTTGCTACTCAAAAAGTACTTAAAAGAGATGCAGGTATCTTTTGGATAACAGACTCATTCTTAGTGTGGCTACCATTGTATGCTGCCTAAAATTATTTAAATGTTTAAAAGAGTATGTCTATGATATAGCACAGCATAGTGAAAAGTCTTGATTATTTCTTAGCCTTGGGTTTTTAGTCCTGATTTTACTTCTTAACTTCGACTCTGGATTAGTCACTTGATTTCTGTGAGCCTGATTCTCTTATCTGGAAAAAGGGTTTTAAAATGATTGTTCTATCTTTATAGAATCACTAGAGGCCCAGTGCACAAAATTCGTGCATGGGTAGGATCCCTAGCGGCTGCCAGCTGCCACCCAGGGCCTCCCTTCCCACTGTTGGCCAGCCGGCTCTGCCCCCTGGTCGAACTCCTGGTTGAGGGGACGATTTGCATATTAGGCTTTTATTATATAGGATTATTAGACCCAAACATAATGATTGATTATAATAATTTAAAAAGTTAACAGCTATGTAGCGTGTACCACGTGGTTGGCACTGGTTTAAGTATTTTACATATATTAATTGTTATAATAATCCTGTGAGGTGTAAGAATTATTGGTAATCCCACTTTACTTATGTACATATGTATGTGTTTATTTTTTTATAGAGAGGAAGGGAGAGGGATAGAGAGTTAGAAACATCGACCAACTGCCTCCTGCACACCCCCCACCAGGGATGTGTCCGCAGATAATGTACATGCCCTTGACTGGAATCGAACCTGGGACCTTTCAGTCCACAGGCCGATGCTCTATCCACTGAGCTAAACCGGTTTCGGCAGTAATCCCACTTTATAGATGAGGAAACTGAAGCACAGAGAGGTTAAGTAACTTCCTCAAGGTAACCCAAGTGGTTGAACTAGAATTTAGTACCAGGCAGTCTAACCCCAGAATTGGTAATATGTATGCAGGATAATGTATATGAGAGCATTTTTGCCGTTTTAAAAAGCCATGTTAATAAGTATTAATACTTTAAACTGATATTTAAAAAGATATTTTTTTTCATCTTTACACAGATAGTGAGAAAAGACAAAAGTAAGCGAGAAGATAGTATCTTTTTTATGATTTGTACTAACTAACCTGGTAAATAGGGAACAGTACTCAGCATTATGGAGGTATAAATCAATGATGACAATACTTTGCATTGTAACTTAATCTTTCCAGGCTTGAAAGAGAAAGAAACATTAAGTGCTCTTCTTTTCCTACTGAATGTTTTAACTTAGTTTCTGCAAACAAAACAAAATACCTGTTACCTGTGCTAACTTAACTTAGATGGTTTCAAGTTTGTGCAGAAAAGTTATATCTTCTTACACTGACGTGAGTGACCAATTAATAGTAATAATTAGGTAAAAACATCTATCTGGTTATTTGAAGAATGGCTCTGTGACTTTCTAATTTTAATAATGAATTTAGATTTTCATGATGGGATGAGAAAATCATATGCGAGGTCATTTATCAAGACATGAATTCCCCATGTGCTTTCTGTTGGTCCAGTAAAAATCTTTGTTGAGCAAGTGTTTACTGAATAGGGCAAGACCTCTCTTTTAGTGTTTCTGACCTTACATTCCAATTTGGGATGGAAGTGTTTGTTTCCACAAGGAAATGCAGTTTCAGCGTAGAGTGCTTGGAACTCTAATGATCTGACCAGTCTTCAGTTTAGGATGGCGTTTTTCTCAGTTAAACTGATATGTGAGTAACTTTCTCTTCTCGGCTACTTATGAATCCAAATGAGTTTTCGTTTTTGCTCTAGTCTGTTTGTCAGAGATTTTTAAAGAAGTTCTGAGAAGCTCTTTTAAGGGAGTGCTGAGGGTGTTGAGATGGATTGGTGCTGCAACTCAGGTCCCTCCCTCTTTCCAGTTCTTAATGTATTCCCTATGGACACATACATTTTGGCTAGTATACTTTGGCTTTTGCCTGTTTTATTTATTTGTATTTCCAGATAATATCTTTTGAGAAGCAATACTCTGCAAGAAAAAAGACACATGTATACTATTTTTTTACAATTTGGTTTTCAGACTTGCTGTTGGATTACCAAATGATACACCCTGACTTTCGGTTTAGGAAGTATAGTTGATAGAACTTAAAATAAAATAATACAAATTAAACTTTATCCAAGATCACATGTACCTTAGAACCTTGGGGTTTTCTAAGCTAAATGCCAACATGCACCAGCTGTCTCCGAGCTCAAATCCCCATTGTTTCTCTGAGGAATACAAAATATAGTCTCTCATCTTTGTCAACCAGATGCCATTATAAGATCACTTATGCCATCTCTTTTACACTATAGATTGGTTAAATTAAAAAGTGCAGGGTTCTGGGATAACATTTTAAAAATAATTATGAGCTGCAAATTAGATTGTTTTGGGGAATTAATTTTCTATTTTTTGGGGACTGCAAATAGTCTAACAATGAGTCTTTTGTGCCCCAAATTCTTTATATACACTAAAGGCCTTTTATTATTTTTTAAATAAAATGTTCTGCAGAATGACTAATACATGAATTAGTGCTTGTGACACTGTAGTCCATTGTGTAAGTGTTGAGAGTAAAATTTGCATTTCTAGAAAAGGTTTTTCACAGTTAAAATACAGAATGCATTCTTTAATGTGCTTCTGCAAATGTGCTATGTGTGTGCCCAAGACATTACTACGGAGTATACTTTCCATGGAATACTGCTGAAAAATGAAATTGGAGTGAAACGGTTTAAATAAGGCAAGTGGTCTAGACCTTATTGTAATGACTGTGGTCAGTAATGACTGTAAATTAGAGAAATGTAGCCTCTCCCAAGTCCTCTGGAGGCACTTGTTTACTACAGTATGAAATACATGTGTCTTATTTCCAGGTTGTTTTGAACTAAAATTAATATGAATTGTTTATCTGTATTTCTAATTTTCAGAAATACTTTTTTCTTTTACTAGAAATGTTTTTACTGGATTTTGAAATACATCAGGAGAAGAGGAGTACCAAAACATTTATGACTGTTTATTACTGTGAAATACCAAGTGTTAATGGGACTGACAGTAATGTGATTCTGACAAACCAGCAAAACCAGAGAGAGTCCACGCTTTGATAATAGTTACATTGAAAAATACTGGTGATAGAACTGCTTTTGGGATTGAAGCTTTGGGCCAGCCTTCTGCTTGAATATATCAAAAGTTACATAGGATGTGTGTATGTATGTGCATATGTATAATATGTTTTTAAAAATTGTGCTCCTGATTTTTGTGTTTTATATTAAGTGATTCAGGTATTAACTAAAACTTTTTTTAAGTTAAAAATTTTGTACATTCAGTCATCTTAGTCAAAGGAGGACAATTTACAGTGTAGATTTCAGTGAGAAGTACTTTTAGGGCCAAGTGCTTTCTTCATTTAAATTTAATTAGTGGATTCCTTAATGGGAGACCTTCATTTCTGATTACATTCCTTTTTCCCTTCTGAAGAGGGTACTCTTGTATTTCCCCAATGCTGTTTGAACACTTTCTACCAGCTAAGCATTTAGCACTAATTATTTTCTATAGATCATGCTTTTTGATCATCATTACTACAGTCTTATAAGGTATCATGCTCGTATTTCATATGGAAGAACTTAGAGAGATTAAGTAACTTGCCTCAATTATTACTTGCTAACTGGTGAAACCAAGTCTCTGTGATGCTAAAGCTCATGTTTCCAGCCACTGAGCAGTTCTGAGCTTTGTGTTCTCGTCTCAGTTTCTGTTGCATCCTTTCTATCCCTCATTCCCACACTGCGCTGTTGTGAGGTACTTCACGTACCCAGCACCTTCATTAGACTGTAAGTCCCTGAAGAAAATGAACCCGTTTTAACTCTATCCCCAAGACATAATACATTGATGATATTAATAAATGTGGAAGGGTATGAAAAAGGAGATTTAGGAAGTTCCGGCTTCCCAAATGGAAGGGGAGGGTGGGAAGAACAGGAGGGAAGGTGCTGAAGAGGCCTCTAGTTGGCGATAGAGGTTCTCAGTCTCCATCCTTTCAAGGCGGCTGAGGGGTGTCATGAGGCATGGGAGTATTTGGAGGTGATAAGGGAACCCCTGCTATCTGGAGACAAATTTCTCTGCCTTTGCAACTTTAACAGGGATGCTTGTAAATTCAGTGGTATTGAAGCAAGAAGTAATCTGTAGTAGGTTCCCAAATTAATTTATTAAGACATAATTTTCTTGAGATCCGACAACAAGATGGCGGCAGAGGTAAAAGCCTAACTGCAGCTGCACACAACAATTTCAAAAAATACAACTAAAATATAGAGTGGACACTATCCAGAACTACAGGAAAGTTGACTGACTGGAAATTCTACAACTAGAAGGAAAGAGAAAACCAGAAGGAAAACCAGAGGAGCTGTAAAAGCTTAAGGTTTGGAGGCACGGTGCGCACGCGGGGAGAGGACGGAGCCAGAGAGGAGGGGCGGCTGAGTGCCTGGCTGGCGTTCCCCAGCGGGAAGGAGATAAAAGCTCCGGACAGTGCTGAACCCCAACTCCGACTCCACTGAACCCCAGTTCTGGGCAAGACCCTGGGGTCCAGGCTCATACAGAGGGAATCTGGGCTGTAAGGCGGAAGCTCAGCGGAGCGGAGGCGAAAGGCAGAGCCCTGGAGTCGTGCACATTGCGCGCAGAGGAGGGACTGTTCGCTGAGCTGCTGGATTGCCCCAGCGGGAAGGACTCAAAAGCTCAGGACTGTGCTGAGCCCCAATTCTGACTGCACTGAACCCCAGTCCTGGGCAAGACCCTCGGGCTCCAGCCTCATACAGAGGGAATCTGGGCTGTAAGACAGAAGCTCAGGGGAACAGGAAAAGCAGAGCCCCTGAGTCGCGCACATTGCGCGCACAGACCACAGACTGTTGTTTAGGCCGCAAGATTGCCCTAGCAGGAAGGAGACATAAGCTTCGGACTGTTCTTAACCCCACTTCCAACTACACTGAACCCCAGTTGTGGGCTTGTTGGGGGAGAGACTACACTGTCTGGTAGCGGGCAAAACTCTAGAGTGCCTTTCTCTCAGAGGTGCTTGCAGTGAGTACCAAAGGACACTGAGGAACTCTGAGACTCTGGAACATCAGAGGGCGGGGCTAACTGGAAGCCAAGGCTGTAGGCTCCACCCTGAAACTCTGCCCATCCAAGCTGAGCACAGAGGCTTTGGCAGGTTTCTAAGTCTAGTGGAATAAGGTTGTCTCCTGGCATAAACACAGCTGATCCTCCCAACCTACCAACTCAGGGAAGCAGCGAAAATGCCGAAACGAGGAAACAGATCACAAACGAAAGAAATGGAGGACAAAAAGCGACTGGATATAGAGTTCAAAGCCACGCTTATAAGGTTGTTCAACAATCTCTTAGAAAAGGCCGATAAAATAAATGAGACCTATGAGGATATGAAAAGGGATCAACAAGAAATAATGAAGGGTCAACTAGAAATAAAGAATACAATCTCTGAAATAAAAAATATTATACAGAGTCCTAAAAACAGATTGGAAGATTGCAAGAATCAAGTCCAAGATTTGGAACACAAAGAGCCAGAGGACACTCCTCCACAGAAGCAAGAAGACAAGAGAATCCAGAAAGTTGAAGATAATGTAAGAAACCTCTGGGACAACTTCAAGCGAACCAACATCAGAATTATGGGCATCCCAGAAGATGACAGAGAGCAAGATACCGAAAACATATTGAAAGAAATAGTGACAGAAAACTTCCCCCACCTGGTGAAAGAAATAGACTTACACAACCAGGAAGCACACAGAACCCCAAACAAAAGGAATCCAAAGAGAACCACACCAAGACACATCATAATTAAAATTCCAAGAGCTAAAGACAAAGAGAGAATATTAAAAGCAGCAAGACAAAAGCAGGTAGTTACCTATAAAGGGGCACCCATACGACTGTCAGCTGATTTCTCAACAGAAACCATGCAGGCCAGGCGGGAATGAACAAACACGTAACTATCAACAAGTGAATCTAAAAACCAAGGGAAGTAAAAATCATGATGAACAATATTAACTGGTGAATATAATAGAATCAGAAGTATGGAAGGGGAGTGGACTGATGATTCTTGGGGAAATGGGGAGTGGAGCGGGGCGGGAAGAGACTGAACATAAACTGCACCTATGGATGAGGACATTGGGGGATGGGGAAAGGGCAGAGAATTGAATGGAAACTTGGTGTAGGGGAGCAATGGGGGGGGGGATGAGGAACATTTGTAATAATATGAACAATAAAGATTTATTAAAAAATTAAAAAAAACAAACATAATTTTCTTAACTTGCAAGTTTTTAAGCTTGAATAATTCTCAGAAATAAGCATAACTTAAATCTGAAACAAAATAAATAGAAAAGTATAGTACTTTATCTTATTAAATGATACTATTTTGAAAAGTATATAGAGCCATTTCTATCCTCTTACTAATTATGTTTTTGTATAACTGTTCACCTAACTACTTCACTTAAAAATAATATAACTTTTGAGACCAAAAGGGTGGAACATTGCTCTTAGGAATAGTGAACAGAGGAAAAAGACATTCTGTTCAAATAACAACAGGCCGATAAATGAGTGGGAATGACTAAGATGCTGGGATTTGTGTTTTGATCTTGTGGTGGAAAGAAAACTGTGTCACTCTGGCTGAGATAATGGCAGGACTATTGAAAAACAGATTATGAGTAGTGCTGGCCTCTCTTACTGTCAACCTAAGTTTGTTCTTTCATATGTAAGTATGTATATTCTTTTGGTTATTTTGTGGAACCAGAAGTTATCATTTAAATAATATGAACTTGCTTTTTAAAATAAAAATAAAGAGAGTAATACAGTTTAGGGTGGAATGAGTTGATGTTGAAGAAATGATGTTGAAGGACAAGTCTTTCCTTTGTATTTTCAGATGGGACAGTAGTTTGTGTGGGAGAGAAAATTTTGATTTTGATTCAAGATAAAAGGGATGTTAAAAATTGTAAAAGCTAGTATAGCAAATATTTCTGATATTTAGAACTATAGCTCTTCAACTCATTTGTGAAATTAGAATTTTATGTCTGTGCTCTGAATCATACAGTCCTAGCTTTGAACTTCAAGACCATGTTGTGTAGCATTTTCACCCTTCAAGTCTTCCTTATGACTTGAATATCATCATGGAATCAAATTCATTGAATGTCATCATTCACAAAGCCTTCACTTTCTCAACACTTCCTGCTCCATTTTAGAGACTACTCAAGATAAAAGGCCTTGGATATAGGAGATGACTCTTTTTGTAGCCTGTCAATAGAAGGAATATGGATAATGGAGAATAATTGCTTAGTTTGGAATCATAGCTGTGTGTTTCAATTAAGCATATAATGGGAAGTTTTTATTTTTGGTGGCTGGGAGCAGGGGCTTAGGGGATGTGGCATTTAGTGATTAAAGCAGATATTATGGAAAGGAAACAATTTAATATAGTAATACAGTTTTAAAAATCTTTGTTTGAAATCTCTTTGTGAAATTTATGAAACTAAGAACTATTTAAAAATGTATTTGAACCATGAAATTGAATCTTTATATGTGATCTTTTCATTTTTGTGGCCAAAGTTTATCCAGTTTGGCTTTTGTAAAAAAATAAAATGATGTGACGTGTGTGACTTTTCCACAAGTCGCTTTTTTTCTTTGTAATGATGGATTCAGTAATCTCAAATATTTCCTTATTTAATGTTTTCCCTAAAGTCAGTTATCCCTTTAAATTATTTTAGTGAAAATAGACCTGGCCTCTCTATTTTATTGCTGTTAACATAATGAATATGTTGTAAATGCTAATCTCTAAAGAGTTCTGACTTTCATTTGGGAAGCTTTGTTGGTCAATAAACATTTACTGAGTTTTTTCATTTTATCAAACTAGAACACACAAATTTGCTTGAAAACATTAACAAAGAACCAGTAAGAAATAGCTATGAATTGAATACTATTGTGCTGGGGGTGGGTGGGAGGGGGGGACATCTATGTAGGGTCATCTAGGAGGAAGGATGTGAATCTGGAAAGTCTTCCTGAGGCGGTGCCTTGTTCCTTAGATAGCCCCAAACATGTTTGTTTTTTTGTTTTGTTTAAAACTTAAGTCATTTTAACAGTAACTTCCATTTTCCACATTTATTACATTGCCGATTATAGGATGCTGGCTTCTTCCCCTTCCTGTCCTCTGGATTTTTTGTAAACAGTGTTATTTATATATGAAAGAATCTTAGAGTTTAAATAGCAGTTTCACTTGACTTTTATAACTATCCAATGAGATAAGGACAGCCAGTGTTTTTATCCTTACTTTACAATATGAAATTGAAGCTCTGAGAGGCTAAATGACTTTCTATGACTTATGAGACATAGTTTTCTTTCTCTTCTCCTGCCTTAAACTTACATGTCCTGGTTGCAGTGGGAGTGGTTTATGTTTTAGGATTTGCCAAAGTGTCTCTTGCATCATTACTAAGATAAATTTTAGTATGGTTACATTTAATAGTGTCCCTATTAAATGCTTAACTTTTTTTGTCATGAAATAAAATAATACACAGCATTTACCATGAAAATGGACAGGGTCTGTTTTTCTAACAATCTTATATAATAAAACCCTATTATGCATATCAACTGAACTGCAGAACTACAGGTCACTATGATGCACACTGACCACCAGGGGGCAGACGGTCAATGTAGGAGCTGCCCTCAGCCCACAGGTGGAGCATGAGGCTGGCAAGTGGGTGGTGCCAGGCCAGCCAAGGTAGGTGCCAGTGGGGCCCCCTTGTAATCCCCCTGCTTACCTCACTGAGGGAGGCAGCTGGTTGTGGCAGTGGGGGGACTGGGCGGCACCAGGCCAGCCAAGGGTCCCCAGTCGCCCCACAGTTTGGCCCTGATCAACAGCCAGGCCTAAGGACCCTACCTATGCACAAATTTTGTGCACCATGTCTCAAGTGATTTAATACTTAGAATTGGTTGCTAGAGGGGAGATACAAAATTTCTTTTTCTAGAGATTATTTTACTTGTTTTAAATAAATTGTATTCTGGCAGAGATTATCTGATTATGGATGATATACCACCTATTTTAAGGATCAGATTGTTAGAGTTGTTTAATTGTTTTGGTGTTTCTGTTTGTCAGGTAATACATTAACCTTATTATTTTATTTTATTTTTATAAATATAGAGTGCCTATAGTAAGCACTCAGTAAGTATTAATTAAGTGGAGGAGTCAGAATATAGTAAAATCAAAAAAGTATGTCAGATGATAATACATATTCTAAGAAAAATAAAGGAGGAAGGGAATGGATGAGTGGGTGGGTTTGGTGTGGCTTACTTATAGTCTAAAATAATAAAAGTGTAATATGCTAATTAGATCAGACATCCTTCCAGACGACCTTCCATTTGAAGCCAGGGCTGCAAGGGAAGTCCGGGTCCCGGGTGCCAGCGGGAAGCGAGTGCCGGCAGCTCGGGGAAGGAAGGCCTACTCTTGCGCTGATTTCATGCATTGGGCCTCTAGTTTTAAATAAAAGGGCCAGGGAAGAGCACATCAAGAAGGCAACATTTCAGCAAAAAAAAGCTGAATGAAATGAAGGAAAAATGGGAATACTTGTGAGAATATAATTATAGAGAGAACCAGTGATATAAAATAGATCTTGAAGTGGAAACTTGTCTGCTGTGTTTGAGGAATAGCAGGAATCATGTGAAGTGCAAGGGCACAGGAGAGAAAATAGGAGAAGATGAGATCAGGAAGATAAGGATGGGGGCCAGATTGTGAAAGGCCTTCTAGGTGATTTTTAAGGACTTTGGTTTTTATTCTGAGTGAAATGGAAGATAGTGGCAGGTTTTTTACGGAGGAGTGACTGTATCAGATATTTCAAAAGGATTACTCTGGTTGCTGTGTTAAGAACAGACTGGGATACAGAAGCTTGGAGACTGGTTATAGACAATTGGAATCATCAGGAGGGAGATGATAATGGTGGCTGAGGAGGCAGAGAGAAATGATTGGATACTGGTCATGTTTTGTAGGTGTATCTAACAGGGTCGCCTAAGATCATCAGAAACCACAGGTATTTACATTACGATTCACAACAGTAGCAAAGTTACAGTTTTGAAGTAGCAACGAAAATAATTTTATGGTTGGGGTCACCACAACATGAGGAACTGTATTAAAGGGCCGTGTCATTAGAAAGGTTGAGAACCACTGTGATAGAGTTTCTTGTGTAGATGAAAGGAGAGGAAGTTTAGTGGAGAGCTGGCTTGATATGGGAGTATGTACAATTTCTCCCTAGTAAGAGAAAAAAAGGCAGAGTACATAAGCATAAGTGTATGTAACTTGTGGTTGGGGGAACTTGTGGAAGGTCTTGATTCCTTCTGTATTTTTCAGTGACATCGTAACATTATCTATTAAAACTCAGGATGGAGAGGGTGAGGAAATGTCTCATGTCTTTAGCGCAGTGAGTGCTGGCTGTATCCCAGACTAGCAGACCTCTTTGGCTCCCTCGCATAACAAGCCGCAGCATTAAATCCACCCACTTCCTTATAACTGCTTGTGTGGCCCAGGCTTTTTCAGTTGCAAGAACAAAACGCCCCAAAACACGTTCAATCTTTTCCTTTTTGCCCTTAGAAACGATTAAAGGTGGGATTTTAGTGCCATCCAGACGAATTGCCAAAATACAGGAAACACGTGCACTTTCGTAAGCAGTGGAGGGAATGTACACTAAGGAGGCACCCCGCTGTTCAATTGTTGTTTGAGATGATTGGCCCATAAACACTGAAGTTTCATCCATAGCAATCATGTTGGAAAGATTGTATTTAGAGAAGTCAGCATCATCAATAAAGGACTTGAATGCAAGTGTTCGCTTAATAACTTGAGTATCTTCCAACCTAAACAGTGTTGTAGATCTTCTTAAAGACAGTTCACTTCGCTGAAGGAAATTATCCAGCCAGTGTAGTGATGCTTTGAAGTCTTCGGGGGCTATGTCAAACTGTGGTGCCATTGCCAGGGCAAATTCTTGAATCTGAGCCCTATTCACAACCAAAGCCTTTGCTCTCCTGTCAACAACCCATTCACAGATCAGGTCTTCCAGCTTGGAAAATAATGGTTGCCAACCTGATCCACACTTGCGCTTTTTAGCATTGCCCTTGTCCACTTGTTCAATGAGGTTACCATACTCTGCTTGCCATTTTCAGACCAATCAGATACTCAGAATCTTCTTTTTGCAGAAAGCAGTAAGATTTTGGCCCCAAGAGTCTTCCATGATTCCTTTCTTGTACTCCACGGAGTAGCTTTTTCTTTTTGCACTCATTTCTAGGGGTAAAAAAAAGGAATTGGGGTATCAAGGTGGGGGAAGGGGGATCACTTAAAATGACATGGGGGATCAGAGGGGGGAATCAAAATGGCACAGGAGAATCAGAGGGGGGATTACCATTTTAGTAACCCCTTTTGATCATCCTGTGTCATTTTGATTGTCCCCTTTGATCCTCCTGTGTCATTTTGATGGCCCCCTCCGATCCTCCTGTGTCATTTTAAGTGATCCCCTTCCCCCCACCCCTGTGCCACTGAACACCTTCACCAGACATTCCCCCTACCCCTTTATCAGACATTTACCCCCTGGGGCCTGCCTGGGGACTGTCACTGCGATTGCTGGGGCCTGGATCTGGGCTGGAGCAGGGTCTGCCACTGACTGAGAACCTTCAGTCATCATGAAGGCGGCTGGGAGCATCAAGTAGTGTCACCAGAGACAGACCAGCACTCGTCCGCTCTAATCCTCCTGTTCTTCTACACGCATCTGCGAAAGTCTCCTCCTCTCTCCTGCCCTGAGCTCACCGCTCACTCCGACCTCCGCTCTGCCTCCACACAGCAGTGACATCAGGACTCTGAGTAACGTCACTGGTGGCTAGATGCCAGTCAGGGAGGCCCTAGCGACCAGTTTATGGTAAATTAATTTTCATTCTGAGACAGAGCCTGGGGGCCTTATTTTCGGGGGGATGCCTTATATTTCACTCAGAAGGAAACATATAAGTAGGTCTTATTTTCGGAGGATGTTTTATTTTCGGGGAAATACGGTATTTTGAACACACTTCTTGACTTTCACAATGTTTTTCTTGATTTTTCCCTCTTTCTATTTTTTCTTCACGTCTACCTCTAGTCATTATTTTATGATAATGAATGTAGTTCCATTCACTATTTCTCACATCTCTTCTTGCTGTATATTCTGTTGCTGGTCTACATGATTCAGTCTCATGGATTTAGCAATCACTTAGCTATAATCTCTCCAGGGAGTGCCCAAATAGGACACGTATTATATTTCCATTTACATGATGAACACATCCACTTGGATATTTTGCAAGCTCAAATTCAACATTAAAATCTATTGTTTATTATACATATCCAAACTTTTTCTTCTTTATTTTCTATGTTATTATGTGATCTATTCCAATAGTTTTAGTAATCTAATTCAGTAGCCTCTTAACTAATCTATCTTGCTCTGGTTAATCACCCCCCCCCCAATTGATACTTCATAACTCTAGCAGCATATATAACACTTTGGTTCAGAAATGTTTGATGGCTTCCTATTGCCTACAGAATACAATAGTATTATGGTTTATTTATTGAACACAGCTCAAGCTTTATTGCTTTCACCGTGATTCACAAAGACCAGTCACATTAGTTTCCCCAAATCTTTTACTTACGCTGTTCTGTCTAGAATATTTTTACTCTTCCACTCTACCACCAAATCTTACTAACCAGCCAATGTCCATCAGAACTGACACACCTTTCTTGTATCTCAGTCATATCCAATCTTTTCCTCCTCTATCTTCCCACAGTATTTGTAAACAAATAGGATTTTTTGTAGACAATTTAATAGGAGTCTGCTTCTCCCATAAGTCATCATTTGGGAATGCATCTAATGTTGCTGTATCACATGTATCTTCACAGTACCACTTACCCAAGATAGAGTAATCAGTAAATCAGCATCGCCTGAATGAGTGAATTAATTAACAAATGCATGGTCAGGTAAAATCTAAAATGCTTTAGCCTACTAGTGTATGTATGGTGTGCTGCACATTTCCCCATGGATGTCTTGATACCAGCTCAGACTTAAGAATTCCAAGGTAGAATTCATCCCTCTTCAAACTACCCTCTTTTCTTTTTTAAAATATATTTTTACTAGAGGCCTGATGCATGAAATTCATGCAGGGGAAGTGGTCCCCTCTGCCCAGCCTGCCCTCTCCAATCTGGGATCCCTCTCACAATCCTGGACCGCTGGCTCCTAATTGCTCCCCTGCCTGCCTGCTTGCCTGCCTGCCTGCCTGGTCTTCCTTAACTGCCCCCCTCCCCCCCCCCCCCTGCTGGCCTGGTTGCCTCTAACTGCCCCTTGCTACTGGCCAGGTCGCCCCCAACTGCCTCCACTGCCAGCCTAGTCACCCCTCATTGCCCCCCCCCCTGCCAGCCTAATCACCCCCAAACTGCCCCCCCCTGCCAGCCTGGTCACTCTCAACTGCCCCCCCTGCCAGCTTGGTCACTCTCAACTGCACCCTCCTGCCAGCCTGGTCACCCCTAACTGCCACCCCCCCTTCGCCAGTCTGATTGCCTCTTACTGCCCCCCCCCCCCCCCCCCCCCGCTAGCCTGGTCACCTCTCACGACCCCTCCTCCAGCCTGGTTGCCCCAGGCAGCCTGCTGTTCAGTCGTTTGGTTGTTCCTCACTACCCCCCACCCCGGCCTGGTTGTAGGCAGCCATCTTGTGAAGATGTGAGGGTTAATTTGCATACTACCTCTTTATTATATAGGATTATTATATAGGATTGATTTTGGCGAGGAAGGGGGAGGGAGAGAGAGATAGAAACATCAGTAATGAGAGAGAATCATTGATTGGCTGCCTCCTGCATGCCCCACACTGGGGATATAGCCTGCAGCCTGGGCATATGCCCTGATGGGACATATGCTGTGACCTCCTGATTCATAGGTTGATGCTCAACCATTGAGCCACACCAGCTAGGCTCCTACTTTTCTTTTAAGCTCTCTAATTTGGCACATTGGTTTCTTCATCAACAAGACTGGGTCATATTTTGTCCCTTTTCTCTCATCATGTCAAGTCAGTTGCCAAGTTCTATTGATTTTGTCTCTACAGTGTCTCTTGTATCCTCTCCTATTTTATTTTTACTGTTAGTTTGGGTCTTTAGTACTTCTGACTTGAGGAGGTCTCATAGTCTACTAGCATATTTCCTGCTATTACCATTCATTCTTTGACATGTTGTTAAAATAATCTTCCTAAAGCACAGAAACTTTCATTGGCTTTTCACTGTTTTCAGAACTGTTCACTAATTTTTTAGGAGCTGCCTCAGTTTAATCAAAACCTACCGTTTTAGGTTTATCTCTGTGTGTTTTAGTAACTTATATTTCAACCAAAGTGGTCCATAGACCTCTTAAAATAGTTTTAATATGCCCTGAATTTTTCACTTCCCCCTTGCTATTCATTTGCTTAGTGAAATTGTTGAGAAGGTGTTAAAACTTTTATATTCTGGCTAACCTCAAGTGCTGTCTCTTTCTTAATATCCCCTAAATTAAAGATGTATATGAGCTTTTCAGGTTCCAAACTTCTCTCTCATTCATATTTCTTCTCTCTACATTGTGTTGTGTTTTTAGTGCGCTTGAGTTTAGTACCACTAGAGGCAGCAACCCTGTGTTAAATGTTTATCTCTGTTTCTCTAGGAGTTCCTAGAGCAGTTGTATCTTGCATACAGTGGGTACTCATCAGTATTGGTTAAACTGAGATATGGGGTAATATGCTAGTAAAGTGAGATGAGAATTTATAATATCAGAACAGAGAAAAGACCATTATTTTTTTATATTCAGATCATGAAAATTATAGAAAGAGCCATTTTAGGGGTTGATAAAGGCAAAAACTAGATTGCAAGGGATAAGGAGTGATGGGCACTGAGAAAATGGAGCCAGTGAGCATAGATAGTTTGTGGTAATATGGAAGGTGCCTAAACTCGGAAGAAATGGAATATGGTCTGCAGATTTGGAAAGAGACTTGTGAAAGAAAACCACAAGTCTCTTTGTGTAGTGTTTGAAAGAAAAATGACCGTGCTGTCGGAAATGCAAGTGCCAAGTTTATTCTCAAGTCATGTGTTTTCATTTTTCACCTTGGCAGCAGAGAAGTACTCC